>PVKB01000011.1:0-60000 GCA_004027205.1 Ctenodactylus gundi | reverse complement strand
CTGGGTAGTAAAGCAACTGTAGAAATACTTTTAATGGTTTTTAATTAAGTCAACATGTTAAGGAATCTCTTCAATATGGGTTTATAAATTGCAGAAAATTAAATTCAAAAATTGAAAGGAATTTCAATTCTATTCCCATCTAATCTAACCAAGATCTCTTCTATTTCACTTACATGAGGCTTATGAGGCTAGTATTACCCTGACACTAAAACTTCTGGTTCCCTACCAAGATTCAAAATATAAATAGGAGTTATCTGTTGACCTTCTTCTATACCTGATTAATCTTAGGCTCATTTACAGATCAATTGAAAAAACTTCCGCTTAAAGAGCATCAATTTATAGAAGCATCCCCTTGGGCATAATTAGTTACATAAAGTTCAGATACATGGTACAACCTAATGCTGATAAAAGCAATGAGCAAAATACTAAATAAAACACAACACTTTACTGTTAAAATACAACTACCAGAGACTAAGATTTATTTGTTCACCACTGTAAATGCAGCTCTGAGCTCCACATAACCTAGCACAAAGTAAATATTTGTTGACTCATGGGCTGGTAGCAGAGCTCAGCAGTTAGAAGTGCTTGCTTAGCAAGAGTAAGGCCCTAGGTCCATGCTCCAGGTACCACATAAACTGGGTGTGGTAGGACACACCTGTAACTCCAGCACAAGGGAAGCTGTAGCAGGAAGATTCTAGGGTGTTCAAGGCCAACCTGGATGTGAGCATCACCTAGTGGTAGCAGTGACACATTGTTCAGGGTGGCAGATCTTTACATTTTCACACCTTACCTGACCAGGTGACCAGACAAAGGCAAAAAGGGAAAGGAGGGATAAAGGTAATCGCATTGTGATGAACTTGGCCCTGAGCCAGTGCCTTAGATCTTCTCGGGAAGATTGTGCATCCTGCCAACAGGAAGACGCAGGGAGAGGGACCTGCGAGCTAGGGACTTAAGTTGGTACTGACCACGTTTTCGGTGTGCCTCTCTCCACTCGCATGTGGGAAGGTCACCCTTTTTGCAAAAAGAAAAGTAAAGCCTCATACTCTGTCATCTATGCGTCCCATGTCCATCCTTTGTTTAGACAGGTAAATTTCCTAAGAGCCATTTCTAGCACTGGATCACACATTGAATTCAGGACCGGGACTACAGAGTGAGACATTGACTCAAATACATACATACAATTGCTTCCTCTTGAATACACAAGGAACAAAAAATGTAAAATGACAAATTAACACTATATAATGAACAGTACATAAAAAACGACTTCCCCTTTCAGAAAAATTCAGTGTTTCTTCATAATCACTATTAAATACAAGTATGAGCATACTCAAAATGTGTACTTCACAAAAATGTGAAAATGTTCAGAACCTTTCATCATAATGCAACCCTGTCTGAACTGCATCAGTAAACATAAAAAGGGAAATGCACTAACTACACAAATTTTGTCAAGTGTGATACACTAAGTGTATCCCACTATTTTGAAGCACTAACGTCAAGGCAGTGGAGCCACCTTCCTAGTGGTAACTCAATGAAGACGTGAGCATAAGGTCTTAGCGCTTCGCCATAGCATTAGTGCCCTTAGGAGAGACCAGAGAACTCAAATGCTCTTTATGATGACAGGATACACAGAAAAGTCAGCAACGAAAACTGCATCCCAAAGGGATCACGGCTGACCTCCTTATCTTGGAGTTCCAGCCTCCAGAACTGCAAGAAAACGTTCCCTTAAACCACTCAGTCTACAGCATTGTATACGGTAGGCCAAGTTAAGACGCCAAGTCTCTTATTTTGGAGTAACAATGACATACAGTAGAACAGAACAACTAAATTATGCCTTCGAAGGAACCTTGCTAGCAAGGAAAAATAATGTCCCACAAAACAAAACAGAAAATGGCAAAGCAGAATTTAGAATGGCAAGGTTACTAATCTGTTTCAAAGTATGGGGAGAGCTGGATAAGCATTAAACTCAAAGAACATGGGCATAAGGAAACTGAAAAGAAACAAAGCAAAGCTTACCAGAATATTCATACATACATACATCAGTACTCAAAGTACTTAAGACTCAAATACCAGTACTCTTTATCTTCTAAAATTAGAAAAGAGTTATTTCCTTTGTAGATGAAGATAGTTTTCTTTTTCTTCTATTTACCTCTCTCACCTGGTTCTCACTGGGTACCATATTCCAAGCAAGCTGAGTCCCTCCCTCCTCAGAACCCAAAGCTTCCAGACTCATAGGTACACACAGACTAGTATGAAGACAGCTTCAATAGAAAATGCAATTGATGCACTGCCATTTCTAGCAAGAAAGGACTAGTCAAAAACACTTTTCAGAAGGTGAGCACCTACACAGTCATACACTACATACTCAAATTTTGTTCAACAGTGATCCCATGAGATTATGAGAAGGTAATAGTACTACCTAGTACTACTATAGCCATCAGAACATTTTAACACAACACATTGCAGTTCTCACATTTGAAGTGGTGCTAGAGCAAAGTTACCGCTAAGGCCGGTCATATAAAAGTGCAGCAAATAACTAAGTATAGTGCATGACTAGATAGTAACAAATAACCATGTTACAGTTTTTTCCTTAGTGTACTTTTATCATTACCTTACAGTATACTCCTACTTGTAATAAAAGTGTACTGTCAAACAGTATACTGGATTATGCCAGAAGGAGTCTCACAAATCTTGTGCAGTTCCTGATTGCATCAAGAGGCCACACCAGGTAACTGATCTTTACCACTTAGATTTGTGTAAGTGTACTCAGGAATGTTTGTTTCCGTGACAGTACCAACTACACATTTCTCACAATCAATTCTCATTAAATGATGTGTGACAATTTGCATGAAACCATCTGAACACTTAAAAGACAAGGTGAAATTATGTCACGAGGAAGAATATCAGACACAGTAAACAATAAATCTCAGAATTTAATGCTAGCAAAATACAGAACACTGCACATTCAGTGAGGAATGCATGTGAGACAAGACCAGAAGCTAAGATAAGCCCATATAAAGAATTTCAGCTAGTCACACACTCCAGGAATTCCAGCTACCTGAAAGACTGGGGCAGGAGGATCACAAGTAGGAAGGCAGCCTAGAAAAGTAAGGAAGACAATGTCTCAAAATAAAAATTAATATAGAAAGCCTGTAGATATAGCTAACTGTTAGAACACCTGCCTAACACACAGAGGCATGAGAGAGGAAGAAATTTAAAAGACTTTATAAAAATAGTATTTGTGCCTCGCTAAAATGATAAAGTAAGTATAAGAAATACTTATTAGAAATGCTATACAAAGAAGGTTATCAAGGGAAACATGGCAGAGTGACAATACAGCCTAGTCTGTCCAGCACCAAAATGACGGTGTCCCATCTAGTTTACCATCTGTACAATAACATAAGTTGTGACACACCAAAATATGCTGGTATAGATTTGGTGGACATCTTTACTTTGTAATTCAACCTTTGCCATAATTTTATTAGGCTGTTTGTGAATGGCATGCATACTCACTCTAATGCTTTCTAGTTTTAGCTTTTAAAATTCTATTTAAGAAACAATTCTTTACAATTTTGAGAACTATTACTTGTTAAAGGTGCAACTCTATAAACCTAAGTGTTCTGAGTCCTCATTTTCAGTAAAGTGGTACTCCTGTATTAACTTTTACTAATGTTATTTGATCGTTAGCTAGCCTCCCCAAAACTTTCTTATACAAAGAAAGATTAGTGTTTTTCTTCCCTTCCTTCATGGATGAGCAATTTCTGCTTACAATTATCATACATATCTGACCTAAAATTTCCAATAAACTCCAGTCACTGGTACCTTGACAGCTATGTGCCAGGTTACAAAACAAGCCAGAGGCCACACAACTGTCTGATACACTACCAGTGGATTTCAGTGACTGCAGTGTAATCTCCTACCCCCTTCCAACCAGGACCAAAGTAGGCCCTAAGTCACAAGAGATCTTCCTGCATGCTGTCTTTTAATTAAAAGAAATGGCTAGACAGATTGAATGTGGAAAGGGTAAGTGAAAGAGTGGTTATTTCTGTCATCTTTCAGACTTGAGCGCAACTTACTGTTATTTTTATTTCATAGGTCACACAACTAAGATATTTTTAGAGATTAATGTATGATTTTTGCTGCACAGCACGGTCTCTAATCTTGACACTACTGACATTTTGGCCAGAAACTTTTGTTACTGGGTGCTGTCCAATGACATGGAAGCACCTAGTTGCACCCCTGGCCTCTGCAAACAGCAGCTCCCCAACTGTAACAACCAAGCATATCTCTAGACCTAAGTTACTTCTGGTTGAGAATCACAGCTATGATACAGCATTAAAAAGTGACCAGGAATATCACAGAAGTGAAAACTTGAATAAAAATCACACATCTAAACAAACATTACCATTAATTTTACTTTCAATTTATTATCAAGTTTTATTAGCTTAAGGACTCTATTAATCAAATTTAAACAAAAACGTGTTCATTCACAACTATGTTTAAGACAGGACAGAACAATTTCAATGTCCATTTTTCTGAGTAGCATTTTCATCCTTCTAATGAAGAGTGTAAGATTTAATAACCTTCTTAAGACCTTAAAATGCTCTAATTATTCTACTCAGTCACTCTAAAATTAAGCCATTTATAAATACACAGACTCTATTATTTTTAAGGGGAAAAACTTTACAAAGACAAATCTCACATATAGTTATAAAAACCAAAATACACTGCTCTTATTTTGCATGCGAAAGCTATTCTACTGGTAAACATAACTATTTGTCTTGGGAATGTGACTAAAAAGACAGACATTTGGTAGAAATAGTTTACTCATTTCTTTTTTTTTTTTTTTAAACAGGATCTTGCTTAATCCAGGTTAGGCCTGAACTCATTATGGTGCCCAGGCTGGCCTTGAGCTTTAAGGCCTGGTACTTGCTAGGTAAACGCTCCAATCACTGTGCTATTCCTCCTGCCCTAATCCACTCTTATGTCACAACCATGGACATACTTTTTACACAACTTTCATGCTTATGACCATCTCTCACCTAACTCAAATTACTCCTAACAAAACTATAACTTGTTCAGAAGTTTATCAGGCTATGTGAATGCTAATTAGCTTGATTTAGCCATGGCACCATACAAAACTTAAAATGTTACATATGATACTGCACAATTTTTTAAAACTATTTTTAAAAATTAAAAACACTTAAGTTGAATTTAGTAAAATATTAAAGCAAAAACTCTATTCAAACTGTACTTCATAACCAAACTGTTCTAAGTTCTTTAAAGAATTCCAACAACTAATAACAAATTTCTAATACTACCACTCTGAAATCTCCAATGAAATAAAAAAGGCAACAAAAAAATATCTAAGACAAAGGAATACACCATACCTTAATAAGGACCAAAGAAAATTAAAAGTAGCAATAAACAAAATGAAAAGCTGCTGGCACAGAACAAAAGCAAACATGTTACATAAAGCTCTTCCCACCAACTAGATTTTCACTTTTAAGTCTAACAATGTTTGTTGCTGGCACAGGTATTGCATACTCTGGTGAAAAAAGCAGATATTGGGCAAATTTTGCGGGGGGAGAAAGGGGGTGCCGAACACTATCTGTCAAAGACAGTATGTACCTGATCTTCCACCCAGCAATTGCATTCCCATCTAAGCAAACACACTCACTTAAACATGGTTTAAACTGTTGAAAACAGTAAAAGGCCTAAAGGACTATTAAAGAGATTGAGCTCAGTAGATTAAAGAACACTCAAAACAGTGCAATACTATGCAGCCCACACAACCAATGAATATAAACCAACTGTTTACTTTCCTATAAGAAGAAATGTCTCTAAATACTGCAAGGAGAAAAAGGCAAACTAAATAACCTAATTTGGTGTATATCTGTATTTCACAAAATTCTCAGGAAGTGTTGTGACCACGTTCTCACCTGCAAAGTTGGAGAGAGAGGTAACTTGTTCCATCACAGCTATTCAAGTAGATGACAAGTAAAGTGGTTGTTTCACATGTCTGTCTTCTAAACTGGTGTCAAAAGATAAGCACAGAGACAAGAAAGAGACCCGGACACATACAATTTGCACACTAGCAAAAAGCATCCTAATAAAGATTTTTTTTTATTTTTTACAACATGAAAGTGATGTGATAGCAAAAAAAATGCATGTTTGTATTACCATATATATGCCACATTTTAACAAAACACCCCAAGTGCACTATTACTATTATTTACATTATTAAGACTAAAAGTGATACTATTAATGTTTAATGTGTGTTATCAATGATCGTTTAATATTCAGATAATAAGCTGCCATCCCAGGTATTTGGTCAGGATGGAGATGGCAGGGTGGCCATACATATACTTTGCAAGCAAAGGCAAATTCAGGCACTCTGATAAACGAACAACAATGCCAGGAGTAAAACCAGAGATAAAAGACAGAATACGTCTGAGGGCATAGTAAAATGATATCTACATTTCTCAAAAGAAAATGAGGTCACTGATTAAATGGTTTTTTTTGCTAGTGGTATTTATTTCAGGCAGACAAGATACAGACACCTAGAGACACACAATCTTTCCAATAACAACCTCGCACCATCAGAAATATGAAAGACCTACAATCCACAAAGCAGAAGAACAAAAGTAAACAGCCCGTTAAACTTCCTTCTTACTAATGAGATGTTTTGAGGCAACATCAAGGTTTTGACTGGTGAACCATACATTCATTGACATGCACAAACGAAACCATTGAAGATGGATCAAAACTACTCATGTATACAGATACACTCAAGTATTTTAGAAACCTTTTTGTAAGTCTAAAGAATGAACCGTCACTGAAGTACAGACAAGTGACTGAAGTGTTATTTGTTTCCAAACTGTTCTCCTAGGAACATGCTCAGTTAATATCTCTCATCACCATCAAATACTTTAACATTACCCACTGTCACCAGGCTCCATTTCCCACCCTAATCACTGGTGTTAAAAGTACCACTCCAAGATAACTAAGGCTACAACACAGAAATTCCTAAGGGTTTTAAAGCTGAAACAAACCTTGAAGGCAATGCATTAGAAGCCAAATAAACTGTGGCCCATGATAAAGTTAAGTAATTTAAATCACTAAAGTTGGAATAATTACTTCTAAAAGTAGTTCCCACTTGGAGGACACTTATTCAATGCTACTGACTGTATTAAGCACTTGTGTATATATATAGTAATTTAATCCACACCACATCCCAAGGTAGAACTAGCTTATAATATTTTGCACACAAGAAATCAAAGAGCCAAGCCAGTCATAGTCATACAGTCATAAAACTACCTGATAAAGTTGGAAATTCAAACTCACCTGTTTTGTGCTCTTTGACTCTCTAACTAGGTCTTTCCAAAAGATGAGTTGTCTCTGAGGGTTGTTTCTTGAGCCCAATTCATTATTCTATCCCCTGCATATGACAATTCTAGTTTATAAAACTCTCTCAAATATTAGTATCTATAGCTACATATTTATCAAAGTTCTTACAACAGTATAAGCAACTAAATGGTGTCCCATTTTTCAAGTGAGGAAAAAAGCTCACAAATAATTTGTCCAAGATAAGTGGTCAAGCTACATTTGAAACTCAAGCCATATTCCTGAGATATGACATTACTCCCCTACCTCATGCTAGCTCACATGTAACCAGGGAACTAGCCATCTACCAGTAAACTTTTATTGAAAAATATGAGCTCACTCTTAAGGATTCAAGAGAATGAAGATTAGAGAAATTAACTCTAATCATAAAAAAACAACTCTAGCATGTCTACCTTACAGTGCATCATGCTACATATAAAATTCATCAGTTTTAGAGTATATAGTGAAAATTATAATTTTTCTTATATTCAAATCTCAGCTACCATACTTGTAAATCAGTACCTACAACAACTAATACTGTGCTCTCTAGTTACCACTGTGATAACAGTTCATGAAAGGGCTTCACACAAACACAGATAATTCCTATTAACTATATATTTTAGTATTTACAAATGGTAAAGTGACTTAAAAAAATACAGCTAATAAAGAAAACGGTTTCACATCTTTACTTCCCTCAATATTAAGGGAGAAAAAAATAGTATACCTATGGGAAGGAACAAAACAAAGGCTTTCTTTTATCTGAAATAGTTTTCACTTTTTAAAAAATCTGAAGAGGATGACCTAGTAACCTAGGTTTATAATCCCACAACACTCTGGAAAACTGCAGTAAGAGGGACATAAGTTTGAGCCCAGCCTGGAGAACTTAGTGACTTGGCAAGACTCTGTCTCAAAATTAACAATAAAAATGGTCTAGAGGGCCTGAAGGAATGGCACAGCGGTTAAAGATCTTACTCTGTAAGGGCAAGGCCCTGGGTTAGATACCCCAGGACCACATAAACTGGGAGTGGGTGGCGCATGCCTGTAACCCCGGCACTCAGGAGGCATAAGGAAGAGGGCTGCCAGGAGTCCAAGGCCAGCCTGGGCTTCACAGTGAGCTCGGGATCAGCCTGGGCTCTAGAGCAAGACACTGTCTCAAAAAAAAGGGGGGGAGGGGGGAGGAGCGAGGACACTGGGACAGAACACAAAAAGGCGGCCGTGGGCTTGATCCTTATTACCACACACATACAATACACAAGCAAATTTGAACAAAAAAGCTGACTTACAGATGAAAGCATTATAATTCTACAGCTGCTTCGAGGACACAACAAAAATTATGAAGGCAGAATGTGGCTAACACATTAGAAATAATTTTCAACTGTTTAAGAAATAAACTTTAAGAAATAAAAGGCAGGCAAAATTTCCTCCCTTAAAACCAAAAAACATCTAGCCCCTCAAGATGCTCGCCACTTTTAAGTTAACTTTTCACTAATAGGGCAAAACATATGAAGCCAGGGAAAGTGACTACAGGCAAGAAAAAAGAAGACTCAAAATGTACACTCTTGGGCTGGGACACTTGATTTATGTTAGTAACACAAGGAAAGAAAAAAAACCAAAACACCACACCACAGAACAGAAAGAACAGTGGGCAATTATATGTAGAATACTTTTAAGAAAAGTTCTCACTAAATCACCAAGCTGCCCAAACCGGACTCCAGTATGAAACTGTCCTGCCTCAGTCTCCACAGTGCATCCACTACCATTCCTACATTAACTACCCATTATCTCAGATACTATTTATTATCCCCACGTTATTAATGAGAAAACTGACTTAACAGGGATTTAAGTTTTCCTAAAAAGCAGAAATCCAGAGACAATGACAGCGCTACAAGTTTTCACTTCTCAAAAGCCCATTTCACACAGAAAACTAGTTAGCAAAATCAAAATCCGATAAAGAACACTGATACAACTACCTAATAAGATAACAATCCCTAAACAATGAGTGAGGAAAAGCTGCCGGCCATAGGATGTGTATACCATCAACAATCTCTGCGCACAAAAAAGCAGAAGAGTGGAGCTATATCCCAAGGGCCAAGAGACAATTGAAGATCTACCAGGAATTCACTGGAACCATGGTAGACTGCAAGTTGAAAATGAGACAGTTTTCCCCACTCCAGTTGTGACTGAAAAGAAGGGACCTGCCTATAGTGAGATCTGAAAGGAGGAAGGCATCCACTCACACTGAGCTCCTACACGTGACCCAAGAGAACTCCTGTCCTAATTCCTGCAATGCAATGAAGAACGAAAGACAAGAGAGAAAAAGGAAGATAAGGTCCAACCAAAAGGTAGAGAACAGAGCCCAGAATTTTGGAAGGGGACTGCCATGAAACAAAGTCTATGTAGTCAGAAAAGCTACTCTGTAACCATGCCTACTCCTCCAAAGTTCAGAAAAACTAATTTTCACATGAAAATGAGTAAGAGAAAATATGTCAAGGTCAAATCTAATAATAAGTTATCATAAGACAAGGAGAATAACAACAAAATACTAACCTCCACAGAGTATAAAAGTCACACCAGAAAGGCCTATTCAGAAGTAAAAACTGCATCACATTAGTTCAGAACCAGTCTGGACTACAAAGCAAGAATCTTATCTCAAAAAATAAAAAATTTTAAAAACTGCATTACAAAGATACCAAGAAAATGAAGTGACAGAATTCAAGGAAAAAGAGAAATAAAAAACAAACTAGGAAGCACATAAGAACATATCATATGCCTTTCAAAAAAGGAAAATTTTTAAAAATCAAAGTGCAATCAAACTAAATTTTTTCTCTTTGAAAGGTCAGGAAAATAAAAACCTGCAAAACAGACCATATAAATCACATAAGATAAAGGACTTGAATCTGGAATGTATGAAGAACTCTTAAACTCAATTTCAAAATGGACAAAGATTTCAACAATCACTTTACCAAAAAGGTTATTAATGATGGCAGGCAAATACATGAACCCCAGTCACTGGGAAAATTCAATCAAAACCACTAAGTAATATATATTTAAGCAGAATGCCTGAAGTTAAAAACACTGATCCTACTAGCATGCTAAAGGATTTGGGTTCAATCCTGAGTAGCGTGTCCTCTCAACAAGGCCCTAGAAATACAAGCCTTGACGATACTTAAGTACTGGAAAACATGGTGGGAAAATAAACTGATATAATCACTCTGAAAAACAGTTTGTCATAAAAAGTTGTAACTAGCATATGATCCAGCCTTCCATTCCTATTTATTCAAGAAGAATAAAACGCTTTGGCTTGGGGGGTAGGGGAGGTACAAATAATATAATTCCAGCACTAGGGGAGGCTGTAACTGAGGCAGGAGGATCCAAGTTTGAGCCAGTCAGCCTGGACAATTTATGACTTAGAAAGACCACACCTCTAAATCGAAGCTAAAGAATGGGCTGGGTATGTAGCTTGGCATGAAAGACCTGGGCTCAAGCTCTGGTACCACACAAAATAATAATAATTACATAAAACAAAATGCTTTATTCATATAGACTTGTATACAAGCATTCCTAAAAGCTTTACATTTAGATAAGAAAATATGCTAAACACCCAGGTGCCCATCAACTAGTGAATGCTTATATAAAGTACTGTAACATTCACATAAGAACACTACTCAAAGACAAAGAATGGGCTAGTATCACACACAAAAAAATGTACTAACCTAAAAATCTTAAAACGATTACAAGAAAACAAAGAATACATACTGTATTATTCCATTCATGGAAAAATCTAGACCCAGGTCTGGTGGTTCAGGCCTGTAAAACCATCACTCTGAGAGGATGAGGCAGGAGTGTGAGTTCAAATACAGCCTAGGCAACTTAGTGACTTCGCAAAGACACTGTCTCAAAATCAAAACTAAAATATGGGTTGGCAATAAGCCTGAGGGCAAATGCCCTGGGTTGGATTGGCAGTGCAACCAAAATAAAAAAAGACTAGACTATGCAAACCAACCTAAGGTGACAAAAAACTATATAATAGTGATTGTGCTAACTGTTTCCTAAGTATAGATATGAAAGGTAAGGAAAGTATATTTTTAATAAATGCAGTATACTGTATGTCAACTATGTCTTAATAATGCACATTTTTTAAAAAATGAAATGAATTCAAAAGAAAATGATAACAAAAGATTCAATATAGGAATACATGGAATTCTTGAAAAAGAAAACCAAAAAATAAGAACCACTTAGCTAAAACTGAAATTTTTTTAAAACAAAAATATATATTGAAAAAACATCACATACTTGAGTATACTGCCCCAAATGCCCAGCATTTTAAAAAGTTTCTAAAAACACACGAAAATTATTGTACTTTTAAGATTTTAACACTTTAATTGAAGGAAATAATGGAATTAATATCTTTTAGGTATTCAAGGACAAAAATGAAAGCCAGAGATTTTGCTTTCAGCCAAAACCTTCAAAAATATAGGGCAGAGACAAGAGACACTACAGATGGCATACACACAAGAACTAGGGAAATACTATTCACCATATTCCCACAAAAAGCACCCACAAGTAGGAGTGGGGATGTAGCTAAATGGTACAGCAAGTGCCTACCAATCCTGAAACCCTGGGTACAACACAAAAAATAACACTGTATCTATGGCTATGTGTTTATGTAGGTATGCAGGTGTGTATAAACACATATATGGAAAGACAATGCATGGACATGTGTGACTGTACACACAAACATGCATGCACAAATTGCACATAACCAAACTTACCAGAGACACTGAAAGCAGGACTGGTATTGAACATCTGATATTTTGCTACTGTAAAACTAAAACTAAATGACAACTAGAACCACACGATAGTAATATGCTCAAATAATGTAGAAATTGCTACTTTTTTTCCAAGGAATTGGGTGAGTTTATATTAACATTGTTTTAACATTCTCACTGCATCAGAGACAGTAATATAGTATTGTAATGCTTACACATTCTAGTTCATGGTGTTATATACAGGAATTATACAATATCCTAATCTTATTATCCCATATTTTTGAGAAACATCATTTCTGGTATATAACCAATAAATAACTATAACTTTGATTTTAAATTGCAAGTCTCAAAGTGTTTTATCTAGTCTGTCAACTGAAGAGGCTAAAAAAAATTCAACTCACAAAGAAAGATATGTAGCTAGCACACAGATTATAGTCTTAAACATCACTTCCCTCTAAAAAAAGCAGGAATTCTTTTAAAAGGTACAGAGAAAGTAAGTTTGACATAAGACTGAGTGCGCAGCTTAGTCTGGCACAGTGCTTACCTACTATGCTAACGGCCCTGGGGTTCAAACCATAATACCACCAAAAAAAAAGTAATCTTTATTCATATACATATATCATACACTCCTCTTCATGACAACTTAGTATCCCATGCCCAGGCACCTTTCCTAACTTCTAACATTAGATGTTTACAGGTAAATAACCTGTAGGACCTGTAGGACAGGGAGATAACCTGCTCCATTGCTCTTTAATATCATTACAACCTTTTCCTTAGTACTAAAGTTCTAAAATATCTCTAAAAGCTAAAACTCAACTGTGAAAGCAACTAAAATTAAAAAACTAGCCAGATTTTCATCTAGCAACAAGTTTTATAAACTTGTCTTGTTAATGCTTACTACGCTATTATGTATCTGTAAAACAATGGTTAGAAATATGAAATACCTCTTAACCCACCAAATACATCAAAGAGATCTACACTGCTCTTCTTCATTCTTCTGTTATAATCTTTACAAACTAGTCAAAACTTGTTTTAGTCATTAATGGAAGACAGAAATTGCAAATTTAAACATCTAAAGTTCAGGTATAAACTGGGCAAGGTGGCACATGCCTGTAATCTTGGCACTGGGAAGACTGAGGCAAGAGGACTGTCATGCATTCAAGGCCACCCTGACTCAAAAAAAAAAAAAAAAAAAAAAAGTTCAGCTTCGCCCATAGTGATAAAAAGAAAAACTAGGCTGGAGATGTAGCTCAATAGCAAAATAATGGCCTAGCATGTACAAGTAACCAGGCTCAATCCTCAGAACCAATCAAAAAATAATTTTTAAAAAGCTAAATAAATCACTCCTTGGGCAGTGGAGATGCTCAGTAGTACAGAGCTTCCTCGTCAAGCCATGTGCAAGACCTTAGATTTCATCCCCTGCAGCACTAAAAGCTCAGGATGTAAACACTAAATTTCAATACAACACACCTCATATAGGTGGGGCCTAGATGATTGAGTGCCTTTTATAAAGATAGAGTAACCATCCAAAAATCGGTAATTTTCCCCACCACTTGATGATCCAGTAAGCAGGACATTACAAAGTCACCATGCAGAAACTTTCACTTCAATATATAAATTTATAGGTAATGTACTTTATCAGAAGAAGACAACAGTGGCACAAGATTTGATAAATTTGACTAAGAGTTTTTAAGTATTTATCTCCAAAATCTGACATAACCTGATTAAAAAATTAGCTTCTCTTCTGATATTAAAAATAGTTGGATCAACCATCAACTCAGGAACAGCTGCAAGACAATCATTTATATTCTAGGGACTATTTTTCAAAGTAATAGGGCTAAAGGGCTCTAACAGCAGTTAGAGTGCTTGCGTACCAAGCGCAAGACCCTGGGTTCTATTCCCCAGGACCACATAAACTGGGTGTGGTGGCATAAACCTTTCATCTCTGCACTCACTTATAATCCCACACTCCAGCACTCAAGAGAGGCTGAGGCAGGAGTACTGCTATGAGTTGAGCCCAGCCTGCATTACCCGGAGTGTTCAGAATCAGCCTGCACTACAAAGTGAAACCTTGTCTCAAAAACCAAAAACAAAAACAGTAAAAAAAAAAAAAAAACAAAAAAAACAAAAGTCAAAACGAGTGCCCACTATTTTTCATTTTTCGGCTTATATGTGTAAACAAATTTACTGCTTTGCATAAATTTTTAAATCAAGATTTTTTTCTATAAAAGATGGTAATTGAAGGAAAACATGATTTTTCTTCACTAGAGCATTCAAATTTTAAAACACTACAAACACACTAAGTGAACACATAGCCATTTTTTTTGACACAGGATCTCGCTCCAGCCCAGGCTCTTCATGAACTCAGCCTGGAACTCACGGCAATTCTTTTGCCTCGGCCTCTCAAATGAATGCTGAGATTACAGTATGTTCCATCAAGCCGGTCTATGTGGTACTGGGGAATCCAACTCAGGGCTTTGCACTTGCTACGCAAGCTGTCTATTGGCCATGCTATTCTTCCTGCCCAGATTACATTACATTTATACATACACATACGGGTGGTAGTTCTGGGGATTAAACCCAAGTTCTGTAAGAACAGCCATCTCAATCAACCCTTCCTTTATCTTGAGACAGAACCCCACAGAACTGCTCAGGCTGCCATCCTGCTTGTGATTCTCCTGCCTCCCAGATATCTGAGATTACAGGACAGGGCTACCACTGCTGGCTGGTGTATTTTCATAGAACACTAAAGAGGCTCCACTTACCTAGATGACCATTAAATTGCCCATTAGAGCATCAGGAGTTTTTCCCTTAAAATTAGGCTACTTACTAGACAGTTAAACTACACCAGCTAGTAAACCCTGTTAGAAAATAAATACTTGCTAATGAAGACAGAGAAACTGTCTATTATTAAGTGAAGGTTACAGTTCTAAACGGAGAGCCCACTTAGTAAGAGTGACCCCAAGGAAACCTTTCCCTACTCGTTCCCACAACCCCAAAGATGATGCAAGACAGAAGACTAGTCTCTACAGATCAACTTGGCTGGAGTGTGGGAACAATTCCTACCACACAAACTATACAACAACAAACTAAAATTTTATTCTTGAAAACAGCTCTAATGTTGGTGTGAGTTTCAGACTGAGAACCGTTGGAAACAAGCCCAATAAAATAGTAAGCATATGTAACAAATTAGCTATCCTACAAAGTTTACAGGACAGTCAAAACTTTCCCATCTGGAATTTGTCTGATAACCACCCTGAGTCCTCAAAACAATAAACAGAAGTTGCTCTTCAAACATATACATACATAAATATAAAAACAAAACAATGGCACAAGAAGATATGAGAAAATATCAATCACAATAGACAAATGGAATAGAAGCCACAAAATTCTGTAAATAAGCCTGTTACGGCAAAAATGGTCACAATGGATAGGCATTCTTCCTATCTCTGGTTCTTTCGGACTAGGAAATTCTGAATGTGGCAAAGCACAGACACATGAAAGTTTAAAATATTTTTAAAAGTCGCTGCGGAGCATGCATTAAATAAAAAAGTGTACACACAACTTTTTCCCCCAGTACCAGAGACTAAACCCAAAGATTCATACATGCTATGCAAATACTGCACCATGAGCTATATTCAGTCTACTTATTTTGAGACAGGGTCGCCTTCAGTTACCCAGGCTGGCTTCCAGTTAAGATCCTCCACCTCCAGAGCAGCTGGAGTTACAGGCACGCATCACCAAACCCAGCTTCACTTGTACTACATTCATTAAATGACAGGGTTTCATGGATTCAGAAAGCTGTATTATTTAATTCTTCCAAGAAACACTTTAGGGGGTTGGGAGTGTAGCTTAGCAGTTGGATCTGGGTTCAATTCCCCACTACCACATAAACTTGGTGTGTTAGTGCACATCAGTAATCGAAGCACAGGGGAGGATGAAGGAGGAGGACTGCCAAGTGCTGTGTGCAGGGCAGCCTGGGCTACACAGTGAGTTAGGGACCAGGCTGAACTACAGACCCTAGGTCAAATAAAAATAATAACACACACTCTTTCCCCCTTTCCTAAGAAATTCTCTAGATATGTAAAAAAAAAAAAAAAAAAACCATGTTCTCAACTCACATTGTTTCTCCAGTCTTGGCTACGTGACAAAGAAACTGATCCAGGACAGGACAAACTTCCTTTTTCCCCCTCTTCTCAAAATCTAAAAAAGGGAAGATAAGAAATGTTATCAGTTTGGCAAAAGTCCTTTATATACACACTTTACTCGAGATCCTTGGTTACATTAAGAAATAATTTTTTTTCAAAAGCCTTCCAACCGAATATCCACTTCAACGCCTCAGGATGCTGTTCTAACCCATCACCCTCTTTAAAAATAAGGATCCTAAGAAGCGTCAACTTCTCCAAGCCATCCTGCAGGCGTGTTTCTCAAAGGGTGATCTTGGGTAACAGCGGCCATCAGATTCACACAGGGATGTAAGATTAAAAAAAAAAAAAAATCCAGGCCCCGACTCCAATCGCTTATTGAAGCGAAGGCCACAGATCGGGCCTTTTAAGAAACACCGGCTCTTCCAAGAACCTATCCTCGAATGACCGTAGGTGTCCAAGACTAATTCTCAAAACGCTGAACCCACTCCCTTATTCCAAGTTCGATAACCATGGTTCCCAGCCTGTTGCTTGGAAAACGAGCCGGCCGGGGCGACACCTTAGAACGAGGGCGCGTGGAAGGACGACTTCAGAAGCCCCGAAAAAGGTTCCAACTTGAAGTTACTCCGCACTCCTGCCCCCTTCTGACTTGTCCTCACCCCGAGGCCAGGCAAGCGGGGGGCCCGTCGGGGAACGGAGCCCAGCGGGCAGGCAGCGGGCGGCGAACCCGCGACCCGTCCCCGAGGGGGTGCCAGGGCCGGGGCCCCAGGCGCGTCGCTCCCCGCTCCCCTCCCCCCGGCCAGACGCCGGCGGCCGACACAAAGCCCCGAGCGCGGCGGGAGGGAGCTGCCCACAGGGCTCCCCGCCGCCGGGAGCGAGCGCGAGGGGGAGGGGCCCGGGAGCGCGCCCCGCCCGCCGCGGCCCGCGGAGCCTCCGGCCCGAGCAGAGGGGAAAGGGGACCGCCGAGGGCGCGGGGGAAGGGGGGGAAGGGTGCGGAGAGCAGCCACCCCCACCTTTCAGCGCCTCCTGCAACCGCTCGACGTCCATGGCTTCCCGGAGTCCCTCGCAGCCTCCGCCTCCCACCGCGGCTCTCCCGGGCACCGGAGCGCCTCCCCCCACCCCCCCGACGCCCGCCCCCTCCCTCGCACACACTCCGCCGCGCAGGCGACCGGGGGGGGCACCGAAGGGAGCCGGGGGAAGCGAGCGACAGAGCGAGAGCGAGAGAGCGAGCACCTCCCCGAGCCGCTACCACCAGCCCTCCAACATGGCGCCCGGCACGTCACCGCGCGCACGCTCCCCGCCGCCGCCGTCCCCGCGCGCCGGCCCGCCCCAGTGCGCGTGCGCGGCGGGGGCGGGGCCGCCCGGCGCCGGAGGAGTGGTCGCCCCCACCTGCGAGCGCCGGGCTGTGGACCGAGCCGTCGCGACGGAGAGGAGCGGCAGACTCCTCGCCTAGGAATCGCCGCCATTCGTCAACTGGGTGACCTTGAGTTCTGCCCTTCGCCTCCCCGAGACTCGATGTCCCCATCTGCGCAATGAAAGGACACCGATCCTGACCAGCCTATGAGGTGGCCGTGTGAATTGACTGTGTACGAATCGCGTTCAGAGCATGCACTGGAAAAACACACACCGTGTTACTAATACTGTCCCACCTGCAAAGGGAAGCGCTGTGCGCTGAGAGGTGATTACGAGATCAGATTTGGAATCAGCCACATTCAAATCCTAAACTCAACTTCTTTCTCCCTGCATGACCTTGGACTTGTTACCTAAACTCCTGAAGCTTCGATGTTCTTTCTTTTTTTCCTGATTCTTTTTTTCTGCAGTAGTGGGGATCAAGTCCAGTTCCTTCACACTGAACTACACACCCCACTCATTTTGATTTTTGATTTTGAGACAGGGTCTTGTTAAGTTGCCCAGGCTGGTCTCAAATTTGCGGTCCTCCCACCTCAGCCTCCCTGGGCGGGGCGTTTAAAGGGTTAGGCCACCTGGCCAGCTCAGTTTTCTTTTTTATGAAATGAGGATTGTAAAAACATCCCTGAGGATTGATTGAAGTGGTGGATATGAAACATTTAGCACAGCGTTTGGAATTTGAAAGCACTCAGTGTGGCTTCTCTTTTTATTATCATGGTGACTGTTGTTATGTAAGTGCAAAGCAGGAGAGGACAGAAGCCTCACAAGTCCCCTTCAACGCTATTTTCTTTTTTTTTTTTTTAACGGATCTTGCTCTGTAGTCTAGTTTGGTCCTGAACTCACTATGTAGTCCAGGCTGGCCTCAGGCTCATGGCAATCCTCCTGCCTCAGCCTCGCAAGTGCTGGGTTTGCATGTGTGTGCCACTATGTCCAGCTTATAGGGTGCTCGGAAATAGAACCCAGGGTCTAAATAGGTAAGATGTGTTCTCACACAGCAGGTGTGGCAGATTACTGAGTATGTGGCAGATTACCAGATGAGTGGTATGTCACTGAAGATGTGTCCTGGAAGGATATATGCTATATTCTTGTCCGGTTTCTTCTTACAGCCTGATCCTTCCTATTGTGATGCCAAGAGCTGCTGTTCCCCACCAAACCCTTCCCACCACTGCCAGTCTCCTGAGACTTCCTGAAACTGTGAGCTAAAATAAGCCCTTCCCCTCTTAACAAGTGTCCAGGGCTAGAGGAATAGCACAATGGTTAGAGTGCTTGCCTTGCAAGCACAGGACCCTGAGTTTCATGACCTGGCACCACATAAGCACAGTATGGTGGCACACACCTGTCATCCCGGCATTTGGAAGGCTAAGATAGGAGGATTGCCATGAGTTTCAAGACATCCTGGCTTACATCTTGAGTTTAGGACCAGCCTGGGCTATAGAGTAAGACCCTGTCTCAAAAAAAAAAAAAAAAAAAAAAAGAAAAGAAAAGAAAGCAATTGAGAGTCAGGTATTCTGTTGCAGCAATGAAATGAAGAGATATCTTAAGACGGGCCACATTCAGTCTCCCTGGGCTGCACCCAGCCTGTGGGCTGAGGTTGGGAAAAGGCTGCTTGGCTCTCATCTTGTAGCACATGTAGCTCAATCACAAATAGCCCTACAGGGAGAGGTAAGAGAGTCTTATCAAGCTCTTGGCCAGCACTTACCATCCCCTGGGTTAGTTTACTGTGGTCCCTTGTGGCATAAAGGGGCCTCCTGCCTCCATATTAAAACATAGCCTTACCCTCTCTCTCTTCCCATACCCTATTCAGGGAAATCTTTCAGTGTAATAACTGCTATACAACACATTTTCCCACATCAAATGCCCAGTATTGAGACCTACGGAATATTAACAAAATTTAAAATCTAGTTTCTGATTTCTTCAAATCCAGTTACTCAGATGCACTGGTCATGTATCGAATGCTCAGCAGTCACGGGTTGCTAATGACTTCAGTCTTGTACATTCCATTGTGGCAAAAAAAAAAAAAAAAATCCTATTAGAACTTCCAATTAGAGAACAGTCTCAGGTCTGTAATCCCAGAACTCTCGGAAACTGAGGCAGGAAGACTTCAAGTGCAAGCCCAGCCTGGGCAGTTTAGTGGCTTAGTGAGACCCTGTCTCAAAATCAAAATTAAAAAATGAGCTGGAGGTGTAGCTCAGTGTGAAGGCCTTGGGCTTATCCCCAGTATCATTTCTCCTCTCTCTCTCTCTCTCTCTCTCTCTCTCTCTCTCTCACTCACTCTCTCTCACTCTCTCTCCTTCTCTCCCTCTCTCTCTCACTAAAATAAGCCAACTTCATTTCTTCCACTTGACTTTGGCCCTATCATCCCTCTCAGCTTTAGTCAGACTGAATTTTTTCTGGCTCTTCAGCACCTGCCTGTTTCTTCTCTCATTTTTTTTCGTCGTGGTGCTTTTGTCATCAGCATGTTTATTTGTTCGTTTGTTTAGCTTGGTTCGTTTGTTGGGCAGTGCTAGCAAGGGAAACCAAGGTCTTGAGCGCGCTAGGCAAGTGCTCTGTCGCCGAGCCACAGCCTTCTTTCTCCTTTCAAGGCCCCGCACACAAGCCTTTGAAAGTTCCTTCTGTGTTTTGAAATTTCCTCTTCTCAGACTTGACTCTCCCACTCGCTGACACTCCGATTCCTCTCCTAGGTCAGATCTCACCTTCTGCACGGCTACCTGGAGGCTCCCTTCCCTGGTCCCCCTGGGATGTCATTGATGTGTGCCCTTTGCTGTCACACAAATTCGCAGTGTGTGGGAGTTGAGACTGCTGAGAGAGATGAGGAAAATGCTCAGTCTGGGGTATTACTTCCTTACGTTCCTTAACCTTCTCCCTAGGAACTCCTCTCCAGCCAACACTTATCCAGGCCTCCTACAAATCCTTCCTAATTCCACTGGAGGGAAACAATTAAAATGTGGCAGCTAGACTTCCCAACTGTCCCCACTGACCCACATTCCTGGGTCTCACGGGCCCTGTTAAATCTCCTTGCACCATGACTCAGAGTACTTCCATGGAGTATGGCAAAGGGAACAGCATATCATCTTTTTTATTTTCCTCACCATCCTAGGGATTGAATCCAGGGCATTCACACTGAACTCTAATCTCCAGATCTTTGGGGTTTCTCATTGATGTTTTGTTTTTACCTGGGTTTGAAATAGGGTCTCACTGAGTCACTAAGCTACTTGGACTAGGGCTGAATTTGTGATACTCCTGCCTCAGCCTCTCAGAGTGCTAGGACTACAGGCATGCTCTCCCATGCCCAACTGGTCATATGATTTCTGATGCTAGGACATAAAAGGCACCAGGGCAGCTACCTGGACTGTTTGTCCCTGGCAGCTTCTGGGGAAAGCCAGCTGCCACACCATGGGAACACTTGGCAGCCTCTTGGAAAGGCCTACACAGAAAAAAAAAAAAAAGCTGAGACCTTAGGAATTCCTAAAAACCCAATGCAACAAATAATTAAATACAACTGTTTATTAAATTCTTCCTACATGCCTGGCATTCTTTTAAGTGCTTTATAAAGATGTCCAATGTAAGTTTTTTTTTTTAATCCTATGAGATAGGGTGATGTAATCTCCGCTTAAAAGGAAACCAGAGTGCAAAAAGGTGAACTAACCTGCCCAAAGTCACACAACAACATAGGCAAGTGACTGACCTATGACTCAGATCCGGGCTGGATGAGCCAGGCATGGTGATGCATGCCTCTAATACCAGCGACTCACGAGGCTGTAGCTGAGGCTGAGGATTAGGACTTGAAAGAAAGACTGGGCAACTTACACACTGTCTTAAAATTTAAAAAAAAAAAAATTATGCTTAATTTGCAGAAGGCCCTACATTCCCTTAGTACTGTGTCTCAGTTACTTTTTCGTTGCTGTGACTCAATACCTGACACGCACAAATTTAGGAAAAGGAAAGGTATATTTTTAGCTCACAGTTTCAGATGGTCATAGTTCATTCAGGGGAGGCCGGCAGCAATTGAGTACATGACAGAGGCAGAAAGGTGGAGGCAGCTTCTCAGGACATCACACACAGGCAGGCAAGTGAAACTAATCGAGACTAGTCCAAGTCCCAGTCTCAGTCTCTCCTGCATCCGGGTATCGAAGGTGTGGCCATTACACACCTTTAGTCTTAACTCCCTTTAGTCTTAAATCACATGCCTTTAGTCTTAACTCATACGCCCCTAATCCCAACAACTGCAATCCACCCCTCCAGGCCAGACCCCAATCCACCAACATTACGTGGCTCCATAGACAATCCATAACATTAAAATACATGAGGCTTTTGGGGGACACTCCAGATCCTAACCACAACATAATGGACCAAAAAAAATGGCTTCTGAGCCCCAAGAAATAACTACAAAATACTAGGAAAAAGAGTCATAAGTGTAGACCCTGAGGAAAGGTACCAGCCAGGTAATAGGTGAATCAGATGGTTAGAGGCCAGAGAAATCTCTTCTTGGCAGGGAAGGAAGTTGCCTTATTTGTGTGTTTGCTTGTTTGTTTATTTGTGCTGGGAATTGGACGCAATACTGAGCTAAATTCCCAGCTCACTTTTATTCTTGATTTTGAGACAGAGCCTTTCAAGGCTCTAAGTTGGCCAGGCTGGGCTTGAATTTGGAATTCTCCTGCTTCAGACTCCAGAATGCAGGAATTTACAGGTGTATCCCACAGGGCCTGGTTGAAAGTTGGTTTCCACAGAGTCTTCATATAAAGGCTGGAAAAGATTTCCAGCAGACAGGAAGCAGCCCTCCAGACAAAGGGAGTGACCTTAACAAGGTGCTGGGGAGAAGACAGTGGGCAGGGACTCTTTCCCCCAAGGAGCACATGATCTAATGGGGCAGACTGGCCTGAAATAATTACGAACACGCAAGAAGGCTCGCAAGGCACAGACCCACTGCTGTGCGTGTGCACAAAACAAAAAAGCCTGAACTTGGAAGTGACCCAGAGGAGGAGACAGAAGGAGAAAGAGAATGAAACAGCGAGCACTGTGACAGAGAACTTGTGGGAGGACCTTTTTATAACCCAGGGAGAATGGCTAAAGTTTGGGCACCCTGAGATGGGCCTGTGGGATGAGGAAGGAAGAGGAGACTGAGAGAGAAATCTAGGAAAATCCACATCCAGTCGCCATGGATGGAGAGCAGGGAACAGGCAGGGCTGGAATACCATGGAATAAAGTAACTACTAGGCCGACGAGAAAGCCTACAGAATGAGAGGAAGTATCTCCAACTAAGCTTTGGACAAAGGATTAGTATCCAGAATATATGGAGAACTAAGAACATAAAAAACAAAAAATAACCCAATTAAAAAATTACCCATAGCCAGGCTGGGTAGCATCTGCCTGTAATACCGGCTATGCAGGAAGCTGAGGTAGGAGGGTCACTAAGTTTAAGGCTGGCCTGGGCAACTTAACAAGACCCTGCCTCAAAAGAATATTTTAAAAAGTGCTGAGGGCTGGGCATGGTGGCACAAGTCTATAATCCTAGCACTCTGGGAGGCTGAAGCAGGAGGATCACCAGGTATGAGCCTAGCCTGGCCAACTTAGCAACTCAGTCTCAAATAAACAATAGAGAGGGGCTAGAGATGTAGCTCAGAGTGAAGGAGCTCTGGGTTCAACTGCCAGTACAAAAAAAATAAAAAAGAGGCTGAGAATGTAGCTTAGTGGTAGAGTGCTGGTGGGCTCAATCCTTAGTACAAAACAAACAAAAACAAGAAAATCCCCCCAAAACATAAATAGCACTTCTTACAACAGTCCATATCAGTGGGCAACAGGTAATAGGAAAAAAAACGTCAGCATCACTAGCCACTGGGGAAATGGAAATCAAAACCACAATGAGATATCTCACTCCACTAAAAATGGCTATGATAAACAGAGAAATAAGTGCTGAGGGAAGGGATGGAGGAAGGAAGAGGGACCCTTGCACACTATTATTGTTGGGGATGCAAATTAGTACCGCCATAATAGAAAACAATATGGAGGTTCCTCAAAAACTAGAAATAGAATTGCCACTGATCTACCAATCCCACTACCAGATACAAATCAAACTGATTTAAAAAAACAAAAAAACAAAAACTGTGTCTCACTCTGTATCCATGCTGGAACAGGCAGAAGAGAAAAACATAAAAGCACCTCAAAAGACTTCTGTGGGTGGTGGGAAGATTTGTTACCTTGAATATTGCTGAAGTTGGGGTCGGGAGTGTCCGCCTAAAGCCTCAGGTATTTGGAAGCAGTAGCATACCTATAGAGCCCTGTGCTTTTGGAAGGTGGGGCCTGGCTGGAGGAGGCAGGAGCTTGGGGCTTCACCTGGAGGGACTATGTTAACCTGTTGAGATTAGGAAGCAGCCAGGGCAGAGCTTCCAGGTGTGCATGAATGGCTTGTGGGCCAGGAAGGGAGAGAAGAACACCCACCCTGGGTGTGGGCAGCCCAAGTGGCAGGTTGAACTAAACAGAAGGAAGGAAGAAGAAATATTTGCAGCTCTTCCTGGGAAGCTCCCGCCTTCTCCTTAGTCTCTAGATATCCACTTGCTCCCGGCTTGTTTTTTTTCCTCCGACTAGACCCCCCACCGTGCATTTCCACCATTGAGGGCAGCCCATGAAAAGACTGTGCAAGACCTCCTGAAATTGAGCTAAAATAAAATCTTTCCTCCCTTAAGTTATGGATGTTGGGTATTCTGTCCCAACCACAGATAAGTAACTATGGCAAATGGGAACATGGTTCAACATAATCAAAATGAATCAAATGATACCTCTGAAACATAAGTAGCTTATTGTGCTTAAATTATAGTTTCATAAAGCTGTACAAGCCTACTGATGATGAGGTAAGCACAAGTCAGAAATGCAAAAAGAAAAGACAAAACTCTAACACAATGCATTTAAAATACATCTTAAAAGAGGAAATAAGGAACAACAGAACTGTTAGGCATTTGAGACTCTTTGGGTTTAAAAATAAATCACTCAGCTATGTTATTATTGAGTAGCCATGCTATAGATGGGCAGGTGTTATAAACCTTGTACATATAAAATAATAATAGCTAATGGAATCCAGTGGTATGAGAAAAACATATAAGGATTTCAAGTTTCCAAATATTGTGTGTAAGGAGTCAGCACCAATGCTCCAAAACAGAAACAGGTTAATTGAACAAAAAGGAGAGCTGGGGATGTAGCTCAGTGGTGGGGAGTTTGCACAGCATGCATAAGGCCCTGGGTTCAATTACCACCACTGGAAAAAAAACACCAGAACATATACATACATACATACATATATATAAAAACACCTAAACACACACAAGAACCAGAGGAAAAATACAGAAGAAGGAGAAGTCAAGGGCAGAAGAGGAGTAGAAAGAGGAGGATGAGGAAAAGGAGGGAAATTATCTTCAAAATTAGTAAGTTAGAGATATTATGTAAATTCAATTTTTACATAAGAAATGTTTACTAATTGCAGATGATGAGACAAAGACTTAAATACAAGTGGTTTCCTTGGGGACTGAATCCAAGGACATGCTGGTAGAAAAGAGTGGAGGTGAGATACACAAGAGAGGAAATGTTACTGAGGAAATATTAGTGTATTTCACACTGTGGGCGCTTTGAACTTCCTTCCACAGAAGGATTCTGGGCCAGAATTCTGGAACTAAGACTTCTGGGACCTGGGGTACTTTTCCACCAGCTCCTCTCAGTCTGTGGTGGAGAGCTTCTCTCAGAGGTGTTAACTTCCCAAGACTTTCAGCCTACCCCTACACAGGCAGAGCAGGCGGCATGGCACCAGGAAGCCTTCGGAGAGTCAGAGGCTGGGAACTTGAATTTATGTGGCATGCATGGAAATGTGTGTTGAGAGAATCAGAAAGGACACATTATACTGATCATTTACTGCATGCCAGAAACTGGGATCCAAAGACATAAATGGCCACCTTAAGCAGCTTAAATTGTAACCCAACCGACAAGCCACTTCCTTAAGTGAATTTTTGACTTTAGCTAAATTATTACCTCTTCTTTAAACCCATCTGTCTTAGTTACTTTTTCATCACTGTGACTCAATACCTGACACCCACAACTTAGGGGAGGAAAAGTTCATTTTAGCTCACAGTTTCAGAAGGTCCATTCATGGTTGCATGGATGGGAAATGGTGGAATCACATGGAGGGGCTGCAGCCAGACCCCGGACACCAAAAAAACAGAGGTCCTCTCAGCATGGCAGAACAAGACCGGTCTCAGTGGAAGAGTGGAACCAGTACACACCCACCCAGGTCAAGTCCCAAGCATCTGCCCCTTCCATCCAGGTCCTACCAACCAATAGTACACTATATCCCCCAGGTACATGAGGGTTTGGGGGGACATTCCAGATCCAAACCACAAACATCGTTCTAGTTTTATTGTCTACTTAATGTGAAGGCTTTGAGTTGGATCCCTAGTCTCACACACACACACACACACACACACACACACACACACACACACAGAGAGAGAGAGAGAGAGAGAGAGAGAGAGAGAGAGAGAACAAGAGGGAAACTGTTACCAAATTTCAAACACTTAATATACCAAAGCACCTATTAGTCCTCTTAATTTTTCTTTAACTTTGTGTTGCAACCATTTCTAATAAAAATGTGTGTGTGCGTGTTACTAGAACTCCAACTCAGGACTTTCACACTAAAGCTACATCCCCAGCCCACTTTCTGGTTTTGATTTTGAGACAAGTTCTCATGAAGTTGTGAAACTGTTCAGGCTAGACTTGAACTTATGATACTCTTATCTCAGCCACCCAGAGCACTGGGATTACAGGCCTGTGCCATGGGCCCAGCTCTTAACAACAATTTATTAATAAATGAAGAAGAATCCAGTTTCCTAAAGTGACACTTACAATTTGCACTGTCCCTTGCCCCAAAGAGCAATCATGAAAAACAAAAAGCACTATTGTTTTGATAAACCCTAAATGCTTAGGAAGAAGCAGGCATAGAATTCCCAAGGGGTTCCTTTATGGTGACAGTCCATGTGTCATTGATGACACATACTCCATGTAAGTTTTTCAGATACATTAATAATCATAAATTTGACTATCATCCCTGAATTTACAGAAACTGTGGAGTTGAAGAACATGTACTCTTTCCAAGAGCTCAAGTTTACAACAATACCCTATACCTCAAAATCCTTCATTCATATTAATTATAGAATTATTTCTAGTAAAAGATTTTTTAAAAATTGTAGTTCTTGATGAGAGAAAAGATATAGTTGAGTTCTTATTTATTTAGATATTTGAGACAGGGTCTTGCACTCTAGTCCAGGCTGGTCCTGAACTCACTATGTAGCCTGGGCTGGTCTTGAACTTACAGCAGTCCTCCTGCCTCAGCCTCTCAAGTGCTGGTTTTGCAGGTATGTAACACCATGCCCAGTTTATGTGGTGCTGGAGAATCAAACTCAGGGCCTTGTGCTTGCTAGGCAAATTCTCTAACCACTATGCTATTCCTCCAGCCCCAACGTATAGCCGTTTTAAAAACAAACCTCAGGAGAAAACTTTTCTTGATGTTTTGACTGAGATCGGCCAGAGCGTTTTTCATCTGAACATGGAGACTCTGTATTTCAAAAGTTGGAATGACTGTGTTAACATGACATGAGGATTTTATCACTGGAATCACAGCAGGATGTGTGGTTTTCAATAAAATATTCATGAACATGGCCTTGTTAAAATGATACATTTCCCTTGGCATCATTTGAGTCTTTCAATCCAGAGCTATTTCTGAACTTTTCACTTACAAGTCAATCCTCTCTCTCTCTCTCTCTCTCTCTCTCTCTCTCTCTCTCTCTCTGTACTAATTGAGTGGTGTCTGCTGTCACCTACAATTTAAAGAGTTTTAACTAGTACAGAATCAGTACCATGAGTTGGGTGATTTCCAGGCAGCCAAAATGCCATAAATGTCTATCACAGAACCATAAGGAAAAGATTGTGGAAGTAGAGAGTAAATTTAAGTAGAAAGGAACTTAAACATGATCTCACCAGACCATATCAATTGATGATAGGAAAGTAAATAAATCTTTAAGAAATTAAATGACTTGATATACTTTCAATGAGTTAACACGGTGGGTCCCTGTGGCACAGGTCTGTAATCCTGGCACTCTGGGAGGCTGAGGCAGGGAGGTTTGCAAGTTTGAGCCCAGTCTGGGCAATTTAGCAACTTAGCAAGACCCTGTTTCAAAATCCTTCCCAAACAAAAACAAAACGAAACACAAATAAAAGGACTGCAGATGTAACTCAGTATGAAGGCCCTGGGTTCCAACCCCAGGGCACTTCACTAAATTCACCTTCAATGAAAGAGAATTCATAGGATGGACTATTAAGAGTTCTGCACCAACATTTACAAGGGAAGTAGTTTCTGAGGCTATTCAAAATCAGTGTAATATGTTGTAAGCATTTCTTATACATTTCTTGATCATGAGAAATGTCTTAGTTGTCAAAGCGTAGAGCACAGAGTAAAGTCAGCAGAGACGGTAGCCTTTCTGAGAAATGAGATGTCTACTGGAGCAGGTTGTCAATGAGCTTACACAAATGAGTATTGTCAGTGTTTCAATCAATAGTGCAAAAGCAAGTGTAGGATGACATAAAAAAGTGAATGTAAGAGGAGGACACTCTGTCATCCTAGTGACCAGAGAAAGAATCCACAAGGAAATGACATTTCTACCGTGATCTGACAGGAGACTTTTTCTGGGTGCAAGAAAGAAAGAAGTAATGTGGAAGATTGCCAAGACATGCAAAGTCTCTGTGGTGGATTTTTTTTAGTGGAGGAGAAAGCAAATTAGCATAATTGGGAACTAGAGAATAACTCAAAATGAGGCAGGGGAAGTGGAGAAGAGGTCGGTCACAGGGAGCCTGAGACATCTAGAAAGGAGTTTGGCAATTATACTAAGAGGAAAGGGGACTTGACAGGAAGTGGGGTTGGGGTGGGGTTTGGGGGGAGTCAGAGGGAATGGAGAGAGATGAGAGGCATTTGAGCAACAATCCTGGCCAGAGGTGACAGGACCCAGGTACAATGTTTGTGGTGGAGGTGCCAGAAAAGGTAGAGAGAGCTGACTTCTTGTTTAGGAGGAAGACACGATCCATTCTCTTTCTCTGTAATAGAGTTGTCATCTCTTCGAACAGGTATTTTATGCACATGTGTGTATGTGTGTGCATGCATGCATGCGTGTGTGTGTGTACGTGCAATTGGGAACAGAGCCCAGGGCCTTCACACTGAGCTACATCCCCGGTCCATTTCCATTTCTGATGTTGAGACAGAGTCTCCCCAAGGCTGGGTTTGAACTTGCAACCCTTCTGCCTGAGTTTTCCAGGCCTGCACCACTAGGCCCAGATCCTGAAGCGCATTTTACAGAATATTTAATCAAATCTCAAAAACATGGAAAAAACTAAGGTCCCTGCTATGCTGGATGTTACCAGCCATGGCAAGACCAGGACTTGTTGGGATCTGGACTGGTGCAAACTAACAGGCTTCCCTGCCTCACAGAAGATACGGTCCTGCTCCCATACTGTTAACCAACATGGGCATGGCCAATGCGTGTACAAGGGTAGCCCCCCAAACAGCACCAATGCGGCCCTGTGGACAGAAAACTTTTAACATTGTCACACGGTGTGTGTGTGCCTGTATACACACAGTCTTAGGGGCTGAGCTCAGGGCTTCACACTGAGCCACATCGTCAGTCCAGCTTTAGTTTTGACATTGAGACAGTCTCCTTCAGTTGCTAAGTTGCCTAGGTGAGGCTTGAACTTGAGATCCTTCTGCTTCAGCCTCCCAGAGTACTGGGATCACAGGCCTGTGCTACTGAGTCTGGTATATCATGTGATTTTGAGAGACACTTTTCACGACTCCAATTAGGCAGTACTCCAGTAGGCACTGTGTAGACAACGACGGAGTGCTAGGTAGGGAGAGTACAGGGCTGTGCTGATTCCTTCCCCTGCCACGGCCGGTTACACTGTCGAACCGAACCCCACGTGTATCAGGCATAACATGAGCCTGTGCCTTTAACCAGTAAAATGCAGTGATCACTTTGAATAGTATTTCAGTTTATGTCCCATGTGTGTGCCGGTGAGGACAGGCATTCGTTGCCATCAGGTAGGTACACACTTCATTACTTCATCACACTGCTCACAATAATTTGATGGGGGGTCAGTTATGCTGTAATACCTTTTCCACATACTTTAGCATTTTAAACATTGTTTTGAAACAATATACAAAGGAAAACTCTGTAGATGAAACTTTGCGATTTGTTTTCATTAAAAGAAGAAACTGGGAGTTGCAGGGATAACAACATCAACCAAGACTCATGGCACAGTTCAGTTGTTTTTGCTATGTATATATTAGCTAACAGGCTAATGCAGGGTGGGCCTGGGGATGCAGGCCTGTAATCCGAGCACTGAGAGCCTGAGGCAAGTTTGAGCTCAGCTTGGATGATTTAGCAACTTAGAAAGACTCTGCCTCAAAAATCAAAACTGAGTTGGAGATGTAGCTCAGAGTGAAGGCCCTGGACTCGATCCCCAATAACTCAACACACACACACACACACACACACACACACACACACACACACACACATGCACGCACGCTCGCACGCACAAATGTGGAGAGCTGGTCTCCACACTTTCCAACACTGTTTATTCTATCTCAAACAGGAAGCACCACTAAAGCCAAGTAATATAAATTAAAGCATGGAATTTTTATAACCAAAGCAAGATTTTCATGATTAAAAAAAGACTACATTATTAACTAAACATTTACTCCTTGGGCAGACTTAAGAATATTCTCACATTAAAAATATTAAAGCTTAACCCTAAGACCTTTATGCTTAGCAAAATCATTCACAGAAGGTCAAATATCATATAGTTTCTATAATATGAGAAAAATCAAACAAAAAAAAGCAAAAGAGAGATGGGAGAAAGCGAAAAGACAGACTTTGGGGAGAGGGAAAGGGGATTTAGGAGGTGTAGGGGTGTGAGGGGGGAAGAGATGTGATATAGAAATAAAAAAGTTAAGAATAATTTAAACTTAAAAATCTTACAAAGAAAAAGAGACACAATTCCAAAGTCATACCAAAGGACACATATTTAAAGGTTTTAATTAAAAATCACAGGTAAAACAGGTAAGGGAATTAAAAAGACAAGAGCAATTCACTCGTAACACTTGAATTTTTGCCTATTTGCAGTAACCATACCTTTTCTTGGAGCATTCTTTTTTATGCTTATTTCTTCGGAAATAAAAATTACAAAAATGTTTTCCAACATAAAAAAAAAAAATGCAGTCAGGGTCTCCTACAGATGATTGTGCACTTTTTCAGTGAGTGACCACACAGACAACACATCTGCTTTGGTTTATCAAACACTACTTATCTCTTATGTATAAATATCAGGCAATTGTGAGACACACACCTAAATTTGCATGAATGTTGAACTCTTTGCAGGGGGGGATCAGATTGATTATTTGAGTCACTATGTTTTGAGCGATCACTGTAAATTACAGTGTGGGTGGATTTGTGACTTTGACTTGCTTATTTTTGGTTATGAGCACCATAACCACGATACAAGAAACACTCTCAACCTTCTCTAAGTTCACCTAATACCCATTTCAGTACCAAATTCAGCACAGGTCACCCAGTTTGCCACAGAAGGGCAGAATGTGAAATACAGGTGTTACATCAATAGTAACACTTACAGCCATATGTCCCAAATGCTAACATCATTTCAGAAGCCGAAGAAAGACTCAGATCGATCTTGTAGCCCGTTCGTTTATTAAACACTGAGATTTTCAACGTATGTCACAATTTCTCAGATTTACACTGGAGAAAAACCTGACAGGAAAAATATTATCCGCATTTCTAGTGACTCTGCTGTTAGAAGCTTCTATTTCAATGTAGACAAAAATATAATCACATTTTTCTATTAGAAAGTGTTCTTTCATTCTCTGAAAGGATTCCATAGTTACATGTATGAAACAGAATTCTAAAACAAATGAGAAAACAAAAGGGAAGAGAAAGGAGAGAAGGGAGGAAGGGAAGAGGGGGAGGAGGAGGAAAAAAGAGGCTGAGAGAGGAGGGGGAGGAAAGGAGAGAACTAGCTCTTATTTTTCCCCAATATGGATTCAATATGGCATACAGAACTATAAAACAACCTTTGGCAAACTTCAAAAAACCAACTGGACATTGCAGAAGTCCACTGAATTAAAATTTGTGATTCAAAGTTATGACATTTCACGTTTGCTAGATGTTAGCAAAAGACAGAGAAAACACTGTATCCTGGTAAAAATTCCACTGTAAAAAATAATTAACACTGACAGGTGGATGCACTTGGAAAAGAAAAGTTCCCCTGTATATTGCACCGAACTCACCTAATGTTTCAGGACTTGCCAAAGGAATTTCATAGTGGAAAATCACACCAGGTTCTAAGGGGTTATGTGCTCATAACTCATCATTCTAGAATGTTCTAGAATTCTATCTCTGACAACCTGGCCTGTGGATTCAGCATGAGGAAGAGTGGCTCTCATGAAAGAAAAGGCATTGCTGTGTTTGAGGTCTTTACAGTGGGTTCCAAGCCTCTGGATTCACCAAAGAAAAAAAGGAACACGTCAGAGAGCCAACCACCAGTCAAACTGAGAGACATTTGTGGGTTTGCTCTCCATGTAACAGGAAGGAAACTGAACGGAAATTCGAGATTTATGCCCGCATGCTAGCTCTTCCTCTAAAACCTTCTTTGTATGTCCGAAGCATTTTGGTTCAAACAAAGGACAATTCAACATCACTCCATATCTTACGCATCCATAGCACAGAGACTCTAGCACAAAAGATTAAAAGAAGATACCACCACTGATAGTGAAATAAAGAAAAAATATACAGCAAAAACACAAGTTACACATCATAGTGATAGTTTCCTTAACACAAAAAACCACAGGCACCGCACCCCCATCCATGGCTGATCAAAAGTAGAGTGCAGTTGTTCCTCTGTCATTTTAGATTTCCATTTGGGACAACCAAAGTTGTGCCACCTATCAGCACTGACTGATATCTATACACCTCTTTGCAGTGCTAAGATTTTTCACATACTTTTTTCAGATCCTATAGATGAACAAAATAAAATTGGCATTTCATCCTTTTCACATTGCTTATTCTATATACGATGAAAGCCAGTTGCTATTTTTATTCCCAAGACTTTTCTGTAACATAGGCTGCATCTTCCACAGATGTGGGTGTCTTAGAGAGTATCAGTAAAGCTGGATCCAGGGGCACAGGACTAATTTCACCACCCAGAGAGGCTGAGACAGGAGGATTGCAAATCCAAGCCCAGTCTGAGCAACTAAATGACTTAGTGAGAAAATCAAAAATAAAAATGCGCTGAGGATGTAGCTCAGTGTGAAGGTCCTGGCTCCTTCCCCAGGACCATAAAAATAAAAAAAAGGAAAGAACTGTATTAGGTGCACTCATATCTTAATTACAATTTTTTTATTTATCCAACAGAGATGATAAAAAAAAACCCTTACTAAATTCACCAGTCTGCTGGAAACACTGAAGAGGTCATTTGTGCAAAAGCCATTTACAATAAATAAATATTCTGCAAAATGTCCCTTCACTGATACCGACCTTATGAGCAGCAGGGATTAAGTGAGGTCCCTGCAGGGACTACAGGTCAGAACTCCCTCTACTGTTGCTGGGTGATAAGACCTATGGTTTCTTGGCTAACAGCTGAGTAACCGTAGAGGAAAAAAAAATATATTTTAAAGACAACACTCTCTGTCTAGTAAGAAGTTGAATTTTCTTGCCAATGAACTTAACAAAACAACTTGCTTGGAGCACAATAAATTCATGCAGGGCTATGATTTCTACCCACTGCCGCTGAATTCAACTAAAAGAGATGCCATACCTGCTGATGACTTAAGAGATCAAGTGTTTTTGTCCAAGGCCAAACCCAAAAGCCCGTGTCCTCATTGAAGAAAGTCTTCAGGCTTGACATAATTCCTGCATTTCCTTTCAGAAGCTATTGTCACATGGAACTTTTCTTTCTGATGTAGTCCTCCACAAATCGAAACAATATTTTTGAGAAAAACCCTCAGATACAAACGCATTGCTGTTCAACATTGTCCCATCAGCTGAACTCTGACTGCCTCTCTGAATAGACCATAAGGAAAGTATTACATGCATAGACACCTGTGGAGCTTTTCAATTTCCTACATCCAGTCTTCAGCACTGGGGGCCTGCTTTTACGGCAGTCTGTCTTTTTAGAACGGTACATGTTAAAATGGAAAATACTGAGTTAAAAAAGGGCAGGGGTGATGGTACGAAAGGAAATACACTGAAATGGTAAAAATCTTTTCCACTAATCTTAAGTTTGGTCCAGGACCTCTACTCTCTGCAAATTTTTCTGTCTGACTCACATCAAGTATGTAAGACTTTTACAACAGGGAGTGGGGTAGTCATCTGCATATAAGGAGTCTCAGGAGTGCTAGATAAATGTCACATCCTGCCGCCAGTGAATGTCTAGAGGAGCCCTTAGCAGGAAATGAAAACCTCACAAAATTTCATTTTCACTGCTAGCTCAACCTCTTAGGACAAAGTGAAATGTATAATAATAGAGTTTAAAACACATGAATAGGATTTCAGAAAAAAAAAATTAAAGAAAAGCAAATTCCATTTTAGGGGCAACTAATTTTGCAAGCCTTAAAAAAACACTTTATTTATTTTTTTCATTTTCTAAGACAAAGTCTTGCCCCAGTCTGGTCCTGAGCTTGCTATGTAGCCCAGGATGGACTTGAACTCACAGCAATCCTCCTGCCTCAGCTTCCTGAGTGCTGGGGTCACAGGCAGGCTCTACTACACGTGGCTTTTATGTAGTGCTGGGGATTCAAACCCAGGACCTTCCACAGGCTAGGCAAGTACTTTAACCACTAAGCTACGCCCTCTAGTCCTCACAAGTCTCTTTAAAACCAACCAGTCAGGGCTGGAAGAATGGCTCAGTGGTTAAAGCACTTGCCTAGCAAGTGCTCAGTCAAGCACTAAGCACCCAAATTCAACTCCCCGGCATCACGTAAGCCAGGTGCATTGGCATACACCTGTAATCCCAGCATTCGGGAGACTGAGGCAGGAGGAATGCGGTGAGTCCAAGGCCAGCCTAGGTTCCATAGTGAGTTCTGGACCAGGCTGGGCTACAAAGTGAGACCCTGTCTCAAAAAAAAAAAAAATACACCAGTCAAGGAGCACCGTTAAATATTCACACAATATCCAGGCTACATAAAAGTTAATCCTCTTTGGTGACAAGTCTCGCCACAAGATGAAGTTTTCAGGGCATGTGGTTGGGGCCAACATGGATTATGATGTGCTTCTCATAAGCCCTTCGCATTGTTTTCTCAATCTGCTTCAGGAAAACCTGGGGGATGCGTCCACATAGAGTATGTACAGTCTCCAAAAACTTCAGCTGGAGAGGGTAATACATGGACTGAAAGAGGTTGTCTTGGAAGGGAAACTGGGAGGAGACAAAAAGAAAAAAAGGAAGACAAAGTTCCTGTTAGTTATTGAAGTGATGTTTAAAACACAGATCACTTTTAGTACCAAATGACACGAGCACTGACTGCAAACATTCAACCAAGCGTTTAGATCAACTCAAGGAAAGGATTTCCACGGATTTAAATTCAGATCTTGTCCTAGTGGAGCAACCGCACACAATCATTAACCTTTGTGGATCTCGGTTTCGAGACCTTAGAGATCTTACAATCCAGAACCAACACATAGATCTAATGACAGGTGTCATGGTTTTAGACCTGGCATGTCCCCCCAAAGCCTCAAATTGGGAAGGAGGTTCAATCACTGGAGTTAATCCATTTCTTCCCCTGTGTTGTTAAGAGGCGTGGCCTGGTCTGCAGAGCAGATTACGGAGGTTGTGATGAAATCATGAAGGGCATGGCGGGTCACTGAGGGTGAGGCCGGGAAGGAGGTACTCTGCCCCAGCTCCTCCCTGGCCCTGCTCCTTCCTCTGCAATGCTCTGACTAGATGTTCTTCACTTGACCGGTCCTGCCATTGCCAGCCACCATGAATACACAGGGACTTCCTGAATCTGTGAGCTAAAAGACACCATTCTTCCTTTAAGTTGTGGGTGTTGGATATTGAGCCCCAGCAACAAAAAGTCATTAAGGCAACAGGACAGTATGTACACAGTGTGTTCAGGCTGAATTGAAGGAAAACTCAAGTAGATACCAGACTACATCCACTATAACAAAGCACCAAATTCATTTATTTATTTATTGGTTCAGAGCTGGTGATTGGATCCAGGGTTCCACAAATGCTAAGCAAGTAAATTCTCCCTCCTTTTTGCCACTGAATGAGGAACTGAATGAGGAATCAGTAAGGAATGTCTATGGTCATCTCATAAAGTCCAGAGTTTGGTAATTCTGAGTGAAATGGATTGGCAATAAAAATTATGTTAGCAATTCACAGGTCAAAGATTAGTGGCGTTTTTTTTTTTTCTTCCACGTAATATTGGACATCTAAGGGGTTTTGGTTTTCATGGTCTTGTCTTCCCAGGGACACATCCATGAGCTATATTTTCCCAAGTAAAACGTGTGGACTAGCTATTCATGAGCATGTGTCAGCATTCAGCACTTCTTGGGGAAAGGCCACTAGCCATTCAAGTCGAAGCTTCATTCTTGGCAAGGACATTTTACAAGAAAAGATCAGAGAAAAAGAAAAATTAAGGGGTGGTTAAAGGGCAGGACATTACAGTCTGACAACCAAGGTGGTGGGTGGGTGTCTGGTTTCCTAGACAGTCAATGTCTTTAAACTTCATCAGAAAAACTGCAGAAATAAATTCGTCAGATATGCAGATTTCTTTCTAGGAGACTATGCTTGACAGGACAATGTAAGAAAGTTCTAGTCAGGCCTGGTGGTGCAGTCCTATAGTGCCAGCAATTTGGGAGGCCGAGGCAGAAGGATCACAAGCTTGAGCCCAGAAGAGGCAAGCTGGCAACTTAGTGAGAACCTGTCTCAAAATCAAAAATTTTAAAAATGGGTTGGAGAATGTAGTGCATTGTGAAGGCCATCAGTTCCATCCTCAGTGCCAGGAAAAAAGAAGTAAATTCTGTCCCAGACCAAGGTTGGGACACTTTTTCTTTTGTAGCATCATCTACAATTGATAAACACTAGGCCAGACCTGAGTCTGTCCTTTCCACTAATGTATCTCCAAACAGTAGCACCGATCCGGGAGAAGCCGAGGAGTTGGTCCTGTCCCCTGCCGTCCTCCTCATCTGTCTCCCCTAGCCCCTCAGCAAGTCCTGCAGGCTCTCTGTCTGGACCACATAACCCAAACAAGCCCCCTCCCCACTTCCTACACCTACGGGGGGGGGGGGGGGGGCGTGTTGCATAAGTAAACTGCCCCTGGCTTCCCTCTCAGACCCCTTGTGCCATACTGCCAAAGGGATATCTCAAGCATCAATCAGAACCCATCGCTTCCTGCAGAGGTTTCCCAACGGGACTGGAATGAGTCCAACTCCTCCCTTGTTTTGAAGGCCCCAGGTGACTTGGACGCCACCCGTCTTTTCCTTTCTCCTCACTGTTCTGGTCACAGCAATCTCCACCCTGTCCTTAAACACACCACATTCATTCCTCCCCAGGGATTTTCCCTGGATTATTCCTTCTGCTCCTCCGGAATTTTCCCTGGATTATTCTTTCTGCTCCTCCGGAATTTTCCCTGGCCTTTCCCCATTGCTGCCTCGCTGTGGCCGAGTCCCCAGCCTCAGAGGCCCACCCTGATGGCCTGGGCAACTCCTCGCCACTCCAGGATTAGACCCACCACCCTGCTCTTCTAACCCCGCAATGTCTTCTGCCCCAGGACATACGCTGCTGCGTGAGGAACCAGGGCTTTGTCTACCTGGTTAACTTCTCACTTCCCAGAACCTGGAACTGGCCCCGCCCCTGCAGGTGCTTCATCAATGGCTGCTGAGTCACTCAAAGCCGGTTTGTCTGGCAGATGACTCGACTTGGTTACAGTAGGAGCTGACTGTACTGTTTCTTCACACAAACACACACGTGGGTGTATATATGCACAGAGGACACAATGTAGTTATACACAGGAAGACAGGAACCAGAGAGCAAAGATGTGAAGAAGCTTGGGAATGGGACCAGTGTGAAACCGTTATCATCAAAACTATTTGTAGCTAGAGAAGACAACCATAGCCAGGTGCCTCGCTACGAGTTTAGAGACTGTCACTGCGCAATCCTCACAACCGTTCTAACAATGCAGACAACATGACACCCATTTCAGAGATAAAGAAACCGAGGCCCGCTGAGATCAGAACGCACGTGATGGGTTGTCATCAAAAATCACCAAGTTGGGATTTGAAGCCCACCCTTGCCCACGCCCAAAGCCAGACTCTGACTCACTACAGGATGAGGCCCAGGACTTTTAAAAAGCAGACAAGCAACTTTTATGATGGAGTGTGTCTATATTCTTTCGCGTTTTTATTTAAGATTATTGATTTTCCTGATTGAAATGAACATATTTGAGTGGGGAGACTCATGTAAGAAACAAAGTTATGCCGGGCCTAGTGGTATTGGCCAAGAATTCTAGTTCCCTAGGAGGTTGAGGCAGGAAGAGTACAAGTTCGAGCCCTGCCTGGCCAATTCAGTGGTACAGTGAGAACCTGTCTTAAAATGAAAAATAAGAAAAGGTCTGGAGATATAAGGCCCTGGGTTAGATCCCTGCTGCCACACACACACACACACACACACACACACACACACACGCGCGCACAAAGTTATCAGGCCCTTTTTCTGATCCTCTAGAAAACAACCTAAGTTGTAACTGAGGAACCATAACTGCTCACATCCAAACCAGGACTAAGAGCTCACGAAAGACAGTGGAGCACTTCTATGACACACACAGGCCCCTTGCACACCTGCTCCTCTTTCCCTGGAGTCAGTGTTTAACTTTCTACACATTGAGAATATCGCTGAGCACACAATACATTTTCTAGGCAATTTCATTATCTGGTCTTTGAAAACAGAGCAGTAGAAATCCAAGAGAAGAGAGAAGTATTAGCTTAGATGCATGAACGCTCTTGTCTTAAGCAGAATACAACTCTGGGATTTCCCGAGCTGGAATTCCCGGGGACTCTCTCCAGCAAACTGCATTATTTTCATACACACCAAAATGTTTTACTGAGTCCAAGGGTTATCCCTACTTCCTTACTGACAACACTTTTTGGAAAGACCTTGAGGGTTCCTAGATTCCTAAGAAAAACCTCTAATTAAGTCTATGTACTTTATGCCAGCAGTTGCAACTTCCTATAAAAGGGGATCAGACAGTATCCTGTGATCCACCCCTTCCAATCAGGCCTCATCTCTTAACGGCAGTTAGGAAATCAATGGATTAACCCCCACGATTGGGTCACCTTCCAAACATGAGGCTTTTGAGAGACACTCCAGATCCAAACCGTAACAGACAGCATTTTAGATTTTGTGACCCGATAGTCTCACACCCCGGAAGCCAGAGGCAATACTTGAACAAAGGGATTGCACAGGGCCCTAATCAGACTTGGTGTATGAATGCTAAAATTCGAATTTCATGTTTTCTCATATTATAAAATGTTATTCTTCTTTTAATTTTTTTTCCTATTTACAAATGTAAAAAATACATACCTAGCTCATGTGTCTTATAAAACTAGGCAGCAGGGCAGACTCCACTCAAGTTTGTTGACCTCTGAGCTATGTCTTGGGATAATAGTTTCAAGAGAGCAATACTACACTGAAAATGCCTGCTCCTGCTGTCCCTTAGCAATCACAAGGGAAAAGGCAACAGGAAGTACAGTGCTTCCCAAAATGCGGGAGGCAAAGTCCTAGGAGGTAGAACTCGACATGATTCTGGGCGGTGAACCACAACAAGCCCCTTCCAGCCTTCCCATCCCCTCCAAGAAGACAGTTCACATAAGTTGTCTAACTTTTCCTGCCTACAAGCTGGTGAGTTTCTTCAAGGAAGTTCTAAGGGGTTCTTCTCCAGGGATTGGAACTGGCTACCAGGCAACACTCTTAGCTTGAACTGAGTAATATCACCTTATTTTTTATTATAGTACTTTGACCCTAATCTGCTTTTGTGGCAAAAGGCACAGGAGTTCTCCTTCTGGTATGAAATTTCCCTCTAAGATTAACGTAAATAAAAAATATTTATTGTAATAGATAATTTATTGTAATAATATTGTAGCCTGAGCTACAATAGCAAGACCCTGTCTCATTAGCCAGACAATTTCATGCAACAGTGTGCCCACAGCTGTGTGGGAGATATGTCCCCAGACTCCCAGGTTGTGGATAGTACTGAACTCTACAGAAAGACACCCCATGACTACCGAGTGATGACGGGCAGGTAACATACACAGTATGGATACACTGGACAATGGGATGGTTCCCATCTTGGACAGCACAAGATGTCACCACACTTTCAGAATCACATATAATTTAAAATTCATGAACTATTTATTACTGGAATTTTTCATATAATATTCCTGGACCAAGGATGGCCATGCTAACAAAACTGTGACATATAAAGCCATGACTGAGGAGGGTCATACTGTATGTGATTTTTCACACCAAACAATAAGCAATCATAGGTTTGCTCAACATTCCTGGGATGGAACTTACCCTCCCCAGGCCAGTTTTGGTGACCAGCCAGGGCACTACAGTTTTCTCAAAAGAGTCCCAGGCAGGACTCAGGCCGTGCCTTGGGCCAGCGAGGTCACACACAAATCTGTATTCCCAGCCCGGCGGCCTATCTTTGGAAGCACTCGTCTCCTCTTTGACACAATACTTTCCACTCCACCTCTCCCTTCTTTCCTTTCTCCAACGCTGGCTCCCAGGTCTGTAAAGAATCAGGAACCTTACTTCAGACCCCTGGGAGTGAGAAGATTCCCCTCATCTGTGCTGCATCCATTTGACCCTCGCCCAGTGCTCTTCGATGGGGAGGTGAATACTGGGCAGTGGGCACCTCTTTTCTGCCTCTTGCTGGTCCTGTTGCAGTTAAGTAAACAAAGGCCTGACTACTACTTTCACTTTGGCTCTTTGTGCTACCTGACCATCCGGACACCTGCCTGCTCTAGGGGTTGGAACTGGCTACCAGGCAACACACTTAGCTTGAACTGAATAACGCCATATTTATTTTTTATTATAGTACTTTGTCCCTAACCTGTTATTGTGGCAAAGGCCACAGGAGTTCTCTTTCTGATAGGAAATTTCATTTTAATGTCAACGTAAACAAAAAATATTAAGAGATTTATATGGAAATATTAGAAGTGGATGTGAATTAGGTATGGTGGTACATGCTTGTAATCCCAGCATTCTGGAAGCTGAGGAAAAGGAACTGGAAATTCAAGGGCAGCCTGGGGTACAGTAGCAAGATTCTATCTCAGCAGCCAGACCTGCTGCCACAGGCCTGAAATCCCAACCTTCTGGGAGGTTGAGTCAGGAGGATCACAAGTCCAAGCCCAGCCTGGGCAACTTAGCAACTTAGTGAGTCGTCTCAATCAAAAATACAAAGTGGCTGGGGATTAGTTCAGTGTACAGGCCTTGGGCTCGCCCCCTTGTACCACAAATAAACCAAACACCAAAAGCTCTCCGTCTCAGTAAAACGAAACACAAACAAGACTCCAAAAGGAGTAGACGTGGCATTGTATCAGGCAGTGTGCAGAAACAGTGATGGAGAGCGACTGCCAGGGGGTGGGGGGAGGGGGCACCAGCACAAGTCAAGGCTTTGAGGATGTCTGGCCTTCCAAAGCCTGGCGAGGGGCTGGAGGAATAGCTCAGTGGTCAAAGCGCTTGCCCAGCAAACTCAAGGGCCTGAGGTGGATTCGTCAGCACCACATAAACCCGTCATGGTGGCACTCGCCTGTCACCCTACCACTCAGGAAGGCAGAGGATTATCATGAGTTTGTGGCCAGCCTGGGTTACATGGGGAGTTCAGGACCAGCCTGGATTGCAGAGCAAAAGCCTGTCACCTTTCACCACCCTCCAAAAAAAAAAACCCCAAAGTGGCCAAAGCGCTGGTGCTGCTCCATGCTGCCAAACACACGCCTGCGCACTTACGTCCCGTATGGCTTCATAGAGCGCCCTGAAGGTGGGCTGCTTGTCGTCGTGGTACACGCCCCGGTTCCCGTGCAGCACGGACACACCTTCCCGCTCAGCCTCCTTGCAGTTGCTCCCGTACATGCAGTGGTCCGGCCGGTAGTTCCACTGGCAGGGGAGCACGTAGAGACACTCTGGGGGAGACAAGGGCAGGGCACGGCAGTCAGCGCCGCCTCTCACCAGCATGTCCCACGATGGCGCCTAACAGCCGCATGAGCTATGCACTGACCCTGATTTCAGTGGCAGGGGTGTGCCTGTGACTCAAAGACCAAATGTCACCACATATGTCAAAATTCTGAGATCCAGAACTGAAAGTGCAGCTGAGTCTAGAGGCACGGGTCTGTAATCTCAGCACCCTGGGAGGCTGAGGTAGGAGAATTCTAGTCTTATCTCAACCTGGCAACCCTGTCGGTATCAAGGGATAGCCCTATGTTCAAGCTACAGTTCTGGAAGAAAGAAAGAAAGAAAGAAAGAAAGAAAGAAAGAAAGAAAGAAAGAAAGAGAGAGAGAGAAAGGGAGGAAAAAAGAAAGAAAGCAAGGAAGGCAGACAGACATACAGATGGAACTGAAGGGGCATTCATTAGTAATGATGTAGTTTTTATAAAAATAAATACAAAAAATAAAATAAAATAAAATAAATGGAAGGTGGTGTCTAAGAAAAGAAGGAAACAAGGGCACTAGACAGGCTGGGTCTGAATTCTAACCTTCTCACTCAAAAGCAGAGAAATCTACATTCAGTCACTTCATATCCTGTCTTCAGTGTCTTCATCTGCAAAATGAGAATAACAGGTTCCCCCCTCTTATTTTGATGATTAAAAGTTTAAAATACATAGAAAATGATCAGCAGAATATTCAACACACAGCAGTGCTCAAGAGTCTCCCACCGGTCACAGTCAATTCTTTGAGAAGGCCTCATGAACCAACAGATCCACAAACAGGAGTCAGAATTGAAGCAAAGGTTTCAGATGAAACAGATTAAAGACAAATAAAAGCAAAACTAAGAACAAAAACATCTACAACTGCAAGGGAGGTAAAATGCAAAGAGCACAGAGTCAAAAAATAGACAGGAAGTGCTAGGTTTAAAAATAGACAATAAAAATACATAAAAACATATACATCGCTAAAATGGGTCTATGTGCACTCTGGCTTTGGGATCCGTACATGTGCATGTGTGTGTGTTTGTCTCCCTTAACAAGCAGCTTTTAATCTGGGGAGATTCCAGTCACTCCTTTGGCAATATTTGGAGGGAGATACTATTGGCTGTTACACATACCAGAGGCTGAACTGGTCCTAGCAGGTACCCTACAACATCCCTCTGGGGCCAGGGATGTGGGCTACAACCTACAAGAACAAAGCAGTCCCCTATGGGAGTTGTCATGCTGATGTTGAGAAACTCTTCTTTAATCTTACTGGTTTTAGAAATTGTCCCCTTGGTGTCTGTGATGATACAGTTAGCAAAAGGCTCCTGACCGCTCCTCTTCCAGCTTTCCCTAGCTCTTCCCCTAGTTCCCTGCTTGATGCTTTTCGGGATTAGGGCCCGAGGAGTATGCACCAAAGCTTTTTGTAAATGTGTCACGGATTGTGAGACAGACGGGTGAGCTGACATTGGAGGATTACAGCAGCTGAACCACACTACCAGAAGTGCAGCTTTAAGATGCACTGTGGATGGCAGGGTGAATGGCCTCCATTCTCAGAGAGCATCACTGCTAAGGGACCATGACAGAAAGCCTCAGATGGATGCCAGGCACAATGAGATCATCGCATACTCTCTCTGTAGACCGCGTACGGTTCTGTGGCTCCTTCTTACACACCTGAGGCTTCTAGGCCCTCTCCATGAAGTCCTCACTATCCACACACACTCAGACGTTCCCCTTCCCGGGAGGACTCATACTACCATGTCTTTCTCACTTACATTTGCCTCTTTATTTATTTGCACATATACAATTTGCAAGTGGCACAGAGGGTGTTGGTCATCCCACGTCACGCTACCAGAATGGAACCCAAGGGCTCTATTAGCTGGATGGTCTTTCTGCACTATAGTGCAGAACGTGGATCTGAGGGTTAGAAGAGTAAAATGATCTACAAGTGCTCTGAACTGTGCCTGGCATAACCCACTGGCTTCCACTTGAAACCCACTGGGCCATGCCACTCCTATATGATACCCACCGGGGCATTCATCTTACACCTGCTGAAGTTTCCAGCTCAACGGATTGTCAGAGAATCTGTCTCTGTTTGTATACATAGACTCTCTGATGGAAAGAAAACATTTACTAAGGGCCTGATATGTGTGCTGCAGAAAAAGCAAACAATGGGAAAGTCCAGCCACTGTCTCCAGGGAGTGTAAGGCTGGCGATGAGAGCCTCTGCCTGTTCCAAGTACTTTGGGACTACACCACAAAAGGAAATCACTTTTCCCACAGCAACCCCAGGGCAAGGGTTCTCAATCCCTGGGCTGCAGGCCGGTACTGGTCATAGGCCTTGGAAGGACCAGGCCACAGAGACAGATGAGCTATGAGCAAGAGGTGAGCCTAGCATGAAACTCAACCCCGTCAGCATGCTCCTGTCAGGTTCTAACGCCACAGATGATTGACAAGGGGCAGAGTTTCACTCCTGCTCTCCTCCTGCTGCTGTTTGCTATTTCAAAGCTATTCCCCAACAACCTACTACATAACAGGTGCTGACCCCTTCCTTGAGAGAATGGACTTCAACCAAACTGGTCCCTGGTATCAAGACATTTGGGGACCACGGCCCCGGAGGGCTAAGCCTAGGAAGGGGGACTTGATAGCAATAAACAAGAAAGAAATGTCTTGAGCTTTGAAATCATACAGATAATGTTCATATTTGGCCTCTACTCCTTCCTACTGTTAGTGAGTTACTGAAACATTGGATCTCAGCTGAGAAATAACAAAAAGAAGGTGAATCTTCCAGACGTGGACTTCGACCTTCCCACTCATTATGGGACCTAACAGCACAATGGCCAAGGAGGCAAGCTCTAGAGTCAACCTCCTTGGTGCAAACACAGAACCCTTCCACTGACTGAGTCAATTCAAACAAATTACACAAATTTTCTGTGCCTCAGTTTCATCATCTTTAGTATGGGAGAGGATCATAAAGCTTATGTTTATTGGATTTGGAGAGGTTTTAAAGAAGTTTGCCTATACTTGTTCTTGGCATAGTGCCTGACACATAGAAAGCAAACAAAAATGTAAGCCATGAGAAGTACTATTACCATATTTATTCTTATAATGAGACTACTGTCTTAGGTTGTTGGAAGGATAAAACACAATAACTAAACAGGCCTACACAATACAGTTTATCTATGATGAATGTTTACTCTGATTGCACATGCAGATGGCCAGTCATTGATCTGGCCTTTTTTGGGTCACAGAACTCTCTGAGAATCCAATAAAAACTTCAGTCCTCAACTTTGGAAAATTTCACTGGGGACATATAAAGGCCCATGAGCAACAGTTTAGCCCATAGAAAACAAGTTCAGGCATTTCCGGGTTTCCTAAAGACCAGCTCAGAACCTCAGCTGTTGAATCTCAAATGTGAAAAGGAATTTCAGACAGAATTCATTCCACATCTTCATTCCCCTCTTCTGAAATTCCTAGAGCAAGAAATGCAAACTATATGGGACATGTAATCCAAACAAATATTCAGTCAGCACATTTGAGCAAGATGTTGGTCCTCAGAGAATCTGTACTCTTGTGAGAGAGATCATACATAGACACTGTGGCCAGAATGAACATGTATTATCAGGGTTCATTTTTGGACAGTGAGATGTAAGGATGTGCCTGTAAAACTTCATTTAAACTCAAGGTTTTGGTAAGGATGGGATTCTGACAGCCAGAAACAGAGGCACTGTCTTAGTGACTTTCTCATCCCTGGGACAGAGTACCCAACATCTACAACTTAAGGAAGGAAAGGCTTAATTTAGTTTACAGTCTCAGAGGTCTCAATCCATTCATGGGTGGCCCAACAATGGTAGAAGGGTCTGTTGAAGGCATAGCTACAGGGTGTTGTTCAAAGCATGGCAAGACAGGAAGCCAAATGAAAGAAGGGCGGAGCCTTCTGGGTCATGCCCCAGTGATTCCAGCCAGGCCCCACCTCTTAACAGCACAGGAAATCAATGGATTAACCCCCATGACTGAATCACCTCCCAGACAACAAGCTTTTGGGGGACATTCTAGGGACAAATCATAACAGGCCTGGAATGTCATTTGAGGATGAGAAATTGGTCTAATCATGATCAAATGTTTGAAAGAGTATATGATAGAAAAGATAAACTTACTGTCTTCATTTTCGAGAGGACAAAAATGGTCTATTCACAGGGTGAGAGACAATAGAAGAAAAAGTTGACACACAAATATACTGCTTTGGCCTAAAATATTCAAGGCATAGAGGTTTGTAAGTCAGTAACTTTGCTTGTAGTTAGTGAAGAAAAAAAAAAGGGATAACTTTCTTTCTTTTGAAAGGAGAAGGATAGTTCATAAAATCAGAGGTAAAGGTGGGGTAAATTCATTAATGCCAGTTTCCCAACACTGCATGAACAGCTGTGGCCACTTTCAGCCCTTCCCAGACCTAAGCCCCTAGGGCACAGTCTGACTGGTTTAGCAGGAGTCATGGAAGGACAGGGCCCTAATACCACACAGAATGAGAGAAGAGTGATTTCCCTAAAAACATGGGGGCTGCTACTGAAGGAAAGGGAAATAAACAGTGCACAGTTAAAAGTCTCCGATTTATCTTTTAATTCACGGACAGGCTTTGTATGGGTAACCCGACGACACTGCCACTTTGTGAATCGGGGGCATGAGGTACAAACAGGGCTAAGCCAGCATCTTGGGGCAGGCTGAAGACGGAAACCTCTGCAGATCAGCTAATGGACACGAGTGTGGACCACTGGCACCTATCTAACCAATAACCCATTCTGAAATGGATCGATTTTCAGCATGATTATCAGAGCTGTCAGAGCTTGCTGTTTAAAAAAAAAAAAGACAGCACAGGAAAGTGTTCAGGATGTCTTACTGCTTGGGAGATAATACACTGAATGGTTTTAAAAATTTCTAAATTCTCCAAAACCTCAAGCCACTGCAATTTATTAAAAAAAATTAAATTCAACTCTCTTGAAGTCCTTGGTCTTTGCCATTTTTCTTTTTATATTAAAAAGCACACTCATTATCTCTGTGCATCTGAAGCCCCTCACTGAGACCTTCCAGGGCTCCTATCTATTTGCAAAGTACCGTGTGAATGAATTGTTCCTCACCTCTCTGATTATTTCATACCTTGGGGGCTCTAAGATTACAAAAAAAAAACTTGTACTTGTTCATTTTCACTTCATGGTAAAACATGCTTGCCCCTCGCTAGCTAGTCTGTGTCAACACAATAGAATGCACTATTAGTAATGTTTCTAATTACCTGCCTGTTGTGGTTAATTTTGGTTGCCAACTTGATCCAGTTGTGAAACACCTAGTAAATTAGTGAAGCACACTCCTGGGTATGTCTATGACAATGTTCCCAGAGATAACTCGGATGGAACAAAAGCAGAAGGAGGAAGCTCGCCAGCACAGGCTCTCTCCCTTCTCTCTGCTTCCTGGTGCTATGGTGAGCAGCCTTCCTCAGCCACGCCCTTCTGCCCTCTTCTGCCTCACCACGCACCTGAAGCAAAGGAGCTAGCTGACCACAGATGAGTACCTCTGAAACCACAAGCCACAATAAATCCTTTTTCTAGTAAGTTGACTTTTTCAGGTATTTTGTTACAGAGATAGAAATCAGACATGTTCTATCCCAGAACTGAGCTTTCCCCACAATCTCTTCTTTCTTGACCCAGAATGCTCCTTGCTCCAGAAAAGAGCAATTCATTCTTCCAAGAAGATTTTGCTTATCACACATTCTAAGGAAGCGCTTCTCTTTCTCCAGTCTTGACAGTCTCTGTCTCAACTCCTCCTTCATGTCCTTCACGTCACCAATGGCTCAATGTGTGATTCTGAACAAAAAATTCTGTGACTGGGAGTCCACTTCCCGTAAGAGGTGGATTTCAGGAACAGAGGAACCTTATCTTGTCTGAACCTATATCCCTAGCATGCAGCCCTGTGGTTGGCACATAGCAGGTTCTCAAAAAAAAAATCTACAATGAAATCATACATCATAATGAAACTTACGCCTTCCTCTACCCTATGTATCTTTGTCCTTTCTCTTGCTTTGTATTTTTGTTCCTACGTCTCATTTTTCTTGTGGATTTTGCCCCCCTGGCTCCTATGGCTAGATCAAAGGTGGTCTTAATAGTCAGGCTGAGTAGGAAGAATGTGCCTTTCTCTATTTCTCAAGAATTTCAGTTAGGAAGCAAAAAACCATTGCTACTGGCTATGGATTCGTGTGGCTGTACTGTCCTGGGACTGGCAGGCAGGCTGGCACTAGGCAAACAGAGAATGCCGTTCTGAGGGACAGAGAAATCAGGCCTGAAATGGAGCAATGGCAAAGACTATGAAGCCTCCGTCGCTTTGGCTCTGAGTGTCTTCCCACGGCCAACTGTCAGGAAGCTAGGTTCGGCCAGAACCACACAGTCATAAGCTAGTACCTCCCTTCTCTTAGTTAGTCTGCTTAGAGTTGTGATCTGTGACATCTAAGCACATCCGTCCTTGCCAATGCATCTTCCTAGACTGAGTTCGATCTGCGCTCTTACCAGATGTTGCCCTTCTGTCTACAGAACTCACACTCACCTGTCAAGATGTGAACTCGGTCCTCCAGCCTGGAAGGAGCCGCACTGACTTCCCCCGCCAGGAAATGCCCTGCGGGAAGAGTCACCTACTCTGTCACCTCTTGAGTCTGTCTCGAGCCCAGTCCTATGGTTACATACCTGCAGGCACTTTCTAACGACAGCACAAGTTTTAAAACATTTTTTTTAGCTAATGACTTTTAAATACATTTTATGAAGCGGTGTTACTAGCTACAGGAGACTCTAATAACAACCTTGCAGCCATGTGCTGCAGTTTTTATATGCACTGCTTCATCCATAGCAACCCGAGGGATCATAACAATAAACATGTTTATCTCCTGTGCTGTGTGGTGGCTAACACTGGCTCCCTCTCTCTTTTCTAGGGATAAAGTTGATGACGTTTTTCTTCCAAAGATAGGTGGTTCTGAGTTACTAAAAATTCTCACACATAACATAAATAAGAAAAAACATAAGATGGAATGGATATGGTTGGATTTCAGTTCAAAAGATCTCATGTTTAATCAAGTGTGAAACAGAAGATCAAATGCAGCTACACGAAAAATGATCAGGGAGTTCACCTAACAGCAAACTGAAACCTATTTACTTACTTGATACCGTTCAGAACCAGGACTTGGAACGACCTCAGCACCATTTTACAACTGCTTCTACTTCGTGGGAAATGAGCACAGAAGCCATTTAACTAACTCATCGGAAGGTGGCTTCAGTTACAGGCAAGGGGCTCGTGTCGGACGCAAAGCTGCCCCCAAGTGCTACATACTCATGGATTGCACCCTCAAGTATAATCTGCAGCAGGTGAAGGGGGTACCCAGCGAGGCAACTGTGGGCATTGCTGGAATTTCTCAGTTTTGGAATATGGAAAGAGAAGGTATGTCAGGTCATTCTAGCCAGACAACAGACAGGCTAATGCCATATATAAAGACAAGCAAGCAAGCCAGGCGTGGCGGTGAACACTTGGAACCCCAGCACTCTGGGAAGCTGAAATGGGAAGATTAGAAACTCAAGCCCAGCCTGGGCAATTCAGTGATTTAGACAGAACCTGTCTCAAAAACAAACAAACAAAAATAAAACAACGTTAAAAAGAGCTTAGAATTTAGTTGAGTGCAAAGGTCCTGTGTGTGAGCCCCAGTATTAGGAGGAGGAGGAGGAGGAGAAGGAGGAGGAAGAGGAGGAAGAGGAGGAAGAGAAGGAAGAAGAAGAAGAAGAGGAAGAAGAAGAAGATGACGACGACGACAGCAGACAGCTCCATGACCATCAGCGCCTGTCTGTCACCCTGAGATCCTTCGTCCCATCTCTGAGAAGTTCCCTGACCCCCACCCAGGGTGGAGTTGGAATATTCTAGATGTATGTGCACATTCTAAGATTTTCTAGCTGTGCTGCAAATTATTTCACACTCTTTCCCTTAGCTTCTCTGTCTGTACAGCGGAGGTGATATTCTTAAGGTCACTGTGGGGGTTAATTGAAAGAATGGCTAGAGAGACTGGAGGAATAGCACAGCAGTTACAGCACTTGCCTAGCAAGCACAAGGCCCTGAGTTCAAGCACCACGTAAGCTGGGCGTGATGATGCACACCTGCAATCCCAGCACTTGGGAGGCTGAGGCAGGAGGCTTGCTGTGAGTTCAGGACCAGGCTGGACTATAGAGCAAGACCCCGCCTCAAAAAATAAAACAAAAACAATAAAAGACTGGCAAGAATAGCACTTTCCACCTTAGGCACCCGCTATTATTCCGTGAGTGCATGCTTGCTCTGTTTCTCCCCTGGGAACGTGGAATTGGGATGAAGTTAGTCTTTCTGGCTGGACCCATGACATGAAAGCCTTGCCCTTGGTATCAAGGCCTGAGAAGCAGAGAATGACTTCTTATTTTCTATTACCCATGGGCATCTGCACTAAGCTCGATCTCCAGACCATTTTTCAGTTTTGATTTTACGACTGGGTCTCACTAGTTGCCTACGCTCGGTTCAAATTTGTGGTCCTCCTGCCTCAGCTTCCTAGAGTGCTGGGATGCCAGGTCTCAGCTACCTGGCCTCGTTGAGAATGCCAATCATTAAAGAGGAGTAAACAGCTTCACTGGTAGGAAGGCAGCCTCACTTGCGCTCCTCAGCACCTACCCTCTCCTGCTGCAGGGGCTGGGCTGCACCCGCCGCCCTATGCCTGGTTTCTGTGAGACATGGGTTCCTTATTTAAAAAGCCCCCTTTGGGGCTGGAGGAATGGCATAGCTGTTAAAGCAGTTGCCTAGAAAGCGCTAAGTCCAGCACTAAGTACCCAAGTTCAATTCCCCAGAACGCCATAAGCTGGGTGTGGTGGCAGACATCTGTAATCCCAGCACTAGGGAGGCTGAGGCAGGAGGACTGCCATGAATCCAAGGCCAACCTGGACTCCATTGTGAGTTCAGGACCAGCCTGGGCTACAGAGTGAGACCCTGTTTCAATAAATAAATAGTATCTTTTGTGCTCAGACAAAACCTGGGGGTCCTTCTATAGCTAAGATCCTAACTGATACACCTACACCTGGAACAAAGAGGAAATCTGTTTAAGAAGGAAAAGGAGGAACAGATTAAGTTGCCTGCTACCATCAGAGGAAAGCGGGTTGAAACACACAGTGGACAGCTAAGACAGCCCCTTTGTCGAGTGAACCCGTGTGGAAGTCTTCCCCAAACTTATCGATCCACCGGCTCTCTTCCAGAATTTGATCCAAACTTTGTGTGGCTTTTCTTTTTAAAAGTATACAGTAGATGCTTCAAGGATACCTCATAATCACAGGTAGAAATCTCTGTCATCTCTGCCCACAGAAGTCTCTACTTTGGGAATTGTAAAGACCTCCCAAATAAAAGAGGGCCCAGATAGGGTAAGGACAAGAATTACTTTTTCCTCTTAAAGTATTTTTTTTCTCAATGGAAAAACATGGTTTATGTTTTAATGATGTTAAGTAAGGTTTTAGCAAAGAACGAAATTTTATCAGCTTTAGATGTTAATATGAAGACACAGACTAAAAATATTCATTTCCCTTCCTCCCAAGTCCTACCAGATGATGAACTTAGCAATACAAGGTCTGCTTTGTTCTACATGAAAAGAAAAAGGAATCTGGGGAGCTAAGTCCTCAGGCTTAACACCAAGGACCTTGACAACCAATTCCCTTCAATTTAGTGTCAGGCGATGAGACTATAGTCTCGTGCCTCAATTTTACTTTGTCATAGAGCTTTGTGCCTCGCATCCCTTGTCAATGGACCCCTTGGAAGAACAGCTGGCAAAGTTGAGAAGACGGTCGGTGAAAACAGACTGCAGCGTTGGAGGTTTCGTCATTTGGCCTTTTGTGTCAGTAGGCGAGGAGCCGCCTCCGTCTGATACCCAGGCATGGGTGAAAGGGCACAGAACAGCGGAACACAGGCCCTGTGTGCCCGGTTCAGCCCCCTGGATAGCAGCCCAGGCCTGGAATGTGCTCCACGCAGAGAGGTGGGCGCACTCCCACACAAAACATACCTGGGTTGAAGTAAAAAATAATGTTCAACAGATCCTGGTCTCCCCACGTGATGGCATTCTTGTACTTCTGGTACAGAGGGTGCAGCATGTCCTCCCAAGCCAAGCCTGAAGGAACCACGCTGTTCTGGAGAAGAGAAAGCCATCAGAGCCACCGAGGCAGAGCAAATGCATGCTGTCCACTGGGAAATGCTGGGGGCTGCTGCGTTCCCCTCCCAGGACAGAAGGGTCCCGCGAGGGCCGGGAACAAAGCACAGTTCTGGCTGCTAGTTGCAGAGTTTTCTGACTCTACCTACCGAGTCTGAGTGGACTGGGAACTGGTAGTTGGGTCCATGGTTTCTACTCCGAAAATCACGCCCCAAACTGAACCTCTTAGTTAAGCTTATTTCCTTCTTTTTCTTCTTCTTCTTCTTGCTTCTCCTTCTTCTTCTTCTTTTTTTTTTTTTTTTTTTTGTTGTTGTTGTTGTGTTGCACTAGGGATCAACTCAGGACTTTTATACTGAGTTACATCCTCAGCCCACTTTTATTTTTGATTTTGAGACAATGTCTTGCTCAGCTACTAAATTGTCCAGGCTGGGCTCCAATTTGTAATTGTTCTCCCTCAGCTTACTAGCACTGGAATTACAAGCCTCTGCCACTAGCTAGATAAATACTTATTTATTTTTCTGACAGTAAATTTTTCTCAGCATTTTTAAAGATCTTCTTATCTTATATATATATTAACCAATTCTTTTTCATTGTTTATTTTTCACTGCACCAGACCAGGACCAAAGCAAGGGCCCTGCCCAGGTTAGTCAAGTGCAGGACCACTGAGCTACCCCCAGCCCTGATTAACCTGTTTTTAATACAAGGATAATTCAGTTTGGTCTGACCCTCTCCTGATGTTCACGTAGGTCATTTTCACTTTTTTTTTGCTAGAGTGGAAGTTGGGACCATGAACATCCTTACACAGATATCTGTACTATGTAAATACATCCTTACCAAAAAATTTTGCATAGTCTCTGAAGCTCTGCACATTCACAGAGTTCAAACATTATGGAGCTCAGAAATGCCACCAAAAAGTCATAAATGGTAATTGGAGAAGCTTTAAATTCTGTGGACATCTGAGCATTTCCTGAACGAACAAATATTCTGTAACTTCCCAAGTGCTTCCCTCTGGGTCCTTCCACCCTCACATAAGGGCCCCTTACTGCATTTCCCAAATCAGCACATCAGCTACATGTGGGTCCCTGTTCAAAACAGTACAAAGGGAATTTTTAAGCACATGGTTACCTTGAACTGGGTGCTTCTTATGCGAGTCAAGTTCATCAACATGACTCCTGAGTTAACCCCCGCAGTGCCGTAGAACGGATGCCTGGCGAAGCGGCTGTACCAGCCAATCTTTGGGATTTCGTGCTCCGGGGCCATGGCAGCAAGTTGTGTGGAATTAAACTGCTTTAGGAGCTTCCAGATGTCATCGACAGGTCTCAGAAAGAGGACATCAGTGTCCACGTAGAGAAGGGAGTCCACATCCTTCAGAATCACCTTTGTGCGCAAGAGGTGTACAGGGGGCAAAAAACAAAGCCAGGTCAGAAACAGGAAGGGGCCCGACACGAAAATGACGTCCACGCTTTTCACTGATCAAGGCTGGATTCAAGGAAGGGAACTGTCCTTAGCGCTCATGCACCCTATTTTGACCTGAGGGATGAGCATCACTCAAGAACTGGAGACTAGAACTGGCTCTGGAGAAGGCACCCTTCTGGAACTCGCCCTCTCTGGGAGGCTGAGGCAGGAGGATTACAAGTCCAAGCCCAGCCTGGACAACTTAGCAAGACCCTGCTTCAAAATTAGAAAAGTACAAAAGCTGGGAACATGGTCCTGGGAGCAATCCCTAGTTCTGGGGGGGTGGGGAGTGGGGGGTGGAGTAGAAGTTTAAGCTAAATCTTAATCGAGATTGGCCTAATTCTAGTACCCTGGACTACACTTGATAAAGGCCAAACATACAATAAATATTACATATATCGATAATTTTTTTAGCATTTGGATGTTTTTTGCTTGTTCTATTTTGTTTTAGTGTTTTTGGTGCTGAGGATAAAATCAGGGCCTCACACTTGCTGAATCCCCAAGCAACTCCCTGGCCAACTTTCTTTCTCTCTCTCTCTCTCTCTCTCTCCCCCCCCCCCTCTCTCTATCTATGTGTGTGTGTGCGCGCGTGCGTGTGTGCGTGTGTGTGTGTCAGTCTTAGGGCTTGAACTCAGGGCATTATACTGAGTTGTATCCCTAGCTCCCCTTTTTTTTCATTGTGACAGTCATCTCACTCAGTCACTAAGTTGTCCAGATCGAGCCTGAACTGGCTGTCTGCCTGCCTCAGCCTCCTAGAGTGCTGAGATTACAGACATGCTTCGCTGGACTCAATGGGCCCAACTCTGAAAGGGATGGGAACAGCTGCAAGTTACAGCCACCTGTCTCTCTTCCTTTGTCCTGGGACAGCCAGGCATCTGAAAATTTAAAGTAGCCACAAACCAGATTATGGTGGGCGTTGCCACCCGTGCTCTGGGTCTCGGGACAGTTTTACCTAGCGCTGATGGGAACGATGCCCCTCTTTCTAAAAGACCATTGAAAGCTAAGACTTGGACTTGCACATGGGCGAAGCAAGTCGCCGGCCAGCTTTGCCAGTACAGCAGGGGTTGGCATGCGTTTTCCTGTGAAGGGCCAGAGGGCAAGTATTTTGGGTTCTGTTACAACTACGGCACTCTGCTGTTGCAGCGTGCACACAGCGCTGACACGGAAATGCATGGGCAGCTTCGTGCCAATCCGCTGCACTTGGGGACACTAAAATGCGAATTTTATATCATTTTCAGATGTCACATAATAGTCTTCTTTTGATTTTTTTCCCAGCCACTTGAGATGGAAAAGCCATGCTTTGTTCACAGCCTGCAGTTTCCAACCAGGCTGTTCCAGACGGGGCCAGCCAGTTCTCCACTACATGCTGGGCTGCCGGAATTTTGCCCCAGGGATTGAGACTGAGAAGCTTGAGCTAATAGCAGTAATGTCCTTTGCTGTCTTTGGTCTTTGTTCATCAGACTTAGGAGTAGTTCTACCAGGAAGGTATTGAATCTCCCTGGATCCCTGGCACCTCAAATCATTTTGACATCCTGGCAGCATATATCATGAACCAAGCACTTTTGTCACCTTGAGCTTGTATGTGGAAATCTTGACTCCTAATGTGATCTGGAGACAGGGCTCTTGGAAAACAATTAGGCTGAGTTGATGTCATCATGAGGGTGGGGTACTCATGATGGTGTTAGTGCCCTTAGAAGAAGCGGCACCAAAAAGTGCTAACTCCTACTCTCTCTCCCTCATCCTCTCTCCTTCCCTCTTTCCCTCATCCCTTCCTCCTTCCTCCCTCTGTTGCTCCTTTTGTCATGTGAAATCACAATAAACAGGAAGCCATTTGCAAGATAGGAAGAGAACCCTTACCCAAACCCAACTGTGCTGGTACTCTGATTTCAGATGTTCCACTTCCAGAACTATCCAATAAAATGCATTTCTGCTGTTTAAGCCATCCAGTCTATTGTGCTGTATTATGGCAAACTGTGCAGAAGAAGATAATATCTTACTGGGGTGTAGGCTAACGTATACTTCATTGGCATCCCCAGTATTTAAAACTGATGAAAACAGGTATTGTGTGATACAGGTTTCACATGGGTTTGAGACTTGAGTGATTTTTAAAGTCTGCATGGTTAGCCATATGACTTGTCTTTTTTTCCTCATCTTTTAGAGGAATGGATTTTGTAAATCAGTAAAACAAAAATAATGATGATGCACCATTTCATAAAATTACCTTGACATCCATTGTAACTTGAAGATCTTAGTTTTAAAATTAAGATGAATTCTGTACATTGAATACATAAGCTTTTTTAAAACCGACCTTTTTTTATCATTTTGCTATGGAAAAGTGAAAACTATCACAGACTAGCACCATTCTTTTTTTTAATCACAATTCGAGAGCACAGTATAGAAACGGCAAATTCTCTATGCAAGTATAATAAATACACGTTATTTTATAAATTATATATCACAAGTAAATACAACTGTGATGTCTTGCACGTCCAGAGTCACGTCATAGTCTCAACACCTCATCCATCTCATTTTACTGGTGAAGGAACATGCCTTCCCCAGAGACGCTGAACTGAAAACATTTAAGAACAGGAGAAAACATTTAAGAACAGCGAATCTGCACACAGACCAGGTGTAGCGATGCACATCTATAAACCCAGCACTACGGGAGGCTGAGGCAGGATGATGAGCTCTAGTCCCACCTGGACAACTTAACAACTTAGTGAGAACCTGTCTTTTACAAAAGGCTGGGGTTGCAGCTCAGTAAGAAAGCCATGGGCTCAATTCCCACTATGGGAAGAAGGGGAAAAAAAAAAAAAAGGCACAGAGGACCTCTCTGCCTTCCCTCTCTGTCTAGAAACAGGACAGAGTTTTATAAAACAAAACTTCTTTCAAAACCTTCCTTCTACCTTTTCCTACCTAAAGAGAGAATGGAAATTCTCCTTCATAACTCACAGCCCAGCAGATCTTCACGCAGACTTCACTCCCCCGGGCTTCCTGCGCGTCGCCCTTGCTGCAGCCTCCCGCCTCTGGAAGCCAGCTGTCTCTCTCCTTTGCCCCTTGCCTTGGGTACACCAGGCAAGCCACACTCCTGAGCCACTTAAGCACAAAAAGAAGTGTTCTAAATTTTGTGTTAAATAACACTAACGACTGCTGGGTTTTGGTAAACCAGGTGAAGTCGTTTTCCAGAAGGTGTTTCCGGAAACAAGAGGCTGTGTGGTGTTCCACAGAAAAGTAAATTTAGAGTCAAAGAATCAGACAGGAAGACTAAGCTATTTTAACTCATGCAAAAACAGTGGAAATTCCCCCTTATGGATGACTATCTAGTAAGGCCTGAATAAAAGCAAATAATATTAATTAAAGTGTTAATCAATTAAGAGTTATGCAGAAATCTACCCAACAAATTCAAGATCACTGGTTTGATTCATTCTTTCTTGGTCTTATATCATAATGACTGTTAATACCTGCATAAGTTAAATGTAATTCGCAACCCTTGTCAAAACAAAAAAGGAGAAAACAGACTTGCAAAAGAGCCAAAGAGGAAAGCTTGAAAGGTCAGAAAGAGGGAGTCATTACAACAGGAAACAGTACAACATGCAAGGTTTTTAATCCGGAGAGAAAAGAAGCTTCAGAAATGCTTAAAATCAGAGCATTTTTCCCTCCAGAACCGGGGATTGAACCCAGGGCCTTTGCACCGAGTTACAACCCCAGTCCTTTTTTAAATTTTTTTTATTTTCAGACAAGACCTCACTAAGAGACAGAGACTGCTGAGACTGAGCTCGAATCTGTCATCTTCCTGCATCAGCCTCCCAGCGTACTGAGATTACAGGTACACACCATCTCAACATTCTTAAGTAGGGTAAAACATTTATTTATCCAATGTATTATTTTACATGTGAATTTCTCCTTTTTCTTTTTTACTATTATGAACAATACTACAAATTTAAGGGGAAATTTCTCACCATGTAATACGGCACTTTTAAACAATTGATATCTACAAGATTTGAAAATAAAAATAAATTTAAGCAAATCAATTGACAAGTTATTCTTTCTTGTTTCTGCACTTGGAACACCTGTTCAGAGCTACCTGATGTCACCATATTGCTCTGCACTGTGCTCAGATATTTTTGCATGTTAGAACAGCCACGCACATACGAGCTCTTCTTTTATGCTACACATGGTAGCACACCACGTACAATGTCACCAACCTGCTGGTTTTCTTTTAAACAACACATGCATGAGACCTTCCCACACCACAGAGATTTTGTTATTCTTAAGGCTGTATAATATTCCATTTTATGGGTGTACTATCATTTATCCAGCCACCCACTACCAACCACCCAGGTTACTCTGAAGCTTCGGCTATGACCCACAATGCCATGGTAAAAACCTTGTTTTAATTCATCTCAAGTACATCTGAATGTAAAAACACAGAGCCAAAAATAATTACTAAAAACGTAATATAAAAATCACAACTGCTGGGCATAGTGGCACACACCTACCTATCACTCTAGCCCTCTGGGAGGCTGAGGCAGGATACACGTTCAGCCTGGGCAACTTAGTAACTTGGTGAGTCGCTGTCTCAAAATAAAAAATAAAACGAGCTGGGGATATAGATTAGTGTAAAGGCCCTGGGTTTACACCCCAGTACCATGTGCCAATAAATAAGTAAAAACATTGAGCCCCAAAATCTGGCATTTGTAAATGTGACAGATGACACCGAACTCCCTCCCTAGAGAAGTGGCCTTGAGCTTCCCCAGCAATGTGAGGAAGAGCCTCACACCTGTTCTCCTTGCAGCCCAGCAGGCGACCAGACTCCAGGGCCCCTGACAAGGAGGCATGCCCAGAAGGTCCGGGCCTGGTGATTCATTTTAGTTAATTTTCTGCCAGCGTTTCCATGAAGGACTGGCCTGGTATGGCAGGAGGTGGCCCCAAGCTGGCAAACGACAACACTCAAACAGCAGCTTTGCCTCCTCCATGAGGTGACCGCACAGGCCCCAGCCCGGTCCCCTTCAGTGAAGCCCTTAAAGGGTCTCTCCAGGACCACTCACTCCTCACCCTGCACCCCAACAGAGGTGGCTTCTGGAGACACACTTTGCTGGAGCGATCACGAAGAAACATGTCCTTTCTGCTCTTCAGACACGTGTGCTGGCAAGGGCAAAGCATGACGCCTTACCAGAAGCTGAGCACGAAGACCTTGATCTCCTGGTGTCCAGGTTTGTGAGCCAAAATAAACACCTATTTTTTGTAAATTACTCAATCTGCGGCATCCTGTTATAGCAGCAGAAAATGGCAAGGCAGATGGTCAAACTCGTTCAGCCTAAACTAAAACTGGCAAATTAGTGGCCTGTGGGTTAAATACAGGCAAGAGATGCTTTTTAAAAAAGCATTTTTGGTGTACACAGCCTATTTTAAAAATGAATGAGTGGCTAACCTTAAAAAAAACTGGGCAGAATTCTTTTTTAAAATTTTATTGGCATATGTATGTGATACTTAGCAATTATATTTGTTTTAGGAAGCTGGGACGTGTGCATGCACACACACACATGCATGCATGTACACTCACGCACACCCATAGACACAGCGCACACATGTGCCAATACTCACGAATACCCCCACATGCGTGCGTACACCCGCACACACCCCTGTGCACACACATCTCAATCACCTCTGATCACCTTCCTCCCATTTCCCCTACTTCTCTTTCCTTTTTCCAAAAATCTGCCTGTCTCCTGCCATCTCTCCTTTAATTTGACTCTTTAATTTACTTAAAAATACCAGAATTTCTATCTTCTTGTGGCCTGCATATTTCAAGAGAAAAACCTGCCTGAGTTGGCCACAGGCACCTGGTGTTCTCAGTTCATTCTCATAATAAACACAAGTGGAGGGTCTGTCAGGGGCCAAAAGTGACCCGCAGTCACAAACACAGACAAAGGTCTCTGCCCTTAGGGAGGAAGTCAGAAAATAAGCCACGAAAGTCTACTGGTCACAGATGATCTAAGCAGGGAGAAAAATGAAGCAAGGCCCTCACACTGAGCTACATCTCTGGCCTTTTTAATTTTAATTTTTAAAATTTTTGAGACAAGGTTTTTGCTAAGGTGCTAAGTTTCATGGGCTGGGCTTGAATTTACAATCTTCTTGCCTCGGCTTCCTAGAACAAGAGATTGAAAGGTAAACCACCCCATGCCCAGGTGATTCTGTGGTTTTAAACAGCAGGGTTGGAGAAAGGTTCCCTCAGGGGAGCGAGGCATAAGAAAACTAGGTAGGAGGGTGCCTGGCCCCCTCAGGACAGCCCAGGGCCATGTGGCTGGACCACAGGGAACAGCAGGACAAAGACGCAAGCTGAGG
>PVKB01000010.1:1809598-2099538 GCA_004027205.1 Ctenodactylus gundi | reverse complement strand
ATGGGAAGGGAGAATGGAGGGGAGGGGACTGAAGAGGGGAGGGGAGGGGAAGGGAAGGGGAGGGAGGAGAAGGGGAGGGAAGGGGAGGCATGACCAGTGGCCAGCCACTCACCAGCCTTCATGCAGAAACTAGATGGTTGTGATTCGCTTTTTCAGAGCAGAGCTTGTGTTAGTGGCTTTATCTTACACATGGAGGAATGAACAAATGGGGAAGGAATCACAGCCAGCTTCTTATTAAGTACATCTGGACTCACATCAAAAAGTGGTACATGCCGATGCACTGATCCCCTTGGCAGCCCTCTAAGATTGTTGCTGTAGTCTTTGATTTTGAAATCATTAACTCTCAGAAGCAGCAAATGAGCTGGTCACCAAATGCACCTTAATCCCAAGTGCCCTCCTCAATAGAGGCAAGTCTAGCCACATGGTACCTGGGACAAAATACCTTTCCACCTGGGGATGCAGCTCTAACTCCACAACAATGCCTGGGGGAAGGAACACATGGAAGCCACAGAGGGCACCACAGTAACTCAATGTGCCGATGCAGTCTCTAAAGGATGTAGGTAAGGGAATGCTAGGAATGGGCAGCACCCAACCAGATACCAGAAGTTCTCACAAACTCTATGTTGTGACACTTTCTTGTATAAAACAGACTGTATTGTCTATATTGGAGTCTGAGGTGAATGGCTGAAGGCAGACGACAAAACAAGAGAAACCTATGAGTTCAGGAAAAACTAGGCATGGTTTAAAAACAGAAAATCTTGAACAAGACTTGGAAGAAAGCTGTGGCTTCAAATAATTCCAGCCGTGTTTACTGTAGATGGCACGAGTTATCCTGGGAATATACCTTTTAATGCGTGGTAGATCTAGTTCCAGCAGTACACAGTTTTGGCCATCAATTATAACATTCACCCAGAAAACAGGGCTGCCCATTCCGTAGTTACTTATGCCGTATGTATATGAAACTTCAAATTTTAGATCCTTAAACCCACCTTTCACTGGAACCCTTTGAAGAGGAACACCTCTGTGAATTAAGATATAGGTATGTTCCTGAGCAAACTAGGCAGGATTTAACCAAGAACAGCTTCCTTGAGGCTTCCTCTATATGCATTCATCCCAAACTACAGGTACAGATTAAGCACACCAGCATTCCAAATTTAATACCCTTAGCTTTATACCAGGCTCAGAAAATACAGAGGTGTGAGTTTCAAAAGAAATGTTGTTTTTGTCTCTCACATTCTAGCTTAAATTACTCCAACAAGACAAATGTTTGACGAGCAGCTAAAAAAAAAAAGCTTATTTTAGCAATCTAAGTTACAATACTATGACAATGTAACTCATCTGTACCCTGAAATATTTGCTGAAAGCTGCCTCCTTTATATTTAACAGCAGCATGTGGGGAATTTGATAAAATCCCCTCCAACCAGTAAATGTGTATAACAGAGTGAAAAGAGGCTCTGCTATCATGGCGCTTAGAAGTCTGAATGCATGGGGGATGTGTAATTGAATTTTTTCTGCCATAACAGCTAATACAGGGTATGGCGAACGAATAGTATACCAACACAAGATACTGAAAACCTTGCTACTTTTTATTTTAAAAGCACAAAGCCTACTATTTTGGGAAAACTTTAGGAGTGAAAACACAAAAAAAGAAAGCCGTTCCCATGACTTAATTAAATAAATACCTATTTAATGCTCTCTCTCCTTTTTTGTGGTATTGAGGATTGAACACAGGACCTTATTACTGAGCTATATATTTATAGCTCATTTTACTGAGATAGAGTCTTGGACTTGAGATTCTCCTGCCTCAGCCTAGAATGCTAGGATTACAGACATGTACACTACACCTGGCTGCAAATTCTTAAGAAGATGAGAAATCACATGCTACGAGATTTCCATTTACTTCAACAGAGCCACGTGCACAATAGGGAGCTGACCCTTCACACAGTAATGGATGCGCCATCATGCTTGCTCCATTTCAGTGAACGCCATACACAACACACGACACGCTGGCAGGCACGAGTGGTCCTCCCCAAGCACGTGCCCCACAGCTGACTGACAAACATTTATCTGCCTAGTTCCAGCCCAACACATAGCCAGTAATCTGAAGATTATCCAGGGAGATGACTAATCTCTTTACTGGAAAATACCATTCCTATGAAAGGCTTTCCTATAAATTAGGGTGATCAGGAACCCACCCCCACCCCCTCACTGCACCCCACCCACTTCCCCAGACAGGAGCTCCCTTTGACAGCCTGATTAAAATGGTTTTTTAACATACTCAAAAAGGAACATTTTACGGAGTTAAAAGCTGAAAAGGCCTACCCAGGGAGAATGTGGTAAATTAGACACATTTTTGCTTTTCTTTTGATACAAGTTCAATTTTTTAGGAACCTTTATCCTAGACATGACGTCACATGTCTTACAATAATAAAAATTTGAAATCACAGCATTGAATGATGTGGCTTCAGAGAGTGGTCAGCAACTTTACTATTTTTCCAGGTAGCCTTATCTCATGACAGAAAATGGCTTCATTCCAAACAAAAATAACAAAAATTGAATTGATTAGTGTGTCAACCCTAGCATCCACATGCTAACTGCTTTTGATAAGGGCTAAGTATTAGGAAGAAACCTGATAAAAACTTATGTTTTCCAAATTCCAAATTCTTGTTATCACAGGTACTTTCTTAAACTCACTGATGCATATTTAAGCAATCTGCGTATAGCCCAAATAACTCAGCAGGTGCCTCCACTTTCCTTCTTAGGAGGCCAATTTACTGGCATTAATCAGACTTTCTTTTCCACAATTACTCCATTTCATTCATTCTACTTGTCACATATATAAAAATAGAATGTAAGTCAACTACCAGCAATAGGACTTTCCTATGGCTTGGACTTTGGGAGGTTTATAATTTCAAGAAATATCCTATCATAGGTGTAGCGAGTTAGGCTGCAGTTTGATTCAGCACGAAGGTCATGAGGATCACAGGGACACAATACCAGCTACATTAGCTGTGGTTTAGACTCTCTCAATTAAGCCCCAATGAAGGTCAGACAACTACACAGACCTGGGACACACATCTTAATGAAAATCACAGCAATGGCATATGCTGCAGGTTCTCTTGGACTTCCAGACCAGCAAATGCTTGGGAATTGGCTGACCGACATGGATTAGTCAGAGGACATACGGATTACCCTGCAATCCTTGCTCTTTCTGAGCTCTGAACCTAATACGTATTCTAAATGTACAATGCAAGATATTTTTGTTGCTTTTGTTTTAGCTGAAAACATTCTAAACAGATATTTAAGATTGATTTTTTTTTATTATAGAGATTTTGAGATGGTTGCCTAAAGAAGTCATACCCTTATCTGGAATTAGCAAAACAGAGGCTGGAAATCAGGTGATATTTCAGCTAGACTGAAAAACATAATGCAGACAGAAAAGTCTGTTCCCCATTGCCTTTGACTATATTTGCATTATATTAGTTTTTCCAAGTAATTATTACCTATTACTTGGCATAGTTCTCTATTACCATCATGCATGTTCCATGGTTAGGAACCCTAATTTTTAACTCACATTCCTAATTAAATCCTAGTATTTTAAAAAGTTAACCATGAGTATGCTCACTACTGTTAGAAATGTATTGTTTTTCACTTTTAGACAAAATTCAAATTTTAATTTTAATTTTAAATTTAACACAAAAGGTCACTCCTATAGGAATAATCTCTGTGTACAGAGCCCATGAATACTGTCATTTTTTTGAGATGCCTTGGTTTGTTAAGAAACATCCTACACAGACAATTTCATCTTTACAAAGACATTTTACACTTTTTCTATAGATATTTCTTAGTTTTCTAAGTATGCTGACTTAATGCATATTTCTGCTAGTTCCACAAGGCAGGCAGAAACCCCCACCCCTGGCTCTAAAGCATTCACATTAATGCATTTTACTACTGTCATGTCTAGGTTGGAATGGATTCTTAGGACTGCAAGAGTGATTACAGAACACCAGCTGTCTTAATCAAGATAGGTAAGGGAAAAGGAAGTTATTATTTGATTAGCTGAATTATTCTTTTTCATTATGAGCGCTTTATAAAATTAAACAGCATGGGCTTGAGGTTACATTATACTGAACAGGCCTCAGGTTTTCAATTTTAATTGATTAATATGATTCATTAGAAGAAGACATGGGAAATGCTAAAAATTGGGCAAAATATATTTAGAATAAAAACAATGATATTTTCAAGGGTATGGTTAGTCTGAACATTTTATTACATAATGCATAAACTCTTGTAGGAAGTGTAACTATGTGATAAGCATCTTCTCTACTAAATATCTCCTAAATATCTCTGGGATGACATTTTAAAGCAGAATATTGTTGTTCACTTTACAAATCACATCTTGCACTGTTGCTGATAAGTCATTTCAAATAAAGGTATAAACTGGTGATCATTCAGCAAAGACAGTTTCTTTCTATTTACCTTTTTCTCACCCTATATTCACTCATGTTTCTATACATATTAATGAACTGCCCACATGACCAGTGCAGTCCAACCTGTTCTTTTTGGCCTCCATAATATCTAAAATTTTAAGAGATATTTTTCTACAAACTCTAGTAGGGCAGATAGATTCCAATATAGTTCATCAAGGCCCCTTGCCTTCTTCAAGATCAATCCAAATCTCTTTTGACCAGTTTCTTCCTCATGTTCCACAAAACGGAGGAGGAGGCCTCTGGTGGCAAGTGAGAAGGGCTGCAGTCTTCGTAAGTCCCACCCAAAGTTGAGAAAAGCATGGGCCCTGATTTTAATCTTGAAAGAACAAGACATAAACAACCAGACCTAAACAGGAGCTGAATGCAGTGAGGATTCATTCAGCATCCAGTAGCACACTCGGTTGGACTGATGAGTACTGAGATGCTGGCTTTACTAAGAAGTGATAACGGTTTAAATAAATAGCAAAGGCAGGTCTAGTGGCATAGGCCTGTAATCACAACACTGGCAGGCTGAGGCAGGAGGATCACAAGTTCTGCTTGGACAATCGAGTGAGACCCTGTTTCAAAATCAAAAATAAAAATGAGCTGGTGTTGTAGCTCAGTGGGAAGGACCGGGGCTTGATACCCAGCACCCCCACTCCCTGCCCACAAAGCAAAAATGACGTAGGATAGGGGTCATGAAGGTAGGAAGAAAGCCTGCATAAGGAAACCGTGTACTCAAAGGCCTTCACCTGAGTCAGAGGTAAAAGCTGAGATTGGAATAATTTTTTAAAGAAGGATGTGTTTTGTGGCCTGGCCATGGAAATGCAGGTAAAAGATGAGGCTGGAGCAGAAGGCAGGAGTTTGAAGTAGAAAGCTATGGCATAAGATAATTTCAGAAATATGACTATTTACATTAATCTCATATTTTATACTTACATGTAAAAATCATTAAAGTACAAAACACTCAAAAGTAGACAGTACAACAAATTTCTGTATATACTTCAGCTGGCTTTAATAATTATCAAGTTATGATTAATTTTGCTTCATTCAGATCTACTATCTTCCCCCATACTGTTTTGAAAAAATCTTAGCTAAGTATGATCTCATCTACAAGACATTTGCTTTTAAAATAAAATCCTAGTACTGCGTAGAAGGAAAGGGTCTGAATAACTCTAGGGTGTTGGCATGTGGTGGTGTCACCAAGGATCTAGAGCAGTTCGGCAATGTGGCTCTTTCACTGCCTCAAAACAGAGAGGAAAGGGTCCTCTCCCTAGATGACCCAAGCAGCTTGTGCAACTATTTACCTATTGACCAGTGCCAGACATTGCTTCAAACACAGGTGTACTTGCTGCAAATGGTAACACCAATTCAAGTTCTGAAAGGAGAGTCCCTGGATCTTGAGCCCAAGTGTCCTTTATTTTTACAGATTTAACCAAATTTTTTGATTTTATAATTTTCTCTCTTGCCTATAATTTTATAATAAAATAATAAAATTATAAAGTAATAAAATTTATTTTTATAATAAAATTAATGAAATTAACACAAAATAGCCATTGATTAGTAATAAGTCAGCTAATATTTTCAGAAATGTCTACTTTCTCCCTAAAGAAAGACATTCTGTTCTATGTGGTCATGTTTGTTCATTTAGAGGACTCTTAGTATGGACTGGTATATGGTAAATATTTTGGCCTAAAATCAAAAGCTGTTTTAATAAGAAACAAACTAGGCCAAGTAAGTGATCAAGCCTAGGTATTAAAGGGTATTAAAGGTTTAAATAATACTGTAGACCTTTTCAAAGTAGATATCTCTACCTGGAGGAACAGAGGTAAGCTTGGACACTATCATTTTATTAAGAAAATATCTTCTCTCTATGACATAAAATTACGAAGAGTAATCAAGTATTATGAATCCTTTAACGAAAAGCCACGAAACGCTCTAGCATTTTTGGTTGATGACAATTCTTCGTAAATCAAAGTGACCCACTTTGCCATGAAAGTTACTATTTTAATTTCATAAATAGGTTAATTATTTCAATATGTATCCAAAATGTAATGACAGGAACTTCTGAAAAATTAAATATGAATTAAAGGCACAGTAGTAAAATGTCTACTAACTCCTTAGTAAATTTCAAATTTTTATAAAACTGAAATTTTCAGTTACGTTTGGAACATTAAAAGACAAAAAGACATTTTAACAGATAGTTTAGATGATTTTTTAAGCTACAAATTCACTCATTTCTCAGTACATTTGCAAGAGGATAGACTTTAAGGATCTTATTCATTAGAGCTATACTCTCTAATGTGTTAACCACTAGTCATACCTAAATGTAAATTCATTACAATTAAGTAAAATGAAAAACTCAATTCCTTGGTTAAAGTAGCTATATGTGGCTAGAGAGGCTCTCAACAGTACAGCAAAGACAAAATATCTTATCATCATCAAAAGTCCTAGTGAGGGGGTATGCACGGGGCCAAAAGAAAAAAAAAGTCCTACTGAGTAGTGTGGCTTTAGAAGACACAGCTAATTTAAATTCATGCTAAAAACATTCAAAGTTAGCCATGATAATTTTACTATTTCATTTTTTAAATAACTCTTTTTTTTGTAAAGCATGGTCTCCATCTAAAAGTATTTTCATTTTATTTGTTAATAGAACAAAGCTACTGTGGATAATTCAATTTTCTTTTTATATATTACATTAGAGTAGATTTAAGTAGAAATTGTTCTTCTCTAAAATATTAATTTGTAAGAAACCTACCCCAAAAATTCCTCCCCAATATTTTTAATTGTGATGGATGCAAATATTAAGTTATAAAGCATTTTCTCAAAACAAAAATCCAAATAATATTCACTGTAGAACTTCAAAACTACTTACTTAACTTTGCCTGCATGAAAGCACTCTCATGTGTCCTTCAAATTGATAAGGACACCCAATCTTTTACCATTTCATTGGAATGAGATCTATTAAATGTTTAACAATTCTAACAGCAAAAAATATATCTGCCTTTCGTGAAGCCTGTTTTCTTGGGAAGCTTAACCTTTTAAAAAGAAGGCAAGTAGATTTTTTTTTTTCAAACACACACTTGCAAGTCAAACTGTTACCAGTTAAATAATAAAATACAAGCTTCTAGAATTCAAACTTTGGTTTTATAAGTCTAAGACCTAAGCCAATAATTTTGTAAAATCAACAACTTGGTGTGGGTGAGGTGAGCAGGAAATGTCAATTTTACCTCAACTTGATGGTGTGTGCATGCAGCAATGATATCAATGAGCGGCAACGTGGCATGTTTATCATGAGATAATCACACCCCTAGAGGTTTAGAAGCACTCAGCTGAACCCGGTGCCTCACAACACACTTGGGGTGTCATTATCTCATGATAACCATACTCCCTGTCAAGCCTTGTTGCTTAATTAGGGGTTACGAAGGTGATAAGACTAAAAGAAATCGGATGAACAGCACCCAAGATGAATGACACCTTAATCAACTTAAATGCAGTGGCTGAAGGAAATGTGATAAAAAAAAAAATGCTGTGCAGTGAGTCACACAGTATTTTTAGAAAAATTTGTTAATAATAAATGAGAAGTTCAATCTATATTGGTAGATAATTTGAATTGTATTTGCCAAGAGACATGATGTTTATGATCAATAATTTAAATTGTGGTTTTACACAGTTGGTAAAATGTTCAAAAATTTAATGAGAACATCAAATTTAACTTTAACATACGATGCTCAGTTTGTGGTCATCATCACCCAAATACAGGACTTAGGTATTCAGCCCACAAGGAGGCTGATCTATAACACCTATGCAAACAATACAACCTGAAAAATAAAGCTGAAAAGTAATGTGTTAAATTCTTTCCTATTTTTTCTGCCACGGATCTTAAAATAACCAAATAAGAAAAAAAGTCATAGCACCAGAATCTTCTCAAAAGCCATGCCCAAATATTTAACTTTGGTTCTTTTGTTCTATTTTTATAAACAACTGCCATATTTTCAGACAGAATACAGCTCCAGATGCGGTGCACTTGGAGCTGCTTTTCAATTCACTGTGAAACATCAATTATCTTTATCAAATAACAGTATCTCATCTGAGTCCATTATCAAGATGGAGTCTTATTTCAGCTGGACTACAGCCCTATCTGGGTATCAGGGCTGGCCGCAGTGGCAGAGCGTGAGTGAAAGGCTGCGAAATAATCAATAATAATCATCAAATTGTGGTCGAAAGGTTGTGAGGATGGAAGTTTTTGATGAAACCTCACTTTTTTTGGGTGCAGATGATAAGGCTTAACCTTTGCAATACCTGCTAACTACGCATTGGTTAGAGGAAGGCTGTGTTTACTTTAAAGTGGTTCTGAATGTCCAAGGACACACTGAAATACTTAGGCTTAAGTGTAACTCAAACCTTATGCTATCAAAAACCATCAGGTGGAAAGGCTCAAAACAATTGTGAACATGGTTATTGCAAACTTGATACTCTATTCAGACACAGAGAATTCAGACCCCATCTTACTGTGGGTATTAAATCCATGTAAGTAAAGGTCATCTCTGAAAGAACAATGTTTGCATATAAATAGATAAAGTGTACCTTGTTACTTTTCCCAGAGGTTATGGAACTGTTGCCAAATCTTGTGTACCTAGTGTCGAAAAAAGGTCCCTGTTTGAAGTAGAGGGATTTGATGGCATCTCTCTCATTCTGAAACTACGGGGTGTGACAAGAGAAATAATAGAAATTTAATGTTTTAATTTAATCAAATGACACTTATTTGAGGGACTGAAAAGTGGGATGCTTTTCTGTTGATTTTTCTGTCATTGGGTTTTATTTGTATCAAACAGAAATTAACCAAAAGTATATTAGCTGAGAGATAATTAGATTCAAACTGGGGACAACTTTAGTTCTTGGGATTTTGTGCACATCTGTCAGATGGGCAGCCTGCTAAGGCTGCGCTGTGTGTAACCTCAGCAATACTGGGTAAAAAGCTCTGATTTAAAAAATTCTAATTTTATTATGACTTAATTTTTAAAAAAGAATATTTAGAAAATTATATAATTAACAAACATAAAACCTACCTTCAAAACTGTTACAGCACAAAAACTAAAACCGCAAATCAATAAGAAATTATTAATTCAACATGCTAAAAATACCAGTGTTTTGATAATATGATAGTTCAAAGACAACATCTTTTTTCTGCCTTTTTCTTTTAAATGGCAAGGATTACAGATATAAAATATAAGACTTTAAATATTTTCAAGTGGTGAGCTATTTATCATTTAAAACATACTGTTATCAATACTATAGCAAATGTTTTGAAAACAGACCCCAGTTTAGGAAATTCCTGAGGTTGAGCACATACTAATGAGCAGAATGAGCTCTAACATAATGCTCCGACACTGAATTTACTGAATTAGGTTTGTCAAAAAAATTTTGCTTGTTTTAGTGAAAGCATTTTAAATTAACCAGTAAAAATAATTTGTTACTCCAGCTTTGAATACTCTTTTCTATAAAAATATCTGACAATAAGAATTATAATAGAGTGTTATTTTTGAGCATATTACATTTTATACAGTAAGAGTAGTTACGGTGCATTAAAAGACTTAAAGTATCTTTAAGAAACATTTACATCTTATTCTGTGTGCTAATTGCATAAATTGTATTTCTCAAGGTCTATGAATGACTTCTGACACACTGTACAACAAATCAACACTCAGGACACAGAGGAATTATCAATGCTGATTGTGGAATGGACAATATGTGGAAAGAAATATAAATTAATTTGAAATTAAAGACACTTCAATATAAAAACAAAAGAATGTATGCTAAGAGAAATCCACTTCTGCATAAACCACAGCTTAAATTAGAAAAACTTTCAAGACAACTAAAAAAGAGTTTACTTGATGTCATATAAAACTTGATACACGATCAGAAGTTAAAATGTATCTTGGAGGATATGTTGACAAAGGCAAACTCATAACACGCTCATCAAATACAATCAGAAACTTGTTCTCTCTAAACAGTTACTTACTCTAATAAATTAATAAAATAACATTCACAGATAATCCTTGTAACATTCTGAAATTTAGTTTTGAAAATAGACGTTATAGCGATATGTCAAATCTAATGTTAATGCTGAATATTCTTTTAATGAATCTCATATTTTACAATTTTATACTGATCATGAAAAATTTTGTGTTGACACCGTACACAAGGCTCACACTGGCTTTTTAGGGGCAACATGAGTGCAACAGTTTGTGTGAAATCTTGCTATGGAGGTAGCTATTAAAACCACACAAGGCAGAATTCTAAAACTGCTACAACATTTTACCCTATACATAATAAATGTTCTTGAGAAACACTGTGGTGTTTGAAGGCTGAATCGGTCGGCTCCCGGAGCCGAGTAGCAGTAAGATAGTATGTTTTATTATGAGTGTCATGGAGACGGTGTGAAAAATCAAGAGCCACAGGCAGTCAGCAGCAATGGGTCAATAATGCTCCCAGAGACACTGAGTAGATAATCAACAAGGCCCGAGGTTCGCTCTGCGCTGCACACAGCTGAAGGGCAAATCAATACAGCCAGAGGAAGGACACTGCCCTGTTCCACTTCCCACAATACACCATGGCGACTGCAGGGAAACACCCCCAAATGAAAATAAAGTCAACTTGCTGGGCAACTAACAATCAACTAACCTTTACATGTAATCACAAATTCATCCTTCACCTAACCTTCCCAAAAATCCAAGCAAGTTCAGTATGAAGTCTGTACACGCATGATGCCAGAGTAAGGGGAAAGGGCTACATAAATAGGGAACAGGACAGAACTGCTTACATATAAAAAGAGCCAACACAGCCTTATTAAATATTTCAATTTATAATCCCAAAACTAAAGCTTAGCCAAAATGTTTGAGAGTATAACAATGCTATTGTGGCAGACTGTACTGTCTTACCTTTGGGGTCCTGCTTTGGTAAGGCTCAAAGAAATCACGCTAAGCTTATTATCACCAGAACAGTAAATAAGAACTAAAAGTATATCAAATTTTATAAATTGCAGACCATGTTAGAATTATTTTAATTGTTCCTAAAATAGAAACATAAAACTTTAATGTAATCCAATGGTTCTGAGAACAACATTTTGCCAACAGTTTCTGTCTGACATTTTGTTAAAATACGATGCCAATATTTCACATTTTCCAGTAAAAAATTTATGGGCAGGAATATGTTGATTTATTATTTCTCAAGAAAAAGGTGATTCATCACATCTATCATTCTGCTAATCATTAGGTGCTAGAATTTCTAAATTACTATGTAAAGCCATCTTTCTTGAAACAGAAAATGTGCTAGAAGAGAAAAAAGACAATGGAAAACATTTTAAGATGTGTTTCTCCTTTTTTTTTTTTTGCAAAATTTAAGGTTTTTTAAAAAATCAATAAAATAACATTTGAAACAATAAAATATGCTCTGGCTCAAGCTTTAAGTAACTGTAGATGTTCTTCCAATATTCTTTTAATTACAGAAAAAATTGCAAAATGTTCTTATTATAATAATATCAAAGGAACATTAAAAAGAAAAAACCTGCAGTAACATCAAATGGCATGTGAATGAATTTAAGAAACAAAGCACTGGTCTTTTTGAGCATTTAAAATGTATTTTAAAGTCATGTTTTCTCTTTGTTCAAATTAACAATAAAAGACTATTTTGGTTCTTTTTTCTTGTATTCACTGACAATCACTTATAGGTATTGAGAGAAATGCTTCTACAATTTAACAAGATGCAGCAGCCCCATCGCTATTGTTAATTATTCTGGGGTTATATTTTTCAAGCAGCAAGAATATGAATTAAAAATAATTCCTTTGCTGATGCTTATTATGTTTCACTATTTGGAGGCTAGTAGGGAGTTTACTCTGCGTGTGCTTAATTATTAAAATCTGATGTCCATCTATAAAGTAAACTTAGACTTTAGCTGGAGAGAAAATGAGTATAAATAGTCTGCTCTGAACTCTATACTTATGATTAGTAGGCTGGTACAATATAGTTAAAAGCCAGGTTTCCATTTTTGAAAAGTTATATTATCTGGTCACCATGACAACAAAATTGAAGTCCTATAGCAAGACACAGAAAAATAACTGCTGTTAAAAAAGGAAATTTTACTTCTAATAGTAGTTTAAAGCTTTATAAATATTTACTTCATTACAATGCCACTTTTATAGATATAATCCAAAAATGATTAGTAAAAAAATAACAACTATTACATTATCAAATATGATGGTTCAGATCCTTAATGATGGGCAGTTTGAAATGAAATGCAATAATATCAGTGGTCTTTAAGACACAGCTTTCCTATGGGAGCCACTGTTGTCCCTTCACATCTACCGATTATTAGAGAATTTGTGTTGACCTATTTAAGTTTAGACCTTCCACCTCTTTGTCAAATCTGGTTGAGATCAGCTTGCCTAAGTCCTGCTGCTGTCTTGCAACTAAGGAGTGTGTGACATGACAGCTGCTTCATCTGCATGCTTTTCTCTCATTGGCTGAGGAAATTGCCTAGGCAGTGAAACCCTTGATGACAGACATGGATTATAGATGCTTCCTCATTTGGAAAACCAAGAACGTTTTTACGTGTGCAAAGAGCATCCACCAAGGCCTACACACTGTGCATCTGTGTGGAGCTTTTTCCTCCACTTAACATGAGCATAAGTTACGGGTAATTTGGATGCACTCCTATAGACCTAATGTTAGCAGATTAAAAACCTCTCAATTCTAATTGTATTTAGAGGCTTTGGTGTTTGGGGGAGGGGTTAAAGTCCCACAGCCACATGATCAATCCAGGTGATTTAAAATCAATGCCAAAGCCAGACAAAGGCTGCTGTAAACAGCTCTCTATTTGCTTTACGGAAAAGGTGAAAAACCGTGGAAGCAAGCTTCTCTTTCGGTGAGGCACCGAAGCTGTATGAAAATAGCCTGAGTCCATTAACTGTTAGGGTTTTTTTTTTTTTTTTTTTGGGGGGGGGGTGGTAGAAATTCAGAAATGCAAATGGAATCTGCATGTCTCTTGTTCACAAAATATTAAGAAAAAGTCTATAAATTGTGCTCATCGATAGTGCTATCTTCTTCACTAATACGAAATGAATACTTTGCAGGAAGCAAATAGTGCTTTAGTTCTGGAAGAAAAGATATCACCTTAAATCTTGTAAAGACGAGATTATTGAGTAATTTATTTTATGAATACTCAGAAAACCTGAGTGTTTTGGAAATTCACCAAGTTAATATGTGTCTTGGGAATCTCTGAACAAATGATCCTTATCAAAGTCAGGTATAGGTTTAACACTACCTTAGGGTCACATTCCTTGTCTCAGTCTATGATTTCAGAAGTCTATCTCAATAGCCTCTCCATTATTCTAACTAGCACAGACATAAATGCCACATGGATTCTTTGAGTTGGCTTTACATATTACAATGGTTCAGAATAGTGGTGTTAACATATGTCAGCATGCAGACCATGTGTACAGATACTTTTACATAGTAAATCTAAAACATATTTATTTTACACCCTTTCCTACTGCTAATGGCTTTGCCCTGGTAATCTAAGTTCTGCAAATACCTTACAGCACATATAAAAATATACATCCTTTAAAAACCAGACAAACAAGACTCACTGTCTTGTTTCCTAGCCAAACCCCTTCAGAGTGGTCTACACTGCTTACCTCCAGTTTACCACCCGGACGCATGCTTCCAATCCCATTACTGTGAGAAACTGCTTTTAGAAAGTCACCAATGACCTTTCTTCACCAACTCTGATATACTACACTTAATTTTTCGTTTTTTAAAAAGCTTTCCTGATTCACCATTTTGCATTTCTTTCATAAGACACCTCTGCTGGTATTTCAGACACCACAGTCATCTGAGTTTTTTATTTTTTTATTTTTGGAGATAGCATCTCACTGTATAGTTCAGAGCTGTTCCTGAACTCACTTTGTCTTCCGGGAGCTCGGATCACAATCATGCGTAATCACTCAGTTCGTAGTGCTGGGGGATCAAAACCATTGCCTCATGCTTCCTAGGCAAATGCTTTAATCACTGAACTATGCTTAATGCCTTAAAACCATGCTTTCTCACACCATCTCTTCCATGTCATCTGTAAACACTGAAGATTTTTAGGCAGGGCTTTATCCCAGTTCTCTTTGTACTTCACATTAATCTCCTGCCACGGTGTCAAATAAATAAACATCCTAGCGATGCCCAAATATTTATGTCTTACCCATATATGCTGTCTTGCACCCAAGCCATGCACACATCTACATATATGACTTCTCCACATGAATGCTTACTAGGTATCTCAAAGCTAACATTAAAAAAATGGAACTATAATTTTTTTCTACTCCCTATTCCACAGATCTGCTGCTCTTCTTCCACTTTTGCCCTCTTCCAACCCACTCCTCACAAAGTAGCAATGGTTAACCTTTAAAAAAAAAAGGGTAAGTCAAGTCATGTTGCTTGCTTAGAACCTTATTGGTTTCTTGTTTGCACTGATGGCAGTGTCAGAATTTCTCATGACTTGAAAAGGCATCTGTTACCTCTCTCCAGTCTTGTCTCAGACCCCATTTCTTCCCATGCCCTTCATGTGGCTTCTAAAGTGCTCTAACATCTCCCTTCCCTTTGAGAATCTGAACATGCTGTACCTATTATCCACTAAATGCCTCATTAACTCATACTCATTATACAGAGCTTAAGCTAAATGTTACTTCCTCCAAAAGCTTTAAGATCACCTTCTTAATTCTTCTTGTTTAATACTATATTATTATACTCTATATTTCCTCATATTATTTATCAAAAAGGTAATTATGTATTTATTTAGATAATTATTTGCTTGACTTTCTCTTTTGCCTAAATCCCACAAGGATAGTAAGAATTAATTGTTTTCCTCATTGTTATACACCAGTAGCAGGCATGGACCTGCCATGGAATGCACTAGTAACATCTGTTGAACAAACACAAGAGTGGATAAGTGAGGCCTTCCTTGGAAAATCATACTGCATCATGCCTTGGGCCTCTACCGGGGCCTCTATACTACTGTAAGAGCTTCTTAAATTCTAAAGCAGTCTGTGGGTGCTGCCACAACTTGGAGGGTCACAGAGCTGAGAAAGAAAAGACAGACTAGATATTCAAAGGAGTCTGCGTCTCTAAATTGGTAATACTTGAGAACAAAACCATACTGCTTCCATGTCTATGACCTTAGGCTAGAGAAGAGCTGTCTGGTGGAGGCTATTGAGTCTACTGCATTTGTTTCGGAAAACATGTAATCACACTGCGTTGTAGTGAGACTTTGAGGGGCCTTTTCTGGGACTCTGGCAGAAAGATTCCGGCTACTGAAGGGTCTTCTATTTCTCTACTGCCAAATACCACTGCATAATTTATTATTTAGTTTCCAGTAACAAACTGAACCCTTAATATTTTCCTCACATATAGAAGTGACCCCCTGGTTCCATGATGAGAAAAGGCAAGGCAGCCAAAAACGTTCTCCCAGTTATGACTATGGAGAAAGTACCGATTTCCTTACAATATTTAATTAGATACATGCTGTTTCAATAGCATGTAGCAGTGCTATTATAGTGTGAATATATATTAACATCCTGACTTGGCAAACAGAAACTTAGGGAAGAACCAAACCTAAAAGACTGAGAGGAGCTGATGAAAGAAGAAGCCCTTCCTCAGAGATCAGCAAATGTGGATTCTCAACCAGCTTTGCATCATTGCTCCAGATTCTATCAGACCCAGTCAAATAATGGATCAAATGGGCAGAAAATGTGCTAAGATAACCAACGACTAGGCTGAGTACTGGTCTGGAAAGAAACTCTCAATTGTCATGAGTAAATGAGCATGACTTTTCGATTTGCCTTGTATGTTTTTGCTGAGTTTTCCTCTTCCTCTTTCATTCCCGTCCCCTTCATTTTCTCCCCGCTCCTTCTCTTACTAGGGCCTCTTGCAGCAGGCACAAATAAGGGAGGTGACTATACGTATTAGGTAGAAAATGAGAACTAATCAACGCTTTCAGGCAAAAAGTACGACACAAGGCCCTATAGTGGACCCCCCCCCCCCCGCATCAAAGACGCACATGGAAGATTCAAACACAAATTCCCTCCAATGCAAACAAGAGTTTAGACTCTAAAATATCACTCCCCCAACTGCAATGACACACTTTCCCCTTCTCTGTCTGTGTCTACAGGGAACCGCTCAATTCCTTCCCTTGCAGTTCCAGATACAAGGACATCTCTACAGTCCAATCTGCCGCCTATTTGCACTGGCTACCTGTCTCTGATCTCCCCCTTCTTTCCCTCGGAACCGTATTCTCTACATTCTCTTCTTTTTGTATCTTGAATTCTTCAGCTTTCTAATTATTTATATTAACAAAATGAATCCCAGGGATATTGAAAAAACTGCACAATTGTCAGAACAAATTTTAAACTGTATGATTACAATATGGGTGTATATATATAAAAGCTGAAATAAGAGAGAATTGCTCCCACATAGCCAAGTAGGGCCTGGGACTAATTCAAGTACTATGATTAGTTTAAAGAGAGACATAAACCCTAGGAAACAACCAAACAAAAGAATTGTCCATAATAAGACATACAACAACTTTAGAGCCCATAATAACCTAGAAAGTTTCTCCCCGAAATAATCTTTAATCCTCACTACGAAAGCAGCAGCAATAGGAGAAAAAAAAAAAAGCCAATAAGATGCTTCCAAAACTCCCTGACAAAAGAGAAGTCAAATACCCAAAGCCTTAAAGGCAAAATGATCAAGCTATTTGAACAGTTTAAGACATAGTAAAACAAAAACTCCCTCAAGATGTTTAGTGAGTTTGAATAGGTAATAAATATAAATTAAGCAAAAGACAGAAAGAAAAAACAGAAAACAATGAAGATGTTGACTCAGCTATAAAAGTCAATATAGAAATGAATGACAAATTCACTAAAGAGTCTAAAATACACAAAAAGATAATGCAAAACATGGAGGATAGAATGACCCAACATAAGGACAGAAACTTGGAAATGCAAGACAAGCTGGAAATCATGGGTAATATTCTCAAGGATAAAAATAATCACAGTACATCAACAAGAAAATAGTTTTCAACAGCTGTTATATAACTCATAGAAGATTAACATCAGAATTATAGGGGTCAAAGAAAAGTTAGAGGACCAAGTAGAAAGTATAAAAAAAGTATTCACTGAGATCCTCATAGAAAACATCCCACATATTACAAAAGAAGTGATGTCCAGATGAGGGAGGCATATCAAACACCAACCAGATACAACCAAAACAAAATTTCCCCAAAGACATATCATAATAAAAATTAGATATTCAGCATGAAGAGAAAATACTAAAAGCTAACAAGAGAAAAATAGCAAGTTACATCCAAAGGCAAATCTATCAATAAAAAAGCATATTTAGAACACAACCCCAAAGGCTCGAAAAAGTCTTCCAAGTATAGAAAGACAATAATTACCAACCAGGGCTCCTATATCCTAAAAGTGTACCCTTCAAAACTGATGTAGAAATAAAGACCTTCCATGGTAAAGAAAATCTTAAGAAATTCATGACCATTAAACCAGCATTAGAAAACATACTTAAGAGAATTCTAGATAGAGACAGGGAGGTCAATCACAGCAAAGAACACAGAGAAAAGCATACATCCAGCAGGGAAAATAACTAACAAAAAGAGAGACCATAAAGAATTCAACAGATGAAAAATAAGACAATGATAGGATTTAATGACAGGACTTAATTAATCCATGACAATAGTAACTCTCAATGTCAACAGGCTCATCTTCCCAATCAAGACACAGATTTGCAGACTGGATTAAAAAAAAAAAAACGATTCAAGTGTCTGCCAGGAGTCACATCTCACCCATAAAGAAAATCTCAGACTGAAAAGGATAGAAAACTATATTATATACAACATGAGTGCAAAAGCAAGCAGAAGCACCTACTCTGTTTCTGACAAAGTGCACATCAAGCCAGAATTGGTTAAAAAAAAAAAAAGACAAAAAAGTTACTTGAAAGTTACTTCATCCTCATAAAGGGAACAATTGAACATGGGGAGTTAATAATAGGAACTATTTATACACCAAAAATTAGCTCTCACCCAACTTTTGTTTTTGTTATAAAACAAAAACTACTGAACATACAAAAATAGAAAGACACCCACACAATCATAGTGGGAGAGTTTACTACTCCACTATCACAAACTCAGAGGTACAACAAAGATGTATTAGAACTGAACAATACCACTGCACAAGTAGACCTAATAAAAATCTACAGAATATTTCATCCAACAATAGCAGCACACATATTCTTCTCAGAAGCACAAAGAACTTTCTCCAAAACAGACAGTATTCTAGTCTATAAAGCATGCTTAAACAAATGCAAAAGATTCAACATAACCTCATACATACTATCAGATCACAGCAGAATGAAACTAAAAATCAACAAGAAAAATCTCAGAAATTATATAAATATATGGAAGTTAAATAGTATACAATGGAACAGTCAGTGGGTCACAGAAGAAATAAGGGAGGAAATTTAAAAGTTTCTAAGTGCACCTGTAATCCCAGCATTTGTAAAGCTGAGGTAGAAGGAAGGAACGCCATGAGTTTGACGCCAGCCTGGACGACATAATAAGTTTCAAGGAAAGCCTGGACTACACAAAAGACTCTGTCTCAAAAAAAAAAAAAAAAAAAAAAAAAAATCTAGGAGTCACATGACAACAGAAGCACCTCCCAACAAAAACTATGGGCCATAATAAAGGCAGGGTTAAGCGGGAAATTTGCTGCTACAAATGCTCATATGAAAAAAATAGAGGAATTTCAATTCAAAAATCTAATAATTTACCTCAAGGTTCTACAAAAGCAAGATTAATCCAATCTCAAAAATAGTGCAAGGAAGGACATTATAAAGATTGGAGCAGAAATTAATGAAGTTGAGACCAAAAAACCTGAAAAGATCAATGAAACAAAAGCTGGTTCTTCAAAAAGATAAACAAAATTGGTAAGCCTCTAGTTATCTACTCAAAGAAGAAAAGTTGTGTATCAACGTAATCAGAAATGAAAGAACCAAAATTACAATAGACAGTGCCAACATCTAAAGAAAAATCTATTCTCTAGTAAATTCAGAACCTAGAAAAAATGAATACGTTTCTAGACAACATAACCAGTACCATGATCAAATCAAGAATTCACAAAACTTCAGAATACATCAATAACCAGAAAGGAAATAAAGAAGTAATGAAAATATTTCCAACTAAGAAAGGCTCAGGATTCGATGGATTCACTGCAGAATTCTACCATAATTTCAGGATAGAGTTCTTCGTCAGAAACTAAATAGGAAGGAACATCACTAAACTCAATCCTCGATGGCAGCATAACCCAAAAACAAACAAACAAACAAAAATACTGCTACAGTTCAAATTCCTTAATGAACACAGATGCAAAAAATTCTCAACAAGATCCTCACCAACAGAATGCAACAAATTAATGAAGAGATCACACATCATCCTGGTGATACAGGGACGGTTCAACATATGCAAGCCAATAAGTACAATACACTGTATCCATGGAAGCAAAGATAAAAACTACACGATCATCTCAATAAATATAGGAAAAGGCTTTGAAAAATTCCAATATCCACTTATGATTTTTAAAAAAAACTGAAGAAAATAAGCACATGAGAAACCTTCATGCACAATTATGCCGATAGCAGCAAATCCATAAGAGCTAAATCCTGGAAACAGCCTGTTTGGCCACCCACAGATGAATGCATAAAACATGTATGTGAGTGTATACACACACAATGGAGTATTACACTGCTACCAAGAAAGATAAACTTTCTAAGAAGATGGACACACCTTTAGACAATCACGCTTAGAGTCATAAACCAGCCACAAAAGATTATGCATCACATGGTCTCCCTGTGTGAGAAACTCAAAATACTAAGTGACTAAAAGAGCAAAAGCAAAAGACAAAAGACAGGAAACAGGAAGGAAGACTTCTTGGAGATGGGAAGGGAACTTAAAGGCAGCAGAGGGGGGACGAAGTGGGACAGGGAAAAGAAAGAGAAGACCAAAAATTAACCTGCACATACACAACTTCCCTTAGCTGTGTGTAATCAAAATTTAAATAAACATGTATCACAAACATATACAAATAAAAAAATTTAAACTGTTTTATACCTATAATTTAGGCTTACAAAAATAATAAAATCAGTGACTGGGATAGATTTCCTAACTTTTCATTTGGTGCTCTTTCCGAATGTTTTTTATAGAAGTCTTCCTGAATTTACAAACTAGACTGTGCCGGGTGAAGGACATTCTTCTACATGTTTGTATTCTGTGTTCATGCCACTACCGATGAATGACAAACAGCTGTATATGTATAATGGCATGTAAGTCGTTACCTTCTTCCCTAACCTCTGTCTTGTGTAGAGGCAGTAATTCCAAAGGCTTGATGCACACGTCTACAAGTAATAAATCCGTGTGAATTATTGCTGTGTCCTTGTAGATTTACAGCTATAAGATTTAATTCATCTCTGACAACATATTTACATAAATTACAGCAACACAGTAACGATGCCACATGTGGGGACTCTTACCTACAGAAACCCAACCGCTGGTGGCAGCTGCTTCTCTTGCTGCTACAAAGGGCGGCCTGCAGTACTTGTGAGAAAGCATTTACTTAGGTAGCCATTCTGTGTGGGTTTTCTCGCTCCGTCATTTCTTTAAAAATGAACTGTGTTTCCGAACCCTTTCTCTACACTTGAGAATAGTCTAGATGAAGTGTTACCTTAAGGAAGGGCACAGCTGCATAAAAAAAAACATCCAAAGGAATGAAAAGCACTCATGTCATCATCACATGTGTCTGCTTAACAGCTGACTCTGACATAGCCCAGGTGGGCGGGAAGAAAGGTTTGTAAGGTCTTCAGAACTGTGAGGTCTGTTCCCTCTGTAAGGGAGGCTCCTGGCCTCCGAGTACTATGGCACGGGAAGGGGACAGAACCAAATCTCCTGGGGTTAACCTGTACTCTCCAATCCAGCTGGATGTTCCTGCATGACAAAACAGAAAGCTAAGATTCTTAATAATTTCACTATGAAGGTCTACTTAGTTATAAATATATGCTACGGGCAAAAGTTTTGTTGACAGACCAACACAGAAAGCTCACTTTCAGATTCAGAAGCCTCAGACTGGATGTCTTTTGGAGATGACTAAGCAATCTACTATTACCATGTAATTGAATATTTAAAATACAGCATTATAAGCACTCTAGAGGCGGAGGCAGGAAGACTGCTATGCGCTTGAGGCCAGCCTGGGCTACACAGAGAAAGGACCAGCCTGGACTAGAGTGAGACCCTCTCCCAAATATAATACAATACAATACAACACAACACAGTACAATAAAATGAAATGAAAATCACATCACAAAACGAAATAAAACATTATATATGTGTATGAGTATTTGATTAATATTCATGAGGACCTAAAGTTATTTCAGTTTTATAGGAGAAGCTGGCTTAAATAGGGCTGGCAACTTGACATAGTCCTCAAAAGCAGTAAGAGGGAGGGACACAGGCAATGCTTTCTGCCGTGTGCTCTCTTCCCTACTGTAGAGTATGTTCCAAGGGAGAGGGACTGAGTTCCAGCTGGCAGGCAAGCAATGCCTGCTTTCCTCGGGTCCTACCCCCTGAACTCAGGGAAGACACGGGTCCTCTCACGTCTCAGAAGTGATCTCAACCAGTTAATCAACTAGCCAATCCCTTGGTAAAACGGGTAAGCAAGAGATGGCCTTTCTCAGTGTGTCCTTGCTTGAAATTTTTCCCTTTATGCCCCAGGATGGTATTATCTACTTGACTTGTTGGCTTGGAGGCAGCCATCTTCTACCTGTGGCAGTCTAGAGTAAGAGGCCAAGACCTGAATAGAGCAAAACACAGTTCTCTGGAAAGACCGGCATCTATAGGAAACTACTGACCTGTTCACCTCCATGGCACACTTCTCTGGCTATGTCTGGATATAATGTTTTAAGAAACAATAAATTTCACATCCTTGTTTTAAGTACCTTCTGTATTGAGAGTAAACATATCTGGTTGGTTTCATATCCATGGCTTCAGTCAATTGCAGAATGAAAATATTGTTTAAAAAATTACATCTGTCCTGGGCATGGTGGTGTATCTCAATTGGGAGGCTGAAGCAGGAGGACAGCTCCGAGTCTGAGGCCAGTATGGGCTACAATGTGAGTTCAGGACCAGCCTGGACTATAAAGTGAGTGAGATTCTGTCTCAAAACAAAACAAACAAAAAAATTGCATGGGCAATGAACGTGAACAAACTTGTTACTATTCTCTTGAAAACACAGCATAACAATTGTTTTCAGAGTATTTACACTGTATTAGGTATTATGAGTAAAATTAAGTAAGAGGATATGTGCAGGTTATACATAGATATTTTATCATTTTATATAGTGGACTTTAGCATCTGTAAATTTTCATACATGTAGAAGGGCCCTAGTATTATCCTTCATGGGAAATAAGAAATGTCGGTACCATGATTCCACTACTTAATATTTCCTAATTCTGTGGACTACATATGTGTACAAAATATAAACACACATATACATTTAGTAGTACTTTCTTTTTTAATGTGTTGGGACAAAGGAAGAAAATGGCTAAGTCAAAAATTGAATGATGCTGGATATAAGTAAAAAGATGTGAATTTGAAAAATCAAAAAATATTTTACTTAATGCCTTTGCAAGGATGTTGAAATGCCTGTTATAACTCTTGGGTCTGTAAATAGAACACACTGTCTTAAATGTTTCCAATTATATTGTACAGATTGTGAAGGATTTAATTTTCTTTCTTGGTGCAGCATTCTTGGATCTGACATTTAAAGCGTAACACTGATCTAAGAAGTATCCAATGAGCAATGGGGCAAATAAACAACAGAAAACTCCTTCTCTACACAGTTAAAATACTATTTAAAATTTTAAAGTTTTAGAATAAATGAGAGCCTAATTTTAAGCACGATTTCAGATATTTCCTTCTTTTCCTAGAGGTTCTTCTCGAAATAGCATTTCACTTTGAAATGGGAAGCTTGTTATGTAATTCTTCAGCAGCGTCAGGAAGCCACTGTCTTCTCGAACCATTCATCTTTTTATCACCCCTGATGCTATATTTCTGGTTGTTGGTCCAGAATGTCATTGGAAGCACCTGCCATAAAAACCAGCTGCTGAGAAGAGCAAGAAGAAAACACCTAAAATGTCACTGTCTGACTAAGTACTGTAGTCAATTCTCACTGCAATTTCTGCAATCACCACATAAGTGCCCTTGATGTATAAGCGTTACAGACTTCAGCTCAGAGAAAACTGTGCCTGAAGCTTAAAGCTCGGCCTTAAAGAAACATCAATCGCACTGTCCACAAGGTCCCGAAGGTCCATCGCTCCTCCTAACGAGAAGTAAGATCTGTGTTATTTTTAGATAGAAGAACACAACGTTTTGCAAACTTCTATTAATATAGGTATGTTGGCTGGCATTTCTGTTTAGTCTTAAATATTAGCTTTCTTTTGGTATTAACTACTTTGGAGTGATTGCCAGAATCAAGTATATTGTAGAAAACTACAGTGGTTTCTTTTCTGCCAGAATAGTGTTCTAGGAAACTACACCAACTTATTTTCATATAATGCTTTAAATGCCATGCTGAAAACACTTTCCTATCTTGCCAAGCCCTCCTCGTCCTAAAAACAACACTTTAGTTAACAGAAAATGTCTGCATTTGGTTCTTTACCACTTTGCTTATACTTACTATTAATTTATTTATACAATCTATATTGCTTATTTAGCATTTAATAAGTTACTAAGAAATGTCCCTACTTATATATCGTAGTAACCATTTCTCACGTTTGTGCAAGTCCCAGTATAATACTCAACTGCCATAGTAAGAATCATTTCCATGAACAAAAAAGAAAAAAAACCTTGAAGGTGCTAATAAGCATGCTTCCTCCACACTACCTGGTCTTCTGGGCCGTGTGCATGCTGCTTCCCCTGCCTGGAACACTCCCCTTGCCCTTCGCCTAGTCTGAATGACTTTTTGCGGTTACTGTCTCCGCTCACACATTTCTCCCTTGGAGACCCCTTCCTGGCTGTCCTTACACAGCTCCGTGACTCGGGCCTAACGCTTGTTCCTCCAATGCTCCCTGTGATTCTGAGGCTGGCCTCTTTCAAACTCTGGTCACACTACTTCAGTTAGGGATGTATGTCTATCTTCATGCCAGGATATGTTCCTTGAGAAATACATACTCATTTACTCTGTGATCTCTTGCATAGAATTTGATTCTATTTTGTGACCTCTTGCATATAATATGGATATTTATTGTGACCCCTTGTATATAATATGGTATCTGACACAGAAAACAGCCACCATAAGTTTTTTAATAAACAAAAATAATAAATCATGAGTAAGTGAAGAATAAGGCTGCTATCTAAGATAACAAATACAGAAGGTGAAGTAGGCTAACGACAGAGGCTCATTTTTTATGAGAATAACTGTTGTTTAAAAGTCATCTTGCTATTCACAGAAATATTAGGAAGAGGATGGAGAAACCAATGTTTATAAACTGTTAGCAAAAAACCATTTCACATTTCAGCGCATTCTGGTAATCAAATGCATAGATATTGTGCCTAGCACTTTTGCCTGGAAATTTATACAAAAAACAATAGAACACATAAAAATGGTTACATAAGTATTTTTAGGGTAGCGAAACTAGTCTGTATGACACAGTGATAGTAAGTAGATGTCATGACCCAATTATTCCCAGCTGTAGGACATAAATGCCAAGAGCAAACACCAATGATGTACTAGTGATTATGGGTAATAATGTCTGTGTGTGGGGTCACCAATTATAATTGTTGAGGCTCAAAATATAATACCCCAAAATAGGCTGCTCTGGACTTGAACAGAGAGTAGCTAGGAGGAGCAAATGCAGAAAAGGGATTTCTCTGACATTCCCTTATCTACATAAAGACTACATCCACAAAAGGGAAACACAATTGACTTCATCTACTCTTATAGAAATTTCACTAAACAGGAATATATAAACCATACCACAGAGGAAAATACCAACATTAAACATTGCATCAAGAGAGCCAAGAGCAATACTATCTCTGACTAAAGAATCATTTTTCTTCCACACATAATCTACTCCCCCTCTAAAAGGAGAAGTACCAAGATGGAAATGATATGTAAGTCTCAAGCATTTGGCTCCTCACCAAGTTTCATGTTCTACATGGCTTTCATGTTTATGTGCTTTAATAAATCCTTATTTTTTCTCTGTTGATTTACTGCCAGTTTCATCCAGAAGACTAAGATAGCAAACCTTCCGAAGAAAAGTTTGAACTTCCCCACACTACATGTGTACCTCTTAGATAGAGACTACTAATTCTGGAGAGGTAATGCATGTGTGATGAATTATGTGAAAGCTCTGTACCTTCCACTCAATTTTGCTATGGAATTAAAACTATCTTAAAAATACGTCTAAGCCAGATGTAGTGGTATACCCTATTATCTCAGAAATCTTGGAGGCTGAAACAGAAGGGTCGCAAGTTCAAGCCAAGCCTAGGCAACTTAATAAGATCCCATCTCAAAACAAAAAGAGGCTGGGCTCAGTAGTACAGACCTATAATCTCAGCACTCTAAAAAGCTGAGGCAGGAGGACTGGAATTTCATGGCAACTTAGCCACTTAGTGAGACCCTGTTTCAAATCAAAAATAAGAATGGACTAGCAATGAAGCTCAGTGTGAAAGCCCTCAGCTCAATCCCCAGTACGACACATGCAAACACAAACACAAGCAAGCACACTTGTGCAAGCAGCATACTTGCACAGGGAAGCACACTCTGGGTATAACTGGGTAGGCCAGGAAAGCACGGCCCACGGGTCTACGGCTGGTCTTGCCCCTTCCTTGCTGCCTCGCTCTCCTGCTCTGCTGCCTGGCCACAATGACGTAAGAAGCTTCTGCCATGATGCTTCCCCCTGGAGACAGCAGATCACGAGCAGAATCTCTGAAATCGTGAGCCATATCAAACCTCTATTCTTTTAATGTGTGAAGTCTCTGGGGTCAATCTCCAGTGCCACAATAAAAATAAAAATAAAAATAAAAATAATAAAATCAGTTTTAAAAGGGCTGAAGTTGTATCTCAGTGTGAACGCCTTAGGCTCCACCCCTAGTACTGAATAAAGAAATTAGAAGGAGGAGGAAACACAAATCTATAAAATTTTTTAAAAATTATTTTACTCAGATTCAAACACTGCAGTAACATTAAACTTAATAATGATTTCAAAAGTCACTGAGTAACAAAATATCAGTAGGACAATGGTTTAATGTTAGAAGGAAAATCATGACAGGTATAATTATTAAGCATGGATGAATAAGTGCAGGTCAATTAGCCTGAAATCTTAAAACTTGTTAATTACTTGGTTCGGATTCTATTTATTCTACTTAAAAGGTTAATTCAATTAGTTCTGGAGAAAAGAGCATTAAAAATCATCAAAAATAAATTATAATAGCTATAACTGGTGTGCTGGCAGGGGGAGAAAGGATGGGCAGAGTGACTTTACTCTACTTAAACCAATAGTTAAATAATAATTGTCATAGCCAATATTTTTGTGCCTGACATTTACTTCAAATACATTCATTTTTTCTAATCTTTATAACACAATCTTCTGATTGCTACCACATACAGTGTGTAAATGAAGAAAGTCGAATGCAGGTGGTTTTCATGTACCTTGCTCCAAGCCACACAGTTAACAGGAAGTTTTAACTGCTTCACTATACTGCCTTCTATAGTAAGTAAAAGGAAATACACACTGTGGCTATTATATTACAAACACTAAGAAATAACCATAATTGTTCTAGGTAAGAAATAGTGGACATAAATGAAAAATGAATTAGAGATCTGTAGAATTTACAAAATGTGTATGAAATTCAAAGGTCAACAATAACTTCAATAGAAACACTGAAAACAGAGGTATTGTAGTTACTTTCTTGTTGCTGTGATTCAATATCCAACATGAGGAACTTTAGGGAGGAAAGATTTATTTTAGCTTACAATTTCAGAAAGTCACAGTCCATTCACAGTTGGGCAGCTAGAAAATGGTGAAATCTGGCTAGAACCAGAGCTGGAGCCAGTGCTCCGGAAAAAAAGAGACCCTCACATCATGGAGGAACAGAGAGACTGGGAGGAAGGAAGGAACCAGCACATGCCACTCCAGGTCAAGCCCCAAGCATCCACCCCTTCTAGCCAGATCCCACCTCCCAACCCTACGCAGTATCCATAGGGACATGAGGCTTTTGGGGGACATTCCAGATCCAAACCACAACAAGAGGCAATAATCATTCTTTAACATGAACTGTCTAACATTTTTTGTCAGCAGAATCGCTTCAACTGTGAGCATATAGTAACTACATATTCTTACAAGGAAAGATATATAGATAAGTATAATGCAAGGAGCATTTCCTGGAATCCCAACTATGGTTATAATAAATTATCCAACACATACTTCTGAATGCTCCCTACACAGCCCAGGAGAAGACAAGAAGAAGTAATAGTAGAAGATGATAATAATGACTAAGCTCAAGTGACTATGCATGTATAATGACCAAAACTAGAATTCCAAAGGCCTTGCTGAGTAAATGAAGGTCTAATTTAGGTCATTAGCAAGTTGAAGAAGGTAGACTCCAGGTGTACTACTAAGGAAAAGTTAGCTGAATGGTGGCTGTAGTGTCATAGTATTATGCCATGAAAAGAAAAAAACATAGGTTAAAAGGAATGCTGGTAGAAAGTAGTAGCCAGCAACATTTTCTCCACACATTGAGCATGAGATAATAAGCTACCTAAATTGAACTGTTTAGCACTTCATTAAAAGTAATGGAGCTGGACCATGAAGGACGGTCAAGCCATGAGCAGACATGATTTATCTCACTGGTTATAGAGGACAGAGTCAAAAACAGCATGTGATTACCAGAAGAGATGGAAGAAGAAATTAGAACTTGGGGTAGTTGGAATATACAAGAATTAACATTAGGGTGCTCTAAGGAATTAAGAAACCCAACTACTGAGATCATAAAAATGAAAACCAAGACATAGGAGAGCATAACGAAAACCAATGGATGGCAGAATCTAAGGGAGAAGCAAGCTCGGAAGGCCACGCCAGGGAAGGTCTGGCTTCAGTGCCGCTGTACAGGTGGAAGGACACGGCTGGCTCATAACACAATGTAAGAGGAGAAAAGAGAGAGGAAGAGCAGCGGGTACAGAAGGGACTATGAAACACTGTCTTCAGGAAGCATTAAAGATGATGGATGGCACCATGCAGCTAACCATTTTTAATATTTCTTTTTTGTACAGTACATTTCAGGTCCCCATAAAATCTGGACCGGCCCCAGGAATGGTAGGAATAGGTAGAAACAGATGTACTCCATCAGCTGATCAGATTTGTCCTCAAAATTACTTTGCATTTGAGGAAAAAATAAGCAAGAGGGAAGAAGAGCTTAAGAGAACAGTGAGGCAATCTTCCTCACCTTCCACATATACTCTATGTGGTTGTGGCCGCTCTGGTCTCACTAATTTATGTGAAAGCTGGGGAGCTGCTGTATGTAACTATCCTGCTAGACTGCTTGTGACCTCCCGAAGACCACAGGTAAGCCTGGCTGGACAACAATGGGAAAAGCTGAATGTTCAAAGGTTGGTGAAAACTGATGTGGACAGAGTTCAGGGCAGCTTCTCCTTCTATACCACTGCTCAGCAAAAGGGCAGGCAGAGGCTCCTCGGGAGAAGGAACAATGGAATGGATGTAGTGTGTCTTCTGCTCATGGAGGTGCACCTCCAGTTTACAGGTTGATATATCCATCCCATGTGCAGCAAGCAATCTGCAAGGCCAGAGTTCAAATTATGGGCTATTTTTTTCCCCCATTAGGCTGTATGACGGTGGCACATGGCAGTGTTCCAGAACTTAATTCCCGATCGAGGAGAGATTAGAACAGACCCCAGTTGCCAAAGTTCTATACATTCAATCAGTCTCTGCTTTATTTATTTATTTCTCCTTTAATGACCGGCCATGACATCCCTGGTCATTGTCTACTACATGTATCTTCCATGACTCATAAGAAAAGTTCTATGCTATTTCTGAAAAGGTATCATATATTGTCTACAAAGAAACCACCAATGACTCTGACACACTGAAATACAACTATACCCAAACTGATACTTTTATGCAATTCAGGCACACTTTGTTTTCATTTACGATAGTAAATGAATTTCTCAATTTTTACTTCAAGTATTGAGTTTTTAAAAAATGTGATCAACATGTATTTCATTATGTGCCTACTACTTACTAGACACTAGAAAAGTGGTGCTTTTATAACATCTTTTTAAGGTACTAGAACTTTTCAGTGATAAAGTTACTTTTAATGATTTCAGACACAAAGAAGTCTTCGGGCACACATTCTCTCTTTGAAACGTCACTCACTGCCTTTTTGTTTGTTTGCTTTGTAGTGAATCACCATGGTAAGAAACTAAGTCCCGAGGTTTACCACAGTGGATCAGGTGCCTCCTAGTGTCCGTGCAAACTTTCAAAGAGCAAATGAGCTAACCTACGCCTAAGAGAACCTCGCACAGACTAGTAATGACTAGAGAGGATGCATTCGAAAAGATTAAGAATTGGTGAGAAAAGATGAGAGATGGGTCAAACCAGAGGCAAATATTGATAAAGACGGGATTTTCATTCTTGATTTAACCACATGCCCAACTACAGAGCTCTAAGGGCATCAGGGCCTTCACGTGACTGCCTCGCACGACCACTGCCTATCAACAAAATTCACACACTTCACAGAAGTAGTTAACATTTTTATTTAGTGAAATTCAAGTCAGGTATGTTTCTAAAATGCTTAGCAGGTGCCAAGTAAAAACTGAAGTCAGCAACACAGAAGGATTTTACACATTGAACCTCAACAAAGTTTCTGATCTCTACAATCAGAAGAGACGCAAGCTAACACCACAGGCAAGACAGGCTTAGGAAGGAATGCACACATGGCCTCAGGCAACCGCCCTTCAATTTTCCACCAAAGTGCTCCCAACTGACTGCAGTGAGCTCTTAGCCCTAGGGTCTACAAACACCTCAAGCTTTAGCTTTAAAATTCTCTAAAACTAATGTTAATTGTAATGAAACACACTTAAAAGCCTATTTTAATTTAACAGTTGTCAACACTTACTGAATACTAACTGCAAAGCAGCCATCATGCTAAGGATTTTACACAAATTACCTTACTTCCTTCTAACCAAGACTTGAGCCAAGGCTCTAGAGTCCTCTGCTTAACTCTGCTGACCTCAAGCTTCTTTCTTTGTCTTGGTTGAATTTAGTTACAGCAAAAATCCTCCTAAGTCAGTTTAGAGAATATCCTCCACACTTGTATCTGACCATCCTGGCCTGCCTTCAGCAACAAATGCTGTGAAATCAGCTTTACGAGGAACTCCTTTACTCCAGATACTACTTCAGTAATTCTCCATCCATTGTTCCACCTTGGTTATAATAAATTCTCACAAGATCTAGTGGATGTCAGAGTGCAGCATTTCTCTTCCTTTGCAAGATCACTGTTGTAATGGGCCCTGTACCTAACTACCTATCGTATGACGTACTTGAATGAAGACTGCCACATTTTTAACAAGCATTTGGGTAAATTTTTCTTTAACATCTCTCACAATAACAGATATTAGCATTTCTGTTACCATTTTACAGATGAGGAAATTTCAGCTCAGAGAAGTTGGCCAACTTTCCCAAGATTAAAAATCTAATTAATAGTGTAATGAGACTCAAGTCCACAGAACTTTCTGGTTATTCTTATCCACAATATTACATCACACTGTTTTAAAAACCTTTGGTTAAATTACTAATAACTAACTTGCTCCTCTCAATTATATTAGTCAGGGGTCAGCAAAACTTTTCTCAAAAGGGCCAGCTAGCAAATCTTTTGGGTTTGTGGATCACAAGTGGTCCTTGCAAGATACAGCTACTCAATTCTGCCATTGTGGCAGACAAGAGATGAATGAATGAGCATGGTTGTGTTATAAATAAAACTTTATTAAAATAGGCAACAGGCCATATTGGGATTGCAGTTTGCCAACCCTTTATATAAGTAAAAATTAATGGTCCATATGGATATGCCATATTTATCCTGTGACTTTATATAATGTAATCTAGTTTGAGAAGAATAGGTCTACAGAAAATTGATTTTTTCTTAAGGTTAGAGCCAATGTCAAAAGGTAAGAAAAAGGGATTTAATCTTTTTTATTCTTTAGAAATCAATCTAATAACAACAGGGAACATCTCTGACCTTTCTGTCTTTCAGTTGCAGGTTCTTAGACTCTAGAAGCCCATGAATTATCCCTTCATTGAGTTCCTCTCAGCTTCTGACAGTCTTTTACTCTCCAATTGTGAGCCTCAAGCCCCATCTAAGTGGCTGTATCTTATATTTTCACCCAAATGGATCCTTCCCAGACAGTTAGGTGGATTTTCTAAGTCTCCCTCTATTTCTCTCTTTCTTTGTGTGTATGTATGTGTGTGTGATATCTATACTGCCATTATTCATACTAGAAAAAATTTTCCACTGTTTGTAACTGTTTCTAAGAGATTCTTTAAGAAATGCATTACCCACCTTAGTTCAAGATAATGTTTATTTACTCGCTAATTCCTAAACACTACTTCTACTTATATACTCAGAGATATTGTTGACTACAACAAAATACAGAAAGTTACAACATGACACTGTAACATGCTGCTATGATTAGGATCTGGAATGTCCACCAAAAGCTTCACATATTTTAAAGTTGTGAAATGCCTATGGAACAATGTACTATTAAGAGGTGGGGACTGGTCAGAAGGGGTGGACTACAGGTATGTGGTGGGTTAGGGGTGAGTAGTACATTACAGGTATGTGGCATATTACTGAGACATGACTGGGAAGGATATATGCTAGCTCCATCCTTCCTCCCTCACTTGGCTTCCTGTCTGCCATATCCTGAGTAGTTCTTCTTCCGGCTATGCCTCTGCCATGTGCTTCCATCACTGCCAGCCACCCAGGAATGGACCGAGGCCCTCTGAAACTGTGATCTAAGATAAATCTTTCCTCCCTTACACAGATGTCAAGTATCCTGTCCCAGCAATGAAAAAGTAACTAAGACACATAAGCATTATGATTTTACTGTGATCACGGCGAAGCCTAACCCTGGTTTTGCAAATAGTTAACCATGACTCTAGAGTAAGGTACTTTAGAGCTCTGAGCTTCACATCTTTTATATCTAAAGTGGAACTAGATTTGCCCACTTTACCCAACAAGAACATTTTGAAAATATGGTGATCAAGATTAAAAACAAGATAAATTTTTCAAAAAATTTTAAAGAGTTAGAAATTTTAAAAAAGTAACATGGCATTACTACAGAGAGAACATTAATTTACTTTTTAATAGATAATATTAAATGCTATTGTGGTTCCTTCCTTTTATGAACTCTTGACTGTATTACTGACTTAAACAAAAACCTGTTTTATCTAAATAAATCATCTTACTTTGATAGAAACTAATTTTTGTTCTACAATTACATCATAACAATGCATCACCTAATACTTTCTATAAAATACGGCAAAAATAAGAAAATCAAAAATCGCTTTAAAAAAAGAAGAGATAAACTGCAAAGTCACTTGACAGTGGTGCCACCTCGCTCTTGGCTCTAGTCTGAACCCATCTGTGGCAGCCCTGCAGCCTCAGTGAAGAAAGACAGTGGGGCTCTATAGTGTTTGAGTCCTTCATTAAACTATCGATCCTCTTAGCATTATCCATAATGTTCCAGCAGCTCAGCACATCAACCAATGAAGTGCTAGTCTCTCTCCTCTCAATAACTTCCACACTTTATGGCGAGTAAACCACAATGATTTATTTACCTGACATTTTCCAGTCCGGATGTCGTAGAGGGCCACTGAGCCATGGCGTGCTCCAACTGCTATTCTGTGACTCCGCTCATAATAGCTGACCATGTAGAACCTGAATTGAACATTTTTTTTTACAACAAAAACAAAAATATAGGTGAGATGACCTACACATGAAAGTGGACAGAAGCATACCTCAGAAACTAAAGCCAGTTCTAATATGTATTTCTAAATAAATACATGTCTAATAACTATATCAAGACTTTAAATGTTTCAGTTTAGTAATTTTTAAAAGTACACTGAAGAAAAGTTGAGACAGAATACTACTTAGGCCTGTTAATAATTATATTGATTAGAAAACAACTTTATAACCAAACAATATGGTCAAATACAAAAAGATTAAAGCTGAAATACAAATTTTGTGAAAATGACTTCTACTTGAAGTCATTTCTCTAGGAAAGATTTTTAAGAAGCCTACATATTCAATTTCATTATGTTCTTATGACTTACTAATGTATTAAATAGTAAAATATCCTTTCTAGCAGAATTATCACAAAAGACTAAGTAAATATTCTACCTAAATTTTTTTAGTAATTTAGAATGAAATGAGAGCTCTCTAATAGAAAAGCTATCCTGAAGATTCTCCAAAAGATTTTCCACAATTATCAATTTGTCTAAATGATGACTCTGGCTACAGGCAATAAGAAACAGCATTTTTGATATTTAACTTGTACTGCATAAACAGGCCTTACAGAGGATAATTTGAAGGTTATAGAAAGGTGAGCGAGCTATCAGTTCCTTTTCTTTCTTACTAATTTTCATAGGTGGATGAAATGTCTAAATTGTGACCTATACTTTATCATGCTAATTTCATGTTTACATAGCCAGAGTATGAACATAAGATACAATTCTTAGAAGTACAAATTATGTAAAAGTTTATACCTGCAAAGAATTTTAAATATACTTTCCATTAGCTACTCCTAGGGCCTCAATGTGAATTGTGCAGACAAATAAGTGGCCTCCTCTAAATATTTATGAGAACTTTGAATCAATTTTCTGGATACAATCCTTATTTTCTTTGGTTTTATACAACCAAACTTAACCTTTATATTTTTTTTAAAGGGAGAAGAAGACAAAACATTACAGAAAAAAATTGTTACGTCTCTAATGCTTTTCTGAGGTAGGCACAGAGTAAAAAACGATTAGGGCTTGAAACAACATTCTGAGATTCTAGGAAGAGCGACTGAGAGGTACAAGATATGTGACCATGGATACTCTGAGGGCACTATATTGGCATGTGCAGACATTATGACACTCATACACACTTCATAAATTTGGAAACAAAATTACGCCTTTAGAATTTTTGTTACTTATTACCAAGTAATGGCTTAAATAATATTTTTGTCCTGTGTCCTACGTGTCATCCAATGACTAACTTCTTGTCTTTTAGTGGAAGATCAGTACTTAAAAGGGTAGAATCAGGCACATAATCCCAGCACTCTGGAAGGCAGAAGCAAGATGATCCAAGCCCAGCCTGGACCACTTAGTGATATCCTGTCTCAAAATAAAAAATGAGAAGGACCTGGGTTCAATCCCTAGTACTAAATAAATAGATGGCTGGAGGTGTTCATAGCTCTTGTGAAGCCTTGGGTTTCATCTTCAGTACAAGCACACATACAAACAGCTAACATCCCTAGATTTCTTTAGAAAAGTTTAAAAACATTTACTTTTCTGTTATTCATTAGTTACAGTGGCTTCAGAGTTGAGGCTAACTGTATTTACACTGGTGTCAATATCAACATTCATCTCTGTATATAAACACCCCTATGTAGTTTATATCCTATAGGAGCAACATAGAATTTATTAGATAACAAATGTTTAACAAGTCTTTATTCCATGCAAGTTAGTTATCCCTGGGAAATAAAATTTGCATTGGTAGTTTCTTTTTCATTTGTGTAGATTTAAAAGCCATGCTGACAAAACTCTTCTACCAAACTGGATGTAATCACTTTCAAAGTAATTCTTTTCAAAATAAAACACTGGTAAAATATAGCTCTCTTGACCTACTATCTTAAAGTAGAAACTGTAGAGAATTTTTCTTTTTTTTTTACATTGCTTATTTTCTATTCTCTCAGTACCCACTTCATCTTTCTATATTATCTGCACATACTATTATTTATGAAAGAAAAAAAAAGATCAAGTCTATTCTTGGCATCAAGTTTTCATTCTGCCTGAAAGGACCATATATTACAAGTCTGCATTTTTCATTCTTTGCAATTTACTATCAGACAAATATTTCTAAACAACGTCTGAAAGAATTCTGTACAATGACGATTAAGGACGACAAGTTTTTATTTTAGGATTTCTTATAAAAGTCTCTATTCCTGACTCCCTTTATGGAATTGTGAGGTATGTATGCAGTCACTTCACAAGGATCACTCCAGAAACTGGCCGCAGTGGGTCACTCACTCAAATGTCTCTAGGGCTGCCCTACCTCCAGATAACTGTCCTCCTGAAACCAGCTATACATTTGTGGTCTAAAGATTAATGATGGTGAAGTCTGCGATACTTGCAACCATTCCTGAAGGTATATTCTTCTGCTCTTGACTTAATCCCACAGAAAAGTTTGTGTTCCTCTAAAACTGGACTCTCAGAGGAACAGGTCATATGTGCTAAGTTTTCTGGAAATGGCATCTTACTCTCCAGGTCACAATGATGGTAAGATGTCACTCAGGTAGCATTTCTTGGGCAACAAGATGGTGAGCCTCTTTTCTAGTTAGTCTGATGGCTCTCTACAAGGTGGACCACAAGAATGTTCTGTTAATTCAGAGAGGACATTAATACTCACACAAGTGAAAAAAGAACAAAGTGGGTCTGAGTAATGCTGTAAAACAGAATTCCTGCTCAGGCTGAGTTAGCTGTCACACAAAAGGCTTAAAGTCACTTTTCTCCACATTTTTGTTCCAGCCCACATGCATCTAGAATGATCCTTGTCAACTGGAAATGGCATCACTTCACTCTTCTCTGCACAGCTGCGTTTCAAGGCCCCGACAACAATCAGATTTCATGTCCTTTTCTCTTTGCTTACTGTGCTTGAGGCACTGTAACATCCTTGTATGTCTTGGATATGTTCACAGGGCTCCCACTTTAGGGTGCTAATCCCTCCACTTGGCAATCTCACCCCAGTATCTCCATTACTCATGTCTTCACCTCACTGAGGTTCCTGTTCTGAAGTTTTCTTGAGTAAGGATGTCTTTACTGGACACTCCATTTATTACTGCAGCCCTTCCCCCATTACACTTTAACCCCAATGTTCCACTTTAAAATTATACCTATCACATTTGAGATACTAAACTGTAATTTTTATTTATTGTTTCCTTTTGTCCATCAGACTTTATCTTTTAAAATTTGCACTGTCGATCTATAAATACATAAATACAGTCCAAAAAAGCAGGATGCAACAGTAAAAAGTTTAATGAATTAAGAAGTTCAAAACATTATGCTTATCCTTTAGTGACTAATGTATAAACTATGCTAAACATGAATTTTTAAGATCAATGAATATTTTATAGAGTCTAAAATAATAATGGAGATGAATATAAAGGAAAAAAAAACTGCCCAAAAAGGCAGAAACCAGGGAGTAAGAGCACTGTTCGGTAATCTTTTCAAAAACTTATTTTTGAACCAGGCAGACAATAGCAGGTTTATAAAATGGTATATATAAAGTGCCCTGGAGCTTGGGTACACTACTATGAATCTGACAAATACAAAATATTTTATCTTTGGGAACTAGAAAAGATTACATGGGTTGAAACTCAAGATGGAAAATACAAATACTATAAGCAATGCTATAAACAATGAAATATATTTTTGGACTAAATAATATTTTAGGAATAAAAATGAGACTAGGATTGGTCAAATACTGGTATCACCACATATGAATTTCAATCAATAAAATATTACCACATACAACAAAATTAAAATAAATAATCTTTTATCAATCATTATTAAATACTAAATAGGTTACTGGTAACCTTTTACCAACACAATCCATTTTTTCAAAGCCATGTTTGCCAGAATGTAACAAATTATAAAAAAAAAAAAAAATCATACAGCATGACCAAATTGGCTTCATCCTGATAATGCAAGGATGGTTCAATGTAAGTAAACAGATTAGTGTAAACACCACATTAACAAAAGCAAGAAACAATATCACATGATCATCTTTAAAAAAGTAAAAAAAAGCCTTTTACAAGGTACAGCAGACTTTTCTGTTTTAAAAAATATCTAGTGAAAATAGATATTGAAGGATGTTATCTCAAGCTGACAAAAGCAATTTATGACAATCCTACTGCCAATACCAACCTCAATAGGGAAAAACTGAAAGCATTTCCCCTCAAACCAGGAACTAAACAAGGATGTCCACACTTACCACTTCTATTTAACATACTGCTTGAAATCTTAGCCAGAGAAATCAGGTAAGGGAACGGAATAAAGGGAATACACACAGAAAAGGAAGAAGTCAAGCTAACTTTATTTGTACATGACATGATCCTTTACATAGAGGACCCAAAACTCCACCAGAAAACTCTTAGAACTAATAAATCCAGCCAAGTTGTAGGATATAAAATCAACACACAAAAATCAATAGCATTCCTTTACAGCAACAATAAAAACACAGAGAAGGAGATCATTAAAAACAATTCCATTTCCGGTAGCCTCAAAGAAAATTAAATACTGAGGAACCATCCTAACTAAGGAAGTGAAAGACTTCTGTATCAAAAACTATAGTATGCTGAAAAAGAAATTGAAGAGAATATCAGCAAATGGATATATATATCATCCCCTGTTCCTGGATAGGCAGTACCAACATTGTCAAAAAATGGTCAAACTACCAAAATTGACATACAGATTCAATGCAATCTCAATCAAGATGCAACAGCATTTTTCTCAGAACTGTAAAAAAGATCTTGAGATCATCATGCTTAGTGGAGAAGCAGAAGGTGAAATATTAAATGGTCTCTCTGATTTGAGAAACCAGATCACAATTATTTCATGGAACTTAAAGTGAAAAATAAAGGGAATGGGCGAGAGTGGGGTTGGGGGGGGGGGGGCAGGGGCAGGGAAGGTTTTGTTACCTTGATAAGATGGGTATGTGCACAAAATGCTCAAGACCAATGTAAACCTTAAATTTTGCACTTATACATATCAATAAAATGGGAAAGAAACCTGAAAACTTACATGGAACTAGAAGAATCTTAGATTTGCCAAAAAAACACTAAGCAACAAAATAAAAACAGGCAGTATCATAACACTGGACAGCAAGTTATATTACAAAACAAGAGTGATTTTTAAAAACCCACATTGTATTGGCACAAAACCAGACAAGTTTATCAATGGAACAGGATGGCGGATGCACAGATAAATGTGGGTACCTTCAGCCATGTTGACAAACACATGCTAATACACTGGAGAAATGATGAACCAAATAATTTTAATTTGAGTATTTAAAAATACTTGTGATTAGCAAAAAGCAATAATATGAACTTGGTTTTCTAAATCGTTTTACATAGGCTAAAATTATGTACTCTCTCTGTTAAACAGTATAAAGTGACATACTGCTACACAGTCTAGAGTTTTGTTTTGCTTTATTTTAGTATGAAGAACATTAACGTTGAAAGACAGCTATCTGTTAGGAGCAGGAAAATGGACCAGAATAATGGTAAAGGGATTTCCATTTTTGAGTGCTATGGTAACATTTACAGTTATTTACAATCAAAAGTATACTGTAAAATGATTACTAATTTAAGAATTTTAATGGAAGATAGGATAGAAGCTGTTTTACCTCCCATTATTGTCATCACCATATGGGATTAAAAACAAACCACAAGTTTGGAGGAATTTCTTTAAAAAATGAGCTCATGCACTGTTCTAAAGTAGACAGTGTTCATTTCCTTACTGGATTTAAGTGCCCACTTAGGGCGAACAGAGCTGATTCAGCTTTTCACATGAAAAGCAAAATCAATCAGTCTGTCTACATAATAACAAAGTTTAAGAAAAGGTAAACCATTTTTGCAAATGCAAACTTTTCTGTCTAGATTCTTTTTATTTCGCTCAAAAGTTCTTATTTTACTTAGAACTTTTATCTTATGTTACATGTTTGTTTTCCAATGATTACTTTCAATTAACTTATTTTAGTAATTACCAGTTTTCAATGGATATACAGTCAAGAGAAAATGTTTCAATGGGGAAAAAATCCCACAAATTACATAAAAAGAAACTGAAAGTGACTCTTAACCTCATCAATAGCCGCTCCCAAGTAACGGCCAGCATAATCCTGCTGTGTGTCTTCCTGTATCTTTCTTCTGTTCATATGTATACATACATGTACAAGCACGAATAACTAAACATAGTTTTTTCAAAAGTGATTTTATATGCTCTTCTGTACCTTTACTAGTTTCTCTTTAAATTTCTCCTCTACTGACATGTTTTCATGTCGGCAGAATTGGACAAAACTCCATCTTTTCCTTTTTAAAAACTATTAGTAGTATTATTTAGTCCTGGGAGTGGAGCCCTGGACCTTCACAGTGAGTTAGGCTTCCAACTTCTTTTCATTTCTGAATTTAAGACAGGATCTCATTAAGTTGCTAAGCTATCCACGTTGAGCTCAAACTTATGATCCTCCTGTCTCAGCATCTCAGAGTGCTGGTTATTACGGTCCTGGGCATCGGGAGCCCAGCTAGCCTCAATCTTCTCAGGGTTATATGGTATACCATAGCTCTGTATTTCAATGAAAACAATAGTTAATAAACAATGGTTCATTACAAGTCACAAGGGAATAAAATATAAAATACATTTTGTAAAACACTAAAATGTCTTCCAACAAAGTTCTATCAAAAGATAAGCTGTTACATCAAGAAAAATAGTTTACAACACTTGATATTTCTGTATCAGTACAAAAAAAATTCAGGTTATTTGTCCCTTTGAAGTAAATTAGAGGAGGTTTTTACAACCAAGATGTTAAAATGCATTCCCTTCTTGCCACTACTGAAGTCTTTTATATTTACTGAGAAGCCAAAGCTGTTGAACGATTACTACTGCTCAGTTCTATGAAGACTGCTTGAGAATTCTTCATTCTTGGAAGTGTAATATGTAATGTACGAGGTATAATCAAATTACATGGTAAATGTTTAAATAAAAATTATTACACAAAAGACGCATTGGTATCAACTCCCTTACAACGATCTCCCTTAGTCTGAACCACTTTTTGATTGCATTGTTCTTGCCACTTCCTGAAGGGCTTGTGGAAGTCTTTATGACAGTGTCGTTTTGTGGTTGGCTTGACTCGATTCAAAATATATATGGAAATTTCCATCAAATGAAAACATTACAGTGTGTTCTCACACGATGCATTCACCAGATCTGGCATTATGTGAATTTGGGCAAAGTTAAAATGACCATAAGTAAAGGTTTCGATTCGATTAAGGACACCAAGGCAGCATTTTCTGAGGATACTGTGCTTGCTTGCTTATTTGTTTTTGCTGAGACAGGCGCTCACTCAGTAGTCCAAGCGACATTTTAAATCACTCAGGACATGAAGGCAACAACAACAGGGCAAATAAAGACACTCATAACAGAGGACTTCTAGACTTTTGCACAAACTGGTAAATGAAGGACAAATATTTTGGGAGGGATTAATGACAATGCATCTTTACTGCAATGACTTTTTATACTTGATCTTAGCCAAAAGGTCAAGAAGTGATGCAATGAATTTTTTAAAAAAATAATCTTTCACCGTATTTTAAAGCATGCCTCATAAAAAAATACACACTAAAATATTTGCAAAGTAATCAATGATTCATTCAGTCAGAATTTCACAGTAGCATTTAATACAGTATATCCTTCAATGAGAGACAATTTTACAAATGGAAATAAGCATAGATTTTGGAGTCAAGGGATTTGTGTGCCAGATAAGCATTTATAGTACTCATCTTTTAAAATTTCGCCAGAGCATCAATAATTTTCCAATTTACCTCTTAGGCACAATCACCACCTCCCTCCTCTCTGTCCTTTATCATACCATATTCGGGACAGCCTCTTACTCCGTGTTTGTGACACTTCTCTGATTTACCTCTGCCTCTGCGAGGCCCATTTCCAGGCCTTGGAGGGCAGGGACTGGCTGGCTGATGGGATGCTGCTAGGAATACAGGACAGACATCACGATGTGCTCCTTTCCATTTCTAAAAAGCCTTCATTTTTTTCTTCATTTCTGAATTAATTGCTGAGATCAGTTATTTCTATGTGAAAAACTAGCCAATTAAAATATTTTTCACATAACTTTTGATTTTAAAAGTAAATACCATTTAGTGTGATATTTGAATAAATGTGATGTTAAAATTCACAATGAGCTGAATAATTAACATTTCTTATCCTTCAGTGATTGAGAATGATATATTAACTCACCAAAAATAAAAAACAGTGATCAACATTTAGTGTCACTGAAGTTCATTTATGTCTTGACTTTTTAATATGTATGTTGAATGTACAATATGCTTTTGTTAAAAAATACACTTCATTTTTCAGAGAAACTTTAGGTTCACAGCAAAACTGAGCAGAAAGTACAGGGTGTTTCCATATTAACACCAACATAAAGCCTCCCCTAATACCAACATCCTGCACTGTACTAGGTACTTTCGATACAATCAGTGCACTTAGGTGGACACATTGTTATTACACAAATTCCACAGTTCATACTGGGGTTCATTCTTGGCACTATACATTCCATGGGTCTGACAAGTGTACAATGACACATACCACCATTATCATACCATGTAGAATAGTTTTATGGTCCTAAAAACATTCTTTCCCCATTACCCCTGACCAAATTTTTTTTAAAATGACATTTTGTCTTTCAAGAATGTCATATAGATACAGTCACAGTGTGTGCCTTTCCAGATAATTTCTTTTACTTAGCCATAAGCATATACTAAGTTTCTCCATTTCTCCAAGCTGACTGGTATCCTTATTTCTGTGAGTGCACTGTGGTACAAAGCTTTGTTACAGACAGGAAATTTCCTGAGCATAGTGGCATGACTTTGTCTTAAGTATTTCCTGATATATCAGCATTTGTTTGCTCAATTAATCATACTCCAGGTAGAGAATGACAAAAGTGAACTAAATTAGGAGACACCTGACTAGCACCTTGGTTCTAGGACAAAAGCCCATATTAATTGGTCTCAGAAGTGATCTGTGTTGTGAGAATGCAGTGGGAGAAGCTGACTCCAGGTGGAGAATTTCCCTCTATATCTTCATACACCTGAACTGTTTTTGTGCTTTTTACTACAGAATTTTATTTTAAAATAGAAATTCCCTGTTTTTACTTAAATATTAAGCTCACTTACATTGACTCTACAGTTCATTAAATAATCTAGTATAGAATTAACTTTACAGTTAAATTCTGCAGAGAATTTGCAGGAAAGCACAAAAAGTCTCTAGCATTTACATCTAGCTATATTAGTATCTCAGAATTTTTATAATGCTTAATCATATACTGAGAATTTAGCCATGAGAAAAGTGAACTTGCTAGCCATAAAATCTTAATACTTGAGAGTTGAAGCTCAGCATAGTTATCATTCTTGAAGCCTCTTGCTTAAAGAGGATGAAAATGAAACTTCATGATGTGCTCAGAACTGCACTGCTGGGTATGGCCTAAGCAGGAGCCCACCCACCCAGGGCACCCCTTCGACATTCAGTGGCCTGTGGTGATGCTGGCAGCAGCCCCTCCCAAGCTTTCACGGGAACACCTAATGCTATTTGCTCTCTTATCTCCTGATTGGTATGTAGCTAAAATATCCAGATTCTACATGATACAAGATATATCACAAGTAGAAGCAGGCATGAGAACATAGCTGATATCTGTTAAGTCAAACAGCAAAAATGTAAAACAATTTCATTTAGCAATTATTTTGTGTTGAAATATTTTTCATAATTATTGTTAGTGTTAACCTATAATGAGTTATTTTAAAATAAATAATTTTGAATTTGTCATTTTAAAATCTGAATATGGCAAATACTGCAAGTTATAATCTATATAAAGAATAGTTCTTTGGGCTTCTCAGTAATTAAGTCAAAGAGAATCTGACTTAATTTTTGAAAAACTACTCTCTATATGTGTGGATAGGCATGTCTGTATATTCATTTCAAGACATATACTGTAAGACATATATAGACTATATATATTTTTTAATATATACAATGTATATATACAAAATTTTATATAAATTTGATTATTTTTGGGAATTATAAATATTCCATATCTTTGAGAATTCGGGTTAAACAAAGCAAGCTAAACACTCACTCAGTGTTTAGGGTCACTAAGAAGAAACTCGAGGGTAACGCTGGAATTCACGGAGTGAGACGAGGTTAGGGCTACCTGCAAACCAGAGAAGAGCTGAGGCAGAAAGGTACGGGACAAAGGAAGGAGAGCACGGAGCCTTTGCCCTGGGCCCCTGGAATCCCTACTGCCAGCAAAGGTCTTTGCTTTCATGCATTTAAAAGTTAAGATTACTGGAAACATAAACAGGAAATTCATCCCTTTTAAGTCTTTGACAAGTAAACAAAAATAAAATAATAAATTAAAAAGAGGGGCTCAGATGATCTAAACTCTGTGAGGCTGAGGGTAATGTGATTGTGACGGAGAGGAGGCTATTCTAGACAGGGAATCAGTACAGGCCAGTCTCAGTGGTGACCTCGTGCACGTGACATCAGCATCCAGAGGAAGACCTTAGGGAGAGCAGCAAAAACCCCAAAGTAGGAATAAGTGTGGCCCTGTAGAAGGAACAGAAAAAGACTAAAACACTGGTAGGTTGAATTGCAAGAGTAACTGGCTGCTTTTTTTTTTTCCCCATGAAAGAACATTTTTATTTGAAAGCAAAGACAAGTTTTGGTTATCTGGACTTGTGTATTTGGTAGTCATTTTTTTTTTTAAGTAAGCCTGTTCATGAAAATAGTTTCAAACAAAAATAATTTTGGAGTACATATCTAGAGTTGCAAAACTCACTGACTTTGGATGAGCTCAGTAGTGATATTTGGAACAATGGTTTGGTATTGTGACAATACATGAAAAAAAATCCATGTAACTCAATAAACCAATATTTTCCTATACATTGGCATGTAATATTATAAAATGATAGATGGGTAAAGAAAGTTATTCAAAGTGCATGATGCACAACTAAAGAAGCAAAACTAACCAAAACATCTATCAAAACATTCCTCTCTTTTTCAATTAAAAATTTCTGTGAGCCCAAATTTTCAAATTTTCACCATATTAATTCAACAAAAACTATATAACAGATTAAAGACATGCATCGATATTAATTCTACTTGAGTTCACTAATCCAGACACTGAAGATATCTGTAAGAAATGCTAAGCAATATTTCTTTTTTCAGTACTTACTGAAAAAAAGTAGTTATTTTTCATAAATGTATTTGTGTCAACATGAAATAAGTCTATTACTATTTTTAAATATACCAATAAATACTTTAACAATTGTCCACTTTTAATTTTGAATACACTAGAAATCTAAATATTCATAATTTTATCAAACTTTATAAACAAAAACTCCTCAGGTCTTTCACTTTTAGGGGATCCTGAGATCAAAACGTTAAGAGAAATAAGACTTTAAGACTGAAAATTACTTGGTAATCAAAAATTATTTAAGACAACAGAGAATATGAGAAATGAAGAGAGGGAGACACAAAGGGAGAGGAAGAAGAAGAGAAGGGGATAAATAGTGGAGGCCAAGTTAAACTCCAACAGATCAAAAGAGAAGTGATGAAATGGGCAGTGAAGACTCCTTTCCTGGAGAAGTGGAAGACAGAGACTGAGCAGTAGGAAGGAAAAAGGCAAAGAGAAGGAACGTTTGTAAACAGAAGATGGTAAGTATGTCTCTGGCTCAGAAGAAAACGCCACAGAGAAAAGCGAGGTGGAGGATGAACGAGTGAGCAGAGGGTTTTCTAAAGACCACATGCTAATAAAAATAATTATTTTAAAAAGAGCAACGTCCAAGAGGAGGTGAGAGAGGATGGAACAAAGGGCGCAGAAAGGGGAGACTGATGAGCTGGCACAGCACTGTGAGCGCCCGACACATGCACAGCTGGGCACTGGTGCCCAGCTCACCCTGCAGAACACACAGCAGGTATGAAATCTTTTCAGCAGAGCTGAGCTTCACGTACGGTCTGACAGTCAGCACAAAAACCCTTTTCAGTCGGCCCATTCTTAAAATGAAGGGCAGGAAGAGGTAATTCATAACACAGTTCCTTTCTAGAGTCACAATTTTACAACTTGTAATTCTATAAAAATAATGCAGCAAGGCCACTGCTTAAGTGAAATAACTGGTGCCATTTATTATGACAAAATTAAGGACGAGACACTTGAAGCTGGATAGCTGGTACCATTATTCAAGCATAGTTATTGAGTACCTATATTGAGTGTTCATATTCTCTAAACTAAGAATTGGGACAGAGCCCAACAAAGGATTTCTTTTGAATCTATAAATGTATTTATTTGACAAGTCTTTAAAAAGCATGAAAATTAAATCACTTTTAGTTATCCATCAAATAAACAGCCTCAACCTAAAACAATACAAGTGCATAAAATAAAGATCTCTCTGGAATTACGGAGCATATGGTCTTTGGCCAGATGGAGCCCTCTATTAATAGCTCTGGGCACAATAACAGAAAGGAAGAAGGCATCAGCCCCTTTCCTGAAACTACTCACAATGAATGCATACTTACTTATAAGTGACCAAAACCACATGTAAGAGTTTGTCCAACTTCATTTTCCCATCAATTTACAATTTATTAAAAAAATTTCTAATCCTTTTATGGCTGTGTAATATACCACAATCCATTCTGCAGAACAAAATATAGCATTAAACTTCAAAAACTACATTTTAATTATATTTGTAGAAGCACTTTAACTTTCTTTTTTAAAACAATTTTTGTGATGTTGAGAACTGAACCTAGGGTGCATGCTAAACATGTGATCTACCAGTGAACCACACCCCTAGCCCTACTCTCATTTCTATGCTTTGAATAGCAGCTTTTAAGAGCTTAAGTCTCTCCACTCTAACATTAGTAGAAAATGCTTTTGTAAGACGAATAACAATCTTTTGGAACATGTGTATACCACAAGCAGGCTTTTCTCTCAATTCAGCAATATCTGTGCAGAACACACTAAAAGCACAGCACTAAACTTTCGTAGTTCAGGCTACTGCATTAAAAAGAGCAGTACAAGGTAAGCCAGCGTAGACTGGGAGACCAAAAGAGGATAAACAAAGTTGAGCATGGGATGCTTGGTGGGACTTTACAAGGAGATTCAAGGTCAGAATCAGAGCAACTTGTAACCCAATTTTAACAATGCATTCTAAGCCAATTTCAGTGGTGTTTATCCTCCAGGTCTTGAAAAGAGTTCTACTGTCTTAGGATGTAGGGTGTTTGAAACTGAGGATGCTGTATTATTTAGATTCCAAGTGATTAAATGTCCACTGTCTATTACTCAGGGCCTTCTCTTACTCTGTTTCTGACAGTAATTATCTAGAATACTACATGATACCTTTCAAAGATAAAGGTAAAGCAAAGGCCAGGAAGCTGGTGAAAAAAAACACAGGAATCCAATCCTTAAATGCTACTGACTGTACTTCTTACTCATTCGTAATCACAAAACTAATTCAATATTGCAACAATCTTGTTGCTAATGTGTGTATGCTCTAAAAAAAAGTGGGGTATAATTCCTATGTAATAATACAGCCCTATTTGTTACGGTGATGAAAAATCTCACAGTAGAAAGAATTTGTAAAACTTCATTTTAAACGCCAGGCTTGGAGGAATAACCCAGTAGCTACAGCACTTGCCCAGCAAGCACAAGGCCCTGGGTTTGATTCTTTAGCATCACATAAACTGATCTATAATCCTAATACTTGGGAGCCTGAGGCAGGATGATTGCCTTGAGTTTGAGGCCAGCCTGCATCACACATTGAGTTCATGACCACCCTGGACTTCAGAGCAAGATAGTGTCTTAAAAAAAAGAAGAAAAGAAAAGAATATGCATACTATATTCTGCAAAGGGCAGTGAAATCAAAGTAATTTTCTTCTTATTAATTATAAATTATTAGGCCATAGTTAAGTTTATGACCATGAAATGTTTTCTTTCTTGCCTGCCTGCCTGTCTTCTTTCCATTCTTTTTCTTTCTTTTCTTTCTTTCTCTTGATACAGGGCCTTACTCTGTGGTCCAAGCTGGGCCTGAACTCACTATGTAGCCCAAGCTGGCCTTCAGCTCACGGCAATCCTCCTGCCTCAGCCTCCCAAGTGCTAGGACTATAGGTATACACCATCACAGCCAGTGTATGTGGTGCTAGGGGATTGAATTCAGAGCCCTACACTTGCTAGGCAAGTATTCTAATGGCTATTCTATTCCTCCAGCCCCATAAAATATTTACATTTGGTAATATTATGTGATTTTAAAAATGTCCTTAATTAGGTATATTATAGAAGAGGGTATACAGCTAAATAAATCCAGGAAGGTCAAGACTTTCCCAGTTAACTCAAAGAAGACTTTAAAAAAATATTATGCTCACAATGATTATTTTTGCTTTCAAAGTTTTTGAAACAAAACTGAAACTGAGTATTCCATGTGCACTTACACAGATATACTTATATACATACACACATATACACATGCCACATAAAGGTTTATGGAAGCTTTTCGATTATGACCAAAACAGTAAATGAAGATAAGAGTGGGGCTACACTGATGGGGTAAGGGTCTTGGGGATATAAGCCATGGCTTCCTAAAGTTAAGAGAAGAATTTGGCTTTGAGCTGCCTAGGGGCTGAAGCAAATTTCTAAAACTTATGATTACTCATACGAAGAAAAAAGGAAAGCAAAACATATTTTAGGTTCCTTAGGGCAAAATAGACAAAAACAATTTGCCCTCAGATTTAAAAGAAAGGTCTTGAGCCTTCATAGAAGGGATACTAAACAAGGTACCAAATGACATTAACATGACAGCCTTACAAAGAGCATTCTAGCTGGTTTCTCAAATCCTCTCTTGGACAGTTCCTGAAGGCAGTCTGCAGGCATCACCTGGAGGAGACCAGACAACATGGTCCAAATATGCAGCTCTCTGGTGGTTTAACTTAATCTGGGAATAATTGCTAGAGTATTTAGGGACATAAAAGTACCACATAAGATCTAAAGTGTCTAGTAGGCTTTCAGTGGTGCCATCATGGGTACCTTAAACAACGGCACGTTCATGCAATGCATCAGTATGCACACAGTATGCTAACATAAGGTCATCAGTCCTCTCCTTAGAGATTCTGAATTTATTCAATATTTATTCAATAAATGAGTATGCATTCAAGGATCTAAGGAATATGGCCACAAAAATGACTCAGATTTTTAGTTTTTCTAACATATTTGTTAAGCATCCACATTTCAGGTCTCCCTCCTGAGTACCTACAATCTCATGTGGATCATAGTTTTACAGTCAAGTTTCCCCTAAGCAATGGTTCTCTTTCTAGTATGCAAACAGTATGAGTGTGACTTACCACCTTTGCATATTAGTTACTGTTAAGTTTAGAAACAAACTTAGAGCTCACTTCTGGAAACTGCATAGGACTTCTAACCCCACCTAGGACTTGTCTTTCCAATTCTCATTCAAATTCTCCCTTCACCTCAATTTCTTCACTATATGTACTTTTTATATTAACTTCCAAAGCTGCAATGGGAGGTGTATGCATGCATGCATGTATACACATATGCATGCATAACTTAATGCAGAGAAGTACATATATACTTACAGACTAAAAGTTGGATAGCAAAGGCTACAGAAAATAGGAAGGTCTTAGAGCTACAATTTTATTTTCAAAACAATTTTGAATTTATAAAGTACCTTTCTTAAAAACTTTGAGAACAGTTTTAATAACATTTAATAACCTGGAAAGTGAGACATAAATGACTAAGATGATCATATTACTTATCAGGTATGTAATGCTATAACATAGTTTTGTTGTATAGTTTCTGGTTTATAACTTCCTTCCTCATGTCTTAGATTCGGCTATAAAGAAATTCTCTGATCTATACTTGCCAACAACAGACCATAAGATGCTGCTCTTTCTCGAGGGGTCCTGTCTCATACCTGGGAGGAAGAAACACTGCACAGAGAAAGAAAGAAGATTATGAATCGGCAGTCCTTGCTGGTTCCCGACACAGGCTATCTGCAATAATGTCTGTGCAAGGAAGTTTATAAAGACCCAGAAGGAAAGGGCTCAGAGAGCTTTGGGACGGTGGAACAAGTGGAGGTTTCTAAGGGGTGCGAAGCATAGACAGGGCACGGAAACTCCACGCTTTTCTCCCTATCTCATCCTATGTACTTCTCCATCTGTATCCTTCATAATATCATTTATAATAAACTGGTAAATGTAAGTTGTTATAGCTTAAACTAAAATGTCTCCCCAGCAACACCCTAAGTTTCACGTGTTTGGCAGGTGATTGGATCATGGGACTCTTATCATCTCCAGTAGATCTATCCATTAATGCACCATCCAGGCGCGGATGGGAGGTGAGGCCTGGGTGGACGGATGGGCTACCAGGGGCGTGGCTGGTCCCCAGCAGCTCCTTCCTTCTCTCCCTCTGCTTCCTGACTGCCATGAGAAGACCAGCTCACTCCATGCCAGGCCCTGTTGCCACGGGAGGTGGCCAAACAGACATGCGCCAAGACCTCTGAACTGGGAGCTAAAATATGCCTCCCTCCATTATGTTGTGCGTACGGGGGGTTGTGTTCAGCAGGTGACTACAGCACAACCCCCCCTGAGTTCTTTGAGCTGACTGAGCTAACCCATAAAGGAAGCCGTGGGAGCCCTGACTTACAGCTACTCGATCAGTAGGGAAAACAGCCAAAGTTTGTGGCTGGTACGTAAGGTGGGGAGCACGGGCAGTCTAGGAAGGCCGAACCCTTGATATTCAGGACTTGACATTTCTAGGTATGCTGCATCAGAATTAAATTAAATTATAAGAAAAATAAAATAAATTAGAAAATACTGCTGTGGTTAGGATGTGGAGTGTCCCCCAAAAGTCTCATGTAATTTTAATGGAACCATGTGAAGTTGGTGGACTGGGGTCTGGTCTGGAGGGGTAGATTACAGTTAAGTTAGGATTAACGGTGTGTAGTGAACACACCTGGATGCTGGAGGGACTGGTTACTGGGCAGAGACCTGAAAGGATACATAAGCTGCACCTGCCTTCCTGGGGGACTGGGACTAGTCTCGACTAGCCTCAGCTTGTCTTCCTGTTTGTTCAGAGAAGCTGTCTCTACCTCTCTCTCTGCCATGTACTTCGATTGTTGCCGGCCATCCCTGAATGGACCCTGAGCTAAAATAAACCTTTCCTTTTCTAAGTTTGTGGGTGTCGGGTATTGAGTAACAGCAATGAAAAAGTAACTAAGACAGAAATCTAGCTGGTAGGGAGAAATCCCCTCCTCTTTACAGATCACAGGAGTCTTCTGTACAGGTTGTAGTAAAAAGCAGAGAAAGTTTGCTTTTTCCAGTGAAAAGAGATATATACTATCTTGTATTTTTTATTCATATAAATACTTTGAAACACATATTACTTTATTTTATATTCATTTTGTCCTATAAATACCGTGTGCTAACCAACTATGCCACTGGAACCCCACTTTATGTACATTTTGGGTTTTCACATTACTAAGGTAGAGTCCCACAGGAAACTAACATTGTTTGTACACCTACATCTTGCTGCATGCTTCCACAAATATTTAAGAAGAACTATACAAAATTAAGCTGATAGCATTTTGTACTAACTACAGCAACTGAATGTCAACATACAGGAAAATTAGAGACTAGCCTAAGCTAAAATCCATGACACTTTCATGAAAAGTTATAAAATGAAGAAAAAGAGTGAGGAAGAGAGAGGGAAAGAGAGGGAGAGGATAGCAGAGAAGAGAAAGGGAAGGGAGGGGAGAGAAGCAGTGAAAGAAGGGGAGAAGAGAGAAAGGGGGAGGGGAGAAGGTAGAGAGAGAGAGATTGAGAGAATATAAAACTATATCAAGGATTTTTTCTAAGTGTCAAGTGACCCTCCAGATAGGCTGTTGACTCCAGCTGGCATTTCTTTTTTTTTTTCTTTCATACTTAATTAAAGGCAACCTTACACAGAGGGCTTGTAACCACTGTTAAGACACTAGTAAAATGGCACAAATAGGGAAGACTTACTTTGTTTGTTTGCTTTGTTTTTTGAGACAAGGTCTCTGTTGTCCAGGAGGCCAGTCTGGGCTCAAAATCATGGCATCCCGGGTGTGTGCCACCACACCAGACTCATGCAGTGCTAGAGAATCAAACTTGGGTCCTCACATTTGCTAGGCAAGAACTTTAACCACTGTTATTCCTCCAGCCCCAGAAGATACTTAATAAAGGAACTTTAACTTCTTGATATGTTATTGTGTTGTTGTTCACTTATAACCTAGTAAGTGGCCAGTGGGTCATGTATCATTAATCTATAAACCTTGAGAGATCCTGTCCAGTCTCAGCGTTCTCTGAAGTCTTCCGTTATTTACTGACTATCCTAACAATTGCCTTGCTCATCCCAGAATGTTCATCATCCTTCTATGTTTACGAGTTGACTCAAATAAACAGATCTGTGGAGTGGATACCTTCATGGCCTTCATAATAGCTAGTATTATTTAGTAACAGTTATAAATATTTTCTTTAATCAGATGATGGCTTAACTATTTTCCACCAAAAAGATCACACATTTTCGCTTAAGCTTTCCTGATTTTCTACTGCTTGTCGATAAATGGTCGAATTTTTTCAAATGAAATTCAAAGCCTATACCCAGTCACTATAAAGGCTTCCATCCTCAGCCTACAACACATTCTAATAGTTCTCCTACATGGCAATTACTCAACTCACTGCATAATTTTGTTCCTCCGAACATTTCTTGGCCTGATGCTTTTTGTGCTTGTTTTTGCAAGTCTATCTGACACACATTTATTTTGCACATCCTCCCATTTAGTCTTCAGTGAAGCTTTCCCAGAACCCACCACCCCAATTCCAGAGGAACCACACCACCACCCCAATTCTCTCATCGGACAAATCCTACTCTCCATTGAGCAGCCATTTTCATTGAAACACTTTTCACAGATATTATTATTATTCATCTGCTTTCTCCTTTTTTGTGATTCTCAGATTCCCAGATACAGAGTCAGCACACTCCATTTATACTCCATCTCAGTTACTGGTACCAACTCTACTCCAGCATAAAATATAGAACCCAGACCCACCCGTCCTCTTAACCACCTCCTTACTAAATCCTACGCTCCATGAAGGTGCCATCTTACCCTGGAAGGTATCATCTTCCCATCACGGATTTCCCAGGGCTGAGCTCATACTTAATACACACTATGTATTCAACAAATGCTATAAAATTAATAAACAAAACACATCTGCTTTCTGCCAAATGAGGAAAAAAGTTAAGACAAGACACAGGCCTCAGGAGCACTCAAGCAGAGTCCTTCCTCTCCCAGAACCACCCCTTAGCAAACAAGAGTGACTAGTAGCTGGCTGAAAGATCTGAGGTGGCTGCCTGCGGAGGAGGCAGTCTTCCAGCAAAAAGGAAATCTGAGCAATTTACTCACATTAACTCCAGGATGCTGATTTACACAGCAGTCTCTGGAGCTCTAGGGAACTATCTGTTAGCATGCACTGTATACCCAGTTTCTCCTCCCTCCACTAGGTGACAGACAAATGTGTGTTTGAACTTAGATGTTTCTTTGCAGAGAACTCGAGCAGGAACACAGCAGCTACGTCTTCTTAAAACTAATTAACTGCACAGAATATTTAACACACACAATTCTTACCAAAAAGAATACACACCAGACTTACACAGAACATTAAAAACTACTGTATCCTAATTTGCTTAGTCCGCATCACAAGAAATATGCACCTGTACACATGTATGTTGCAATGTAATTTTCATCTGAGGTCATGTTTTTTTTTTTTTTTATTTCCAGGTGGCATAACTCAAACTACAAAGGAAAAGATGAATAAAGGTCTATTGGAAATACAGAAACAGACATGGGACTGATCACACAGCACCATCAATCCAGCAAGGCCATGCTGAAATACCATGAAATCCACAGGGCAAAGAAATCAGACTATCATTGAACTGGGTAAAAAAAAATTACATAACTATGAGTAACTGATTGTTCTGTTTTCTACAAAAACAATTATTTTCAACAGATATTATTTCTACTCAATAGATGGATGTGAACTTTTTTTTAACAAAATGTGCCTCAAGGTATAAACATTTTGAGAACTATGCTTAAAAAATAAACGTGGCATTACATTTGTCACTAGAAAAAATATTTTATAAAACATACTGAATTCTTACAGTTACAATTAGTATTTAACATTGTTTATAAAAGGTTTAACTTTTCTTGGTTCTCTTTTCTGTTCTGTCATATGGTTAATGCTCATACTTCATGGGATATAATGCAAATACTGGTCATTATATTAAAAATACTACTTCCTGCCAGTTGAAAGGTCATATGAAGATTTCAACTGGATGAAAAGTCAGAGGCTTCCTGAGATCAGTAGCTTCTGAGTTACATTTTGTAACATGATAATTTGAATCATGAGTCCAAAAATAAAAACGTGGCCAGTGGATGTCATCTCTTACTCATTTAAGTTGTAAGCAAAACGTCAAGACTGCATTTCAAATACACAGTTCTACTGTGTTAGAAAGCAGATACTAATTAATAATTGGTTTTCTTATTGAGCAAGACTACAAATTCACCTTGCCAAAATTTTTAAAAATATTATTACCGAGAATGATTTATTTTGCATGCTTCTAAAGCAGACTTTACCTGCAGATGGCTGGAAAACATTCTTGAAGACCTTTCTTTTTAACTAAAGATCCTTCAAGGCAGTACATAATGATGTCCATAACCTTTGAAAAAAAGATACAACCTAAAATTAACTTTAAGTCTTAAATTTTCTAAAATTTAAATTATTATATTAATTTGACCATTAAAGTTCTAGATAGTCACATCACTGCATTTACTTTAAAGCAAAAACAAAATCAATTTTAAGCATGTGCTCAATATTGCCTATTCTTTGTCTTACCTGTGAGAAAAATTTAAAGATAAAGCAATAAAAAAGAGAGAAAAAATTGTTTACTCTGATATCACTTCCCTCTTACGTACAGGACAGCCAGCTTTCATTCTGGCACATCATTCATTTTGTTCTAACAAACCGTGTCAAGGAGAACGTAACCCTTAAAAGTACTTTCCTACAGACCCATCCCATGGGAATTGTGAACTGGCACAGCAACCATTTTGGCTTTTCAGGAAATTTAATGAAGGCTTCGGAAATGACGCAAAAGTTCATTCATTTTAGGTCTCTCTTCTTTCTCTTTTAAAGATAAGGTAAATAAAGATACTAAGTTATACTAACATACTTGAATATATAATTTAGGATGCTGATGTATCACTTCCAACAGGATATTCTTACCTCTACAAGAAGATCCACAACATCTGTAGGCATCTTTTCAATAAGAATTTCAATGACCCTCAGGATTTCTCCTTTAGCTCGTGCAAGAGTTGGAGTGTGTATATTCTGCTGAGATTGGGTATTTGCTGCTAGAGCTGTATGTCTGTGTACCTACAAAAATATGTCCACACTGTAGCTATAATTGCCACCAATATAGTTTTAAGTTTTAGCTACTGACTTATTTTTCATTTACTTATACAATAGAAAAAAAGCAAGTCACTGAGGTAGATCTGGAAATATTTTTGATCACAAAAACGTAGTGAAGTCAATAAATATTGCCCAAGAAAATCCTATACATTCCTGGGTACTATACGAGACATAGTATTAAAATGACATTTTAAAACAAGAGATTAAAGATTTATGACTTCAGTACATTTGGCGCTACAACATATGTTCAGTAGTTTAGATTCCCAGGATATGTAAGATTTGCTCCTCAGTCTCAAGTAATAATGATAATGAGACTCCTACAGCAGTCACAGTGGCCAAGACACCATTCCAAGCGCTTTCTAATCAAGACAGAAGTGCAAATAAACAAGCCTCCTACAATAATGAGCATGACACATAATACAAACTCGGTGTGATGCTTTCCCCCCAACAAATTATAAGATTCACAGCTCAGAGGAAACAGAGCAGTAACTCTGGACCAGCTCTGAAGAGATGGGCATAGGGGTGGGATATGAGACAAACAGTAAGAAACATTAAGTGTATTACTCAAGCACTTTAAGATTAAAAAGTAAGGTAGAAACCTCACTTGTAACAGGTACTAAAGGTAGATGGGTATATTAAAGAATATTAAAATACTCTGGAATCAAAAGGTGCAGTAGAATCAATCCAAGTGTGGGTATTCTAACAGGTCATTATAAACTTACTAATAGGTAAGCAGTATAAATTAGGGAAGTGTAATTAATATAAGGTCCTGTCAAAGTAACACAGGGCTTATTGAGCATAGGCAACATTACCACCTGTGTGCATTCCATGGAAGGAAAACACTGGTAAAAACAATTTCCAAAGCTTAGAAAACTGTTCATGTACACATGCACATACTGTATATATTTTGCTTCAAATACACACATATGTAGTACATATGTATAATTTAGGTATGGCAAGACTGTATTACGACACCATGCATTCCAGAAGCAAAGCATGCACTTCCAGCTCATACATTTCTTTTAGATGTGAATTCAAATTCCACTGCTTCATAATCACCTACACAAACTGCTCTTAGGACCTCTTTCCTCCCTTCTGGCTAATTTCACTCACAATATTTATGGCACTCCTATTAAGGATGGCTCTGGGGCAGACACAGGCCCAATAGGTTTCGGGTTATCAGAGGAGACTCAGAGGTATTTATTTAGTATTTTAAAAATTCATCATAGCTACAGGAAAAACAACTCAGACAGAGCCCATCCCCTACGGACACTGAGAGTGCACATTATTAATGCCAAAATGGAACAAACCTTAAAGAAAAATTTTAGGAGCTTATCTCCTTTCCTTTTCCTCCCACTGCCAAGACCTGTAGGAAAGATCCTATAATTGGTTCATTGTTCTTTACTAGTTTTTCAGTTAGATGTGGGCAATTAGTTAGAACACTAAGAACGTGAGAATCGATTGGCATTCAAGTCTTTATCTGTGACATGTAATAGGAAAAACAATTAGCAAGTTTATGACTTACATTTTTTGTTTACAGTTGGAGAGCCAATACTAAATAAGTTTAGTTTTAATTACAAGTAGGTACTTACACTTGAAAAACTGAGTATCCTTCGTATGTTTTATTTTCTATTAGCCTGCTGTATGTCAGACTGAAACATCACTGTCAAATATTTATACGTGAATAGGCTTTGAGAGCAGAATCCAATACAAAACCACAGGCAACGAATGTGCGATTGTGCTATCCTGGGTGCGTGCACAGGCACATACATTCCTTTCAGTAGTAAAGTACTAACTTCCTTTGTTTTAGAACTAACTGGAAGGATTATGTGTGAGTACAAGCCCCCAGCTTACAATATCAGATAATTCCCCTCAACGACAGGACGGAGCACACTGCGAAGTTCTACTCACCTCTTTGGCTATGGTGGTGATGAAGGCGGGTGGTCTGGCCGTGGCGATGAGGGAGAGGGCATGCCTCGCAGAGCGGGCGGAGTCAGCAGCCGGGCTCAGAGGCAGCCCCATTGTGATGCTAAACAGGGATCAGAAAAAAGGGGAAAAAGAAAAGAAGCATTAGAAATATAGACTGAAAAGATTAGACACAGCTTATAATGTCAGTTCAAGGTCAATGGGAGCACTCAAACAGTTAGAATATAATGGACTTGCAACAATGAGCAGTGATTAGGAGTCAGGGTGTTCTGGCATCAAATACAAAATCGAATAATTAACCGTGAAGATTGAAAACAGTATGTGCATCTGTCCAAAGTGTTAAAAACGCCTTGTTAACAAATTATCAAGAACTAGCACTGAATACATATTGCAAAGCTCAGAAACGGGCAAGAATAAATATGATGCTGGGTAATTTCAAATTTTGTCCTAAAAAAGATAAAAGTAATATTTTCTTTATAAGGTTGTATTTAAGGCTGTGTACATAGAACAAAGCAACATTAATTCCTATCTATGAAATTATCAAGAGAACTGAGAATAACAAAATTAAATTTAATCTGAATTATCTTCAGTAATGAAATGTTGCCTCACTCTTAGTACTTTTACAATCAAATCTACAAATTGGCATGTTCTCTTGATGGTGAGTACTGGTGCAAAAATTAAGCTATGTGATGCTAATTCTCCTTTTGGAATGAACAGACAGCCGATATTATCCTGGTTAGTTACAACACTCAGTACGCTATGCAATAACCCTTTTTAAACTGCGAGACAACAAGGATCCTGAATGGCCAGCTCTGCTGTACTCACACTCCACCTCTGACACATGAAATGATACCTTTAATTTCAAGCCCCTACTTTATATTAATGTATGAATCATAGTAAAAGTATTAAAACTTTTCATTAAAATGGCACATGAATGTACACTAACTTATACAATGTGTTTTGTTACTCAGTGAGGATCCAGCACTACTAATATAGTTTCTCTAGTTAAATATTTTTATACTCAAACATGCACATGAAGAACATATATGAAGATTTATCCTACTCCAACGAAATAAGTTGAATTGTATTTACTAAAATTTCTCAAAAATTTAAAGGCATCTCTATAATTTACCTGAGAATCAAAATTTTAACCTTTAGTTGAAAATAGAGATGTATGACACAGGCTTTACATCATCCTCAAAAGAGGTAAACGGATCACAAAAAATTCTGCTTATAATTCTTTATGACCATTATGATTGCTTAAATCTTTGATAACATATAAGTGTTTCTCCTTTTTTTCAAACTGAGTAAATAAACAGCAGGAAGTAACTCAAAGTACAGGAGCAAGGGAAGTCTTCCTTTAGATGTTTACTAACAAAAAGAAAACTGTGAGCCAAGAGAACAAACATACACACTGCATGATAAACAAACGAATGTGAGCCTTCAGCCGTGGCAAAGCCTCCTGATCCCAGGTCCCAGAAGAGTTAGGAAGACGTGTTCAGTGGAATGGGCAGTTAGCCAGTGTCTTTTTTTCTGGATTTATCTTTACTATTACAAATTCAGAAAAGATAACACCTACTGTGTAATAAAAATGGTGCTGGATTACTCAATGATTGCAAAATTTAGATTACATACCCATACATTATGTCAAGTTTTTAAAACCCCAACAGCTAATTAAACATTTTAGCTACTCTGATTGTTTCCTTTCTTTCACCAATTTGGATAAAGAGAAGTTAATGATATTGAAAGTCTGGGAAAAACCAAACTGGTGATAGAGCCATTCTGAACAAACCTAAATCAAGCTATGTAAGATTAATAAAATCACAGGATGTTAGAGCTGGAGATTTCCCAGACAGCAATGGTGACAAGCAGTTAGTAGGAAGAGGAACGCCCGTCTCCTGACTCCCCTATATGGAAGGCACGACACAGCAGAACAAGAACTGGGCGCAGAACCCGGGGCTATGACTGAGACAAGCTCTCCTGTGTCAGTTCCCTTGCTTCTGCCATGGGGCACCCCTAGGAAGTGGGTCATACAGGCTTTTTAGAAATGAGATATCAGGTCCCCAGACGTTAAATGAGGAACCAAAGCAGTAGTGCACTGTAGTTTCCCTTTATCTCAGGTTTTGCTTTCCAGGGTTCCCAAAACATGACATGACAATTCCAGAAATAATGAACAGGTTTTAACTTGCATGTCATTCTGAGAAGCATGATGAAATTTCCTTCTGTCCAGCTCCATCTTGCTCTGCATATGAATCATCCTGTTCTCTAGAGTATCTGCACAGTATATGCTACCCTCCGTTAAGTAGTCACATTGGCTACCAGGCAGTAGCCATACCGTAGTGCCTGCACAAATATAACCTTACATAGCAGCCTCATATTACGTCACACGCTGACACCATTTACCTCACTTCATCTCTTCACCTAGATCTTGTATTATCTCACCTTACCACAAAAAAGAACCAAGCACAACAAGATGCTTTGAAAGAGAACATTCACGAAGCTTTTACTACAGCATATTGGTATAATTATTCTGTCATTATTATTTTTTAATCTCTTGCTGTGCCTAGTTTATAAATTAAACTTTATCATAGAAAAAAGTGCCGGTCCATTGGCACAGGCCTAAAATCCTAGCAGGAGAATCATGAGTTCAAGAGCAGCCTGAGCAACTCAGTAACCTAGCAAGACCCTATCTCAAAATCACAAATAAAAATGAGCTAGAAATGTTGCTGAATGTAAAGGCCTTAGGCTCAGTACTCAGTACAACAAAAGAAAGAATACAGCCAGCAGTAAGTGGTGTTTGCTACTACTACCCATGTCTTTAGACTTCCACTGGGGAGTCTTAGAACATATCCTTAAAGATACAGAGGGGAGGAAAGGATACATTGTGCCTCTTGGTGCACCTATGGAGAAAAAGGAAGGAAGGACACGATGACACTATGGTCGGCTGGATGAACAAATGTTAGATGAACACCTAAACTCAGCAGTTACAGATGAACGGCTACATTACACCCTCAACAGAAGTTTCTAGTGATAGGTTGTAATACTTACACTATTTTATTCAGTATCAGTAGTGATTTGAATGAAGATGCAGGGTGTGCTGTTACCAACTGGTATAGAAATAAAGTAAAGAGAGCAGCAGTATGGGATTAATGAAGTCCTCAAATCAGATCAAAGTCCACTATAAATAGGAAGTCTCTTGTGTGACTGGTGTGAGCTTATGAAATGTCAAATGTCCCAACTGAAACATAAATATTCCCATTAGGGACAAGGCTGCCAAAAAATATATCAAGAAAAACACCCTAATAAAAAGGGGGCTGCTCCTGCTGTATTTCTTGGCAACGAGTGCTTGTCTGCTCCCCGCATAGAGCATAGATGGGTCGCTCCACAGGTGCTAAGAGATAAGGCTGAGCTTTTGCAGGACAAGAGTTCCAACCCCCTCCTGGAGACAAGAGAAGTCCATCTCCAGCTGTGTGCTGCCAGGAGCTCCTGCATTTGTAAACCAGAGCTCCACTCATGTAAGCACAATCCTAGAAATCTCACTGCTCAGCTCTAAATCCTTCTACTGCTTCTCTGTTCTTTGCAAGGAGAAATGTTTATTGGGCAGGGGAGACAGAGAGGGAAGGAGGATAAAATGGAGCAATGGATTGAACAAGTGAGCACCTTCTGTTCTATGTCCTCTGACCTGAGATGATTCACAAAAATAGAAGCGAAAGGACAATGGTAGATCATTGGTTTCAATTTACAGGTGTACACCATGTCACCCTTCCCCCATCTCAGCAAAGAGCTTGTGGATTTGGAGAAATCAGCAAACCTAGGATAATAAGAATAGCAATAAAGTTTTGTGTTGGGCGTCAGAGTCTGAAAGGGAAGCTGCAGCAATGTGGAAGGAAATGAACCAAGACGTGTGAACATAATACCCTTGAGCTCAAAAGATGGAAAAACCCAACAATTTGGAGAGGCATCAGTGTGTGCATCTGGGTGACCCCTTTATCTTCACCTGGCAGTCCAAGCACAGGATCACAGGATGCGGACATATCTACTGCTGTAAGGGCACTGGGTATCATCGGTGCACGAGTGGGAGGGCCATGAGGGTGAGAGCTGCAGGCGCCAAGGAAGGGGATAGGAGACACCCTGGTCTCTCCTTTACTGACAGTATCATTGGAAGAGGAATCTTCCCAAAATATCAACTTCATTACTCAGTTTATAAGCCTCCAGGGGCTTCCTATCACTCCTTTAAAAAAAAAAAAATCTGCCTCTCTGGTTTGAGATTTGAAGTCCTGAACTCGTAAGGTCCTCCATAACCTAGTCTCGTGGCTTTTCACTTCCGTCTGCCCACCAGTGCTGCTGAGGCCAGGCTGGCCGGCCCGGGGGTTCTGTGCTCCCACTCGCCCCAGGGTTGTGCCAATGCTGCTCCTTTGTTGCTTTTTCTATTGGCACACCCTCCTTCATTCCATGCCTGACTTCTTCATGGGGTATTTCACAAATGCCCTAGCACTCGATTACCTTCTGTTGAAAAGAAAAAGATCAACAAAAATCCATTTAAAGAACTGAACACTGTTCTGCCAGGTTTTCTGAGTCAGTTTTGTATGGTGACCCCTGCGCAGATTGGGAGCAGACCTTCTAATCCTGCACATCCCCCCAAAGTGCCTAGGACAGCCCTTGGACACAGAGGTAGCCTAGTATATAGTTATGCACTAAGTGAAGTGAGCTGGGAAATTCAGTAGAAGGAAAAAAAAAATCACTTAAGTCAGTTATTGGACTGAACTGAACGGACAATGAAGTCAAAGCAATTGATCTGGCAGTCCCAAAAGACAAAGTCTAATTCTACAGTAGTTATCTTTAAAGTCAAGAGCACACTGGGTGTGCAGTATATTATAATGTGGAATTCTACTGATTGCAGAAGGATCATATTGTATGAGGTTTAAATGAAAAAAGCATCTTGATTCTGGAATCTTTACATAAATGCTGAACTCAGTCTTTTCTCTGATCCAGCTTTTTGACTGTTATGCAGATCATTTGTTTTACAGTCCTATCAGTTGGACCTCTGATTTCAATCCTTAGTCAAAAAAAAATCGAACATGACAGGGTCTACATTTTACTCAGCATTTCAGTGTACACATCTAATATAAAATACTAGATATGATAGATACTATAAGTTAAAAACATGAATAGAAAAATAGCCTACTCAGGCTGAGTTCACTCTCACATGACTGTTCATTAATCCTGTTCTAGAGCTTGCTCCATCACAGTAAAAGTGTTTTTAAAAATTGCACAAGAACACCTCAGTCAAATGTCACCATCTAAAACTGCAAGAATTCGCTTTTTGTCAAATAAGGAATACTATAAGGGAATATTCAGGGGAAGAAAACAGTAACTTTCATTAAAAAGGCTGCAAATCTTAGGCAGCAGTAACAGGGCACTGAAAATGGTCTCCCACCAAAGACAAAGACAGCAGTTATTTTGAAAATCCATACTTAATTATATAGCATCCAAGATTTTCATCCTACTTCTTCCTGGTGAAACAGGTATGTTATTATGTATTTAATCTGACAAGAAATCTTCAATTCCTTTGTCAATCTGAAGCTTAATTTTTTAACTTGTAGGTGGCATTCACATCCTAAGCCCAACGGTGGAAATTCATCCTCTTCCAACTGCACAACTACAAACCTATATATATACTTAATAACTTTTTTGCTAATATGACTTACTTAGCTACCTCATTTTATATATGTTCTACTCTGGATAAACTCCATGGGAACAGGAAAAATACTTATATATAGAACCCTGAAGCATGTGAGGACTTGCATGATATGGTCCTTTGTCCCTACTGCTCAAATTTAAAAAGTATGGTAGAGACTTGAAATAAGATGGTAAATCATTTTCTTTAACTCTATATAGTTCAAAAAGACTCTTTCCTAACTGTATGGCACTTATCTGTAAGTTATCAGAGCATGTGTGCTTTCCAACAACTGTGCTTCTCCCTGAATGTGCAAGCTGTGACAATACCCTAAAAGCAATAGGCTCTCTGTAATTCACTAATGTCCTTCAGCTGGGGCAGAACGTGATGGGAAACCAGCTCCCTCAGCAGCTGGGCCAGCCCTGTTCCGCTGGTCTCTTTCAGAATAAAGTCCCTGCACCTCCCACTAGGCAAATGAAATCAAAATCACACACCTCGACACAGATCAATGGGAAGTTGGGATTTACTCATTTATAAACAGTATTTTCTAGCGTTTCTAACATTTTATCAGTATGTATGAATGTCTAATGAATTTTGGGTTTACATAAAAGATTACATTACATGTTTTCATTTTTTTCCTCACAATCATCTGGGGATGAGTCAATTCTTTGATTCCAGTGAAGTGCAGCTTCAATGTGTTACTACCCAGTCAGTCCATCACAAGCAGTCCATACTAATTTATTTTAAAAACTCATCACATAAGATTCTCCCTGTGATGACTTAACCATACAGAGGGTAGCATGAAAACATGGTACAAGAGCAGGAAAATGGGAATCAGGAGGCCTGAGCAATGGTCTCAGCTTTTGGAGTACAAGGGTGATCTCAGACAAATTGCTTAGTCTCTCTAGGCTTCCTTTTTACCCCACAGCATATCGAGGGCGCTGGACTAGTCACTGTGGAAGGAGATTTGCATCTCTAAAAGTTCTATGACTTTATTAAACGTTTACTACACGCAAATCACTTGCTACGTATGATGAATAAGTAAGACCTAACAAATACTACGGAACTCAAGCACTCAAGGAATTTACTCAAATTCAAATGAGGTTTTTAATTTTTCCAAAGAACAAAATCCTTGATGAAAAGAATTCCATAAAATATATTGTAAAAACTGAAAGCACACTGACTTGACCTTTTTTTTTTTTTTTTTTTTTTTTTTTTTTTTTTTTTTTTTTTTTTTTTTTTTTTGGTCCTTTTTAATAGTTTTGCTTCTGGAGATGTTGAGATTTTGAGTTCAGTGTTAAGAGAAATAGCTTTTGGATTCAGGTCAATCTGGGCTTAGATTCTGTATTTTTCACCAACTACACTGTTATGGACAAAGGATAGCTCTCTTCCAGATTTACTTTTCCTCATCTGTAAAATGGGGGTCACCGTGTGCATTTTCTTGAGCTTTTGAGCACATTATGACTTGTACACCACCAAAACTCACAGGCAGCAGTCACTCAGCATAAGGACTGCACTGAGAACATTCAGGTCTGTCACAGTCCTAGGCAAGTGGTAAGTACTAAAGACACAGAAAGAAACTCCTATAAAAATCTATTTATGAAGTAGAATTCAAATCAGCCCTTCTTTGATCCTAATTCTATTACCCAGGAGTAACTAGGAAAGGAAATTGTTAGTGTTAGGGGAAAAAAGCATCCCAGTTGAAGATCTGTAAGAAATTAATGAATCAAATTGGTTGAAAGTAAGCTGGGCCTGTTGGCGCAGGCCTTTAATCCCAGCATTCTGGGATGCTGGGGCAGAAAGACTGCGAGTTCAGGCTGAGCCTGCGCAATTTAATGACCTATCAAAACCTTGTCTCAAGAACAAAACTAAAAACAATGCACTGGGGATGTAGCTCAGTGTGAAGGGCCTCAGCTGAATCCCAGTACAAAAAAAAAAAAAAAAAAAATCCACAAGATTTATTTTCATCCACCATCAGTTTAAAGTACTACTCACTCTTGGTTTGGACATGCCTACATTTTCCTATCCCTGTCCCTTTGCATGTCTTTGTTCCTCCTTTCCTCCCTCATAATTACTCAAATGGAAAATGCCAGTGGAACTCTTTTTCACAATCTTCTGGTAACCCAACTAATGTTTGTAATCTCAGCACTTGGAAGGCTGAGGCAGGAGGATTACTGTGTGTTCGAGGCCGGCCTGGGCTACACAATGACTTCAAGAATAAATTAAATAAATAAATAAATAAAAACATTCTCCTTTTACATATCAGTTACTCAATCAGTACTTACTTAATATAGTTTAAAATTTGGCAATATGTCTGAACTCAGTAGAAGTCAACTGTTATAGTAGACGTGCATCTGTAGGCCCCATTTCTTCAAGGAAGGAGTTACCAATCCTAAAAAATACCTCATTGCCCTTGAGGTGTCCTGAGTGTTGGAGAGCTCTGAGCAGCCATCCCGGGCAGGGGTGTGCGTGGCTACCTGGGAGAGGCAGAAAACAGCTCTGCTGCACTTCACGCTCCCCAGGGCAGGACCTGAGCTGGCTGCCTTCCCCAGACCCAGCCTCAGAAACTTGCAGGGATGGGAATAAAGCAGGAAACAGTTCCTATGATTTTTTTTCCTTTTTGATAAACGTGAACTGAAGTTTGAAAAAACATTCGCCTACCATGAAAGCTTCTTCATACAGCAGGCTTAACGCTGCGGACAGAACAGAGGCGGCTGCGCAGGTCACCGTGTGCACAGTAAATCAGGCACAACAGGGGCAGCACTGCAGGACACTGGAGGGTGAGATGCACACTTGACCCCACACACACCGCCGCTTTGCGTCTCCCCAGCTCCGTCCGCGGCTACCCCTACTGAGGGCGCCATGGATGTAACAGGCCATTTTCAATCTCAATCTTGTTATAGATTAATAAGCAAACATTTTCTTGCTTATTATGCAATTTATCATGATGAAAATTACATTGGACTCCTCAAGGCTACATGCTGATACATTCATTTATTCAGAGCTGTGTATAGAAAGTCTTACTAATCTTCATGACAGAAAGGATGTAATAGCAAAATTTAAATTACCTACTGAAAACTGTAGTATTTGTGTCTGTGGACATTCTACATGTTGGTAAAATATATGTGCACTTTTATTTTGCTGATACAAGCTTAATGTAAATGTATTTTTAAATGAAATTAAATTACAAATATTAAAACAAAACAAAAACCTAACACTTTTCTTCCCAAGTTACAAAACAGAGTATATGCTACTGAAACTGCAGTAGCAGTTTCAAATTTCAAAATAAGCTACACAACAAACAAAATTTTGCACAAGCAAACATGCAAGAGGCTTCTCAAGATTAAGCAACCAGGCAAGCAAGCTGTGGTTAACAGCAGCCAGCACTGAGGTCTCCTCGGAGTGCAAGCATGGCAGCTGCAGCCAGAGATAGGCCAAAGGAGGGAAATATGTTCCAGAGCTTTGCATGAAGGCCAGCTGCCTTGTGTTCTTGGCACAAACTTCTAGTCATCATAGCCACCTGAGAACCTTCCAGCATCCTAAAGCCAAAAACTATCCTGGCCACCACACTACGTGCTCATTCTAGAAACACGCAGGTTTTGATCTGCTGGACAGTGGAACCATAACAATGGTATTATCGTATATGCTGCCACCAAAGTAATCATCTATTCAACCTCTTAAGATGAATTTGCTACTCTTCCAAGCACTTTGTAGATACAAACGCATTTAATAGAAACCTGGTAAGATGGTGCATTAGCCACAGGTACACAGCTGGGAGATGAAGAGGAAAAGATCATGAAGCATGACGACACGGTAAGAGGTAAAGGGAGAGAGCAGCTCCGGAGGTCTGAAATAAACGCCCTCCAACTAATCGACATCGGCACTTGGGACAGGGCACGCCTAGTCTGCAGGCCTAGTCAAGCATCCATGCTAGCCTCAGCTGCTTCTCCACTCTCTGAGCGTATGAACAGAGAAGGCAGACCAAAGACTACAGGCCCACAGCAGGCTGTGACCTAAGAAAACCGTGGCGTATGGGAAAAACACCATGAAGAAAAGGGTAGAGAACCCAGGTTTCTTTTTTTATGATAACAAATTGTCATTTCTTGAGAAAATCAGAGTTGATAGTATTTTCATAAAGGCAGTCATCATAAGACAGTTCAAAAGTCCGTATTACTCCACACCCCCGGATGACTAAAAAAGTAGAACTCTTATATACTGCTGGTGGGAATGTAAAATGGCATTACCACTGTGACAAGTAATCTGGTTGCTCCTCAACAAGTTAGACTAGAATTATGATACAACCCAACTACTTATACATGGATATGGCAGCTGTATTCACAATAATCATTGTGAACAAGCCACATGTCCATCAACAGATAAAACAATTTACAATATAACAAAAGAATAGAATGTTACTCTGCTATATAAAGAAATGAAGGAATGACATATGTTACAATATAGATGGACTTTGCAAACACCACACTAATTTTTAAAAAAGTCAGTCACAAAAGACCATGAGTTTCATGATTCTCCTTACATGAAATACCCAGCATAGGCATATTTATAGATAGAAAAAACCTTGCAAGGCTGTTGGGAAAGAAAATGAGGAAAAGTTTTTTTTTTTTTTTAATGGGTGTAGGATATCTATTTGGGGTGGCTAAATAGTGGTGATGATTGCACACACTACAGGTTTTATATTTTAACAGAAGTATAATGTCAAACTTACTATTGTGTATATTACACAAACCACAAACAAAACTCTTCAAGGAAGCAGGAGGCTAGTTTTCTCCCAGCAACACTGACCTCCACAGACTCCCCTACCACAGCTGCCCCATCACACGTAGCCCCTTGGTTACCACAGGTCGTCCTGCCAACTGCATTTCAGCAACTCCCTCTGCCCTTCCTTCTCTTCCATTACTTCATCTCAGCATTGCTTCCTCTTTATGGCTGGTCTTTGATTGTGTGCAAATGAAATTCCAACGAAGTTGATATAAAATTTAACATAAATGTGGAGGAGTAGTTTCTCAACTATGTGGCCATGATTTCTATCAGTAAAATATTTTTCATTGACCATATCAATTTCCTTAGCTAGTAATAAGTTCAAGGCACAACACACACAATCTGAGAACTACAGCACACTACGTTCACTGGCCCAAGGATGAATCTCAACTGTGTCAAAATTACAGAAATACGCTTCCTTTTCTTTGCTCCTATCCAAACTTGTATACATTACGATGATGTCTATTGTGTCTATTAGACACACAAAGTTTATATAGGATTTAAAAAGTGACAAATGAAGTTCTCTGGGATTCCCATACTTGGCAAGCTGTTTCTCCGCATCAGCACACAGTTCCAGAAGCCCCATCAGCACAGCAGATACATCCATGTAAGGCTCCCAAACTGTGAATCCTCGTCCAATCAGGTCAATGGCTGTTCTCCGGATAGTGCTGTGTGGAGGAAGTTTGGGGCTTGGTGGCTGCAGCAGAAGAAATGTCAGCGCCTTGCCTAAAATTACAAAATAAAACGAGGTGTGGTAAAGTACTTATACTCTTTGATGTTGAAAGTATGAAGCATACTTTGAGAATATACACCATTTAGAGTCTTCTTTTACCAAGAGCTTCAAACAATGACACTGTATAAAACCGTGAGTTTATGCTTAGCCCAGTCACACACTTTGAAAAGTTACACTATTTTACACCATATTCTAAAATGTTTAATTACACAATAAAATTTACGTAAGTAAATTATGTACATAACTTCAAAACCTGACACAGATCCTAAATTCCAAGCAATGTTTCTTCCTAGATGCATTCTATAAAAAGGAGCAGAAATGGCTGGGTGCCACGGTATATGCCCGTAGTTCCAGCTGTAAAGGCTGGCCAACGCCAGAGAACGCCGTAGGCCCAGGAGTTCAAAGTCAGCATGGGCAGTACAGTGAGACTCTCTCAAAAAATGTAATATGACATTTCTAAACCTCTGGCTGCATCTTACACAGTTAATATGCAAAGTATTTCCCCTAAGTAACATCAGTCAGTATAAAGTGTGGGGGTGAGGACGAAAAAGATAAGCAGGAAGTACCTTTTGCAAAGTCTCCCTGTAGCAATCTGTGTTCAGCCAGACGCTGTTGTGCGTATAGATTCAACAACAGCAAGTACACAGTAATACCTTCATTCAGGCTTATTAAGCAAATTCAACTACCAGTACATCTTTGTACAGTGATCTAGGTTTTCATTAACATGTATTCTTTTATGTTGAAGACTCTACTGATGATTTGCATATTTAAGCCTAGTAGATGGCATCAAAAAATGTTCACTTACTTCAAAAGGCATTATGAAATTCACAAAAGGTATAATAAACAGCAGATTATAATTTAGAAGAGGTTTTGTTTTCTCTTAGGGAAGGACGAACGGCTTATAAATCATACAATAATATAGGACAATGAATAAGGGAGGCACCGAATTCCAATTTGAAGCAAGGAGTCAAACAGTTTCCTAACTTTTAGGGGACTAGCTTCAGGCTCTATTCACTGAGCCTTGGGTCTTTTGTGTATAAAATACTGATAATAATATTTATTTCTCATGTGAAGTCTGAGTATAAAATGGATTTATGCCTACTGAGTGTACTGCCAACTGGCAGCAAGCACCTAGAGGGTGGTCAAAAGATGGCGGGCAGGGCCGAGTATGAATAACATGCATCTGTTTTCCAAATTAGAAACAGCATATGAACTTTAACAGAAAACACCCAAACTTAAGGATATTTAGTTTTTTTTTAACCTTGTAGTTGATTGTAAATGAGAATGAGTTGAGATGGGGGTGAAGAGAAGTGAAGGGCATGATAAAGCCAGAGGTTGAGAATGCAATCTGTAAAGTGGTGACTCTGAATTGCTACTCAGTCACAGAAGTCTTTCATAATCTGTTGGAAGTCACCAGTCCTTTTGTCAAAAAGTTTTAAACCTACACATACCCACAAAATTCTGATGAATATTTTCAAGGAGGCCAGGACTCTGGGTCAACAACTCCTTGCAGAGACTAAAAAAGTACATATAGGCTGGGCACAGTACACACCTGAATCCCAGCACTCTAGGAGGATTATGGCAAAAGGATTACAAGTTCAGCCTAGCCTGGGAAACTGAGGGAGGCCTTGTCTCAAAAGTTAAAAAAAAAAAAAAAAAAAAAAAAAAAGCTTGGTGGCTGGTGCTTAGTTCAGTGTGAAAGCCCTGGGTTCACTCTCCAGTGCTAACAAACAAAGGTCTCTCCTTGAGAAAACAAAAAACAACTCAAAACTCAAAGTTCATATGTATACTTACAAATTTTACTCTCATATTTAACTATGTAAATATAATACATAAAGCTCCAAGGTTTGCTTTTTGGTCAGAAAAATTAATGGACTGTAGCACTTGGCACTTGTATATTCCTTATCACACATTTTCACACACAGAAATTCTGTGCATTTCCCTTTTCCTCAGTAAGTTCCCGTCAGCTCCTTGATAGTACAAACTGTGTCACGTAACTGCAGCTTCCAATCTGTTATGCACAATGCTTTACATACACTATGAGCCTACAACAGAAAACAGCTCTGCCTCTACTGCACATCCATTTGCAGTGTAGCAATGGAAGAACCGTTTGTCAGAATAGTGTTATATAATGGCAAGAAATCTATGAATTTCCTGTTTGTTTTCCAAGAGGTTGTAAGATCTGCCAAGAAAGCTCAACTGCTGTCCGCCGCAGACTTCCTGAAGCACCGGCAGCAATGACTTCCAACCTAGGCACCAGAGCTCTCTGGAGGAGGATTCTTAGTAAGTAATACGGCAAAGGGGAGGTAAAGTTTCCTAAGTACAATGCTTTATAGCATTTCAATCATTATCAGCCTTCACGGGACTCTACCATTTTGGTACTCATTTTAGGTAGGAACATTCTGGCAAAACTAGGGAGCTTGCTAGTTTCTGAGGGTTCTGTGATAAAAACTCCAGAGGCAGCTTTCTCACTAATCCGACATTTTTTTCCCCTGAGAACAAAAATAAGTGGCTGACTTCTTGGTACTGTCCATCACTGTTCTGATGGAAGAGGGAAACAGCCTATGGGATGTGATCTCTTGCCCTCTGATGAAATGACAAAAAAGGGAAAACCAGCAAGAGACCAGAAGACCCCTGGCCTGCAATGGCCACCAGAGCGCCTCTGCTCCCCTACATGGTGTGAGATTCGCACAGGTGGGAGGTGGTGGTTTGGCAGGAAATACAGGGCTCATGGAGCACCGTACACTTGCCTTAAACGATTTCCTATTTCTCCCAGTGATCTCATTAGTAAAATTCTACTACAGCATCTCTCCTTCTTCAGTTCAAATTACAGCTTCGAGATAACACAAAGCTCCAGCCAAGCGGTTTTCCTTGCTCTGGCCAGGCAGGTGGGGGCTTTCAAAGCAGAAAAAGTGAAAGTGGCCAACTCCACATACAGGTTTAAATCCATTGTAACACTGAGAATTTGGTGTGGGTGGGTGGGTGTGTGTGTGTGTGTGTGTGTGTGTGTGTGTGTGTGTGTGCAATATATATATATGTATACACACACACGTATAGAAATGTTTTGGAATTCAGGACCAGCCTAAATACAGAGTGAGACCCTGTCTAAAAAATGTTTAGGAATTATAAAAATATACAAATATTAAAATTCCCTACCTATGCCTCATCAATTAGTGCTAACAGAACATGTGCATAACAGAAGTTCAAGGATTTGCAAGTTAAACCTTTTCATTTCTAGTCTTAATAGAATGTGTACAACTTCACTCCCACCACCAATGACACTAATGTTCTAAAGGAAAAAAGTAGGATGCCTAAAACTTCATCATCAAACAATCTTTAAACAATGGCTGTATGATAACAAAATGAGATTGACAGCTCTTCCTCAATTTATTTTGTAATTCTTTTTAGGCTTTCATTACAGTTTCATTTATCATAGGTACTTTGCAAGATGATCAAGTGATGAAAAGGTCAGAATAAAGATAAGGACAGTACCTTTTCTAATGATAGAAACAATCTCATGACAGAATTTTACCTCTTATCATTTTTATTAAACTTTTGCTATCTAGTAAAATTTGCATGTGTTTATATGCATATACTTTTTCTGGTGCTGGAGATGGAGCCCAGGGCCTCATGTGTGCTAAGCACTTGCACTATCACTTGGCTATTACACCCTGAGTCCTGAAAGCCATGTATTTCAACTTGTATGAGACAGAATCTAATTTTGTAAAAATTTCACACATGCTTATTTTATGCGCCATTTTTATTTTCTGTAAATGCACCATTTTCCCAGAGTACCCTGATAAGTGAGTAAGGTTAAAAATGATTTCTCTATGAGAAAAGACTCTCCAGTAGCAGTACTGGCCTGACATTCACACCAGCCTCTTCACGATGTGGCCCCAACCCACCAGTCCGCAGAACGTACCTGTGATAGCTGTGTGTGAGTGTTGCTAAACTATACCAAGTGCTGGAGAATCAGAGGAATAAGAATCAGTTCCTTTCCTTAAAAAAGCAATCTGTTCAAATTCAAGAGTCAGGTAAGGTAACAGGTAAGTTGGATATGTCATGAATATGTTGTATTTATAAGCACAAGGTATCAAGATAGAAATTAAAGTCACTTAACCAGCTTCTTTTAGGGGACAAAAAGGCTTCCAGAGAAGTAACCTCTATACTAAATACCTAAGGAATAATCAAGAATTAGCCAATGAAAAGATAAGACTCTAGGCAGAGGAACAGCCAGTGTAAAGACCAGGAAATGAGCGAGAACATGGGGAGATCAGGAAATATAAGTACTTCAACATAGCTGGAAAGTGTGTGTGGTGAAGGGTGACAGGCGAAGGGGAGAGGTGGGCACGGTGGTGAGATGCAGCAGCCGGTATGACACAGGACAAGTTACTAGAGTCGTGCTACAGGGATAGTCCTGGCTCCAACCTGGACACATCAGGTGTCCAAACTGGACACATCATGGCCACATCCAGGACAGCAGCCACTCTGCAGGCAGGAAGAGAGGGCCAAGGAAAAAATATCGTGTGCCAGTTCAATTACGTCCCTTTCAAAGTGAGATTATATTTCATTGGTAAGAATTATATAATAATTCCTCAAGTTTAAAAGAAGGGTGGAAAATATAGTTTGTTCACTAGGTATATTGCCATTTTCAATAAAAATGAAATTTTGTTTTTATGGAAAGGAAAATCTATAGAGTCGATGGGGTAAGTAGCAGTGACTTCTGCCATGTCTTCTCTGCTTAAATTAGAATGAAATTCCTCTTTTTGTTTTTTTGCCTTTCTTTTTGGTGCTGGAGATTTAACTCACAGCACCATACATGCTAAGCACACTGTCACTCAGCTATACTCCGGAGCCCTCCCTTGTATTCAAATAGCAATTACCGTCCAAACACTTAACAAACAATAATACACTATATTTGAGTATTTATTCTATTGTTTAATGATAATCATAACATTTAGTTACCTTTTTAACTTGCTAAAGAAGTATGTTTCCTGGGTAATATGATTTTAAGAAAACAGTGTTCTGTTTGGTAAGATGCTTAGTGTAATGCTTTATATTCAGTGAGCACTTCATATACTGGAATGACACTGTGCAAACCCAGCACAGACACCAACACTGTACACCGCACAACTAAGAAATTTCCAAGAGTCACCTAGGAACCTGTCTTTGCCCAAAGCAAAGTTTCCATGGTTCCTTGATAAAATGGAAAAAATATATAAGCAATGTAGTAAATTTTTTTTCACAAAAGAAAGCTTAATCAACTTAAAAGGGTGTTTGTTCTAAAGTTGGGGTCTTACTACTGTTTAGTGAGGTTATGTTCTTATCCTCTTGGTGCATAAAAGGATTTTTAAAAATTATGTGTTTAATAGTATTTTATTGTTCTATTAAGCAAAATAAAAAAGTTGAAGCACTACTAAATATTCTCAGATTTTACTTTTTGATATTGCACTGGCCATAATATCCAAAAGCTTTCCAGTCAATGCCTTTTGTAATAAACCTTTTGTTCCCAGAGAACTACAAAGGTATCTCTTCTCTCACTCTAAGAACCACACTACTCAGTCCTATCGCTGGTCACTTGCTCTTGACTGCAAATACGAAGAGGCTCCAACTCCACTTATTACAGGAATCTGATGTTACTCAGGTTAATCTGGGGCCATATTCAAGGTTAAGTTATTAAATTACTGGTCATTCCTATCAATAAGACAAGTGAGCAGTAAAGACAGTATAGCTCCCTTACAGTATGAATTTATCAAGGAACACCTCATCTCTTTCACAAACATCCCTGTCTAGTCAAAGGTACAAATGAACCACTAAAATGCAGGAAGACTTAGAACACAAGAAAACAGACTCGAACAAAACAAAAGCAAAAGCAAAAAGCACTGAAATAAAGCATTGGATAAATCACAATTAACTTAGACCCTCTGGCTGTTGAGAACTAATTCTGTTGTCATGCAGTCAAGCGTAATAACAATAACTCATATTTTAGTGCTATTTTATTGCAAGCTTTTTAGTTCAAGTTTTTAAATTTTTAGGGGATACCAATTTCAATCTGTTTTTTAAAAGGGTGCCACAAAGCTATAAGAAAATAACTACACTTTGCACTAACAGTAAAATACTAAAAATGAGAAAAGGATTGAGACAAAGATAGGAAAACAAGGTCCAATAAGCTGTGGTCAGAGAGCCGACAGCAATGTACTATGGCTGACTTGTCCTTGGGGAAGATGAACACTGTCCAGTCAACTACTGACCACTAAAACATGCCAATGTTTAAAATATGTGTAGGATCTGACCAGAAATCACTACTAGCCTGTCAGACTAAACTATAAGCCAAAATATAAAATGCAAAACACACACACACACACACACACACACACACACACACACACACACACCACACCACCATGACATAAAGGGATCCTCATCCCTGGGATACAGGTCAGGGGCCTTGAAAGGATTGGATCCAAGGACAGGTGAGCAAGCAGGAGGCCAGCAGCAACTGAAGCTCCACCTCCTATCAGCCCGCTCACTTTAGGTCCTAATGTTGCTGCTGATTTCACAGGAGGCAGAGCTCAACTAAACTGGTCCTTGGTGTCTAAAAGACTAGGATCACTGTTCTAGAGTATTTATTTACCCTTATCCCAAAGTACAGGCTCAGTGTACAATATATTTATTGCATGTCTAGTATATAAAAATATCATACTAACTATAAGGAACTATAGGTACATATTTCTGTAAGAATCACATACCATCTTCAGAATTATTCAGAATAATAAATAACACCTTTATATTGCTATTTCCCCCTTTGCCATCTTGAATTTCTAGTGCAAGAATACGAACTTAGCCTGATATATTTTCAGTTCTTCAAAGCACATCAGATACACCATAGACACACAGAACAAGTGACTTCTTTATTCACTTTGAAAACACACAAACACACTGAACAACTGTCAGTTTAATACACTAACAGAACATCAGAGCTGCCGCATATCTTTGTTTTCTCACGCCAGTTAGTACGTCCTACTAAGACATGAACATAAAGCACATAGTATTTTTAACCTAGTTTCTATCTGTGCAGTGGCACTAAGGATCCCCTCAAGTTTTGTAAAATGAGTGACATTTTTCTGAGCTTCTCATTCGTGAATTTTATTTCCTTTTTATTATTATTTGCCTAAGTTCCCCCACCTGTGTTTCCCTTATGTCCAGTATTTCTTATGAATCCTGTGATTACCCCAGGCGCTGGGAAACTGAGAGGCTGAAGGATGGAAAAGTAGAACCACTACAGCGCCTCAAGGGTTGCACGAGCCCTTGATTTGGAGCACTTGCTTGTCAGAGGAAAAGAATTCGGATATGCTGACAACTGATGCTGATGTAAAGTCACCAGCCAGAAGAGTTTTAAAAATAAAACAAATGCCAAAGTCAGTGTTGGTTAAGGGAAAATATAATTTTCTTACTGGAACTTTTATAAAAATCCTAGAATTTCAGGTTATTTTTTTACAGCCCTCAGATATAATTTATAACTGCTGTACTGCTGGTAGCAAACACACATAACCGTTTTCTTGGGCTTCGGTCACTCCTATACTCATCAACAAAGCTAGTTATGACAATTCCATTCTTCACCCTTATGAGAAAATCATGAATAAAGAAACCACCACTAACCATTCTTGGCTCTGAATAGTACAGAAGGGGAAAAGGTCATATTAAAGAAATACCTTAATTAATAGCTCAATTACAAGAAAATTCCTATGGGAGAACATATTATATACACTTTAAACCAAACAAAGTTATGATGATTTATGTCATTACAATGAGTGCAAAATGAATTAATAATGATTGGCCACTTATTTCAAAGTGTAACCAAGTGAATGAAAACCTTTCCCACTTACTGATGTCTATCAGAGACCCAGGGTGGCAGAGTGCCATGGCAGAGTCTATCCCTGTACCTTCCACAGGTACGTGATTTGATTGAAAGTAATCCCATTGTAGTCTGCCTTATTCAGGAATATAAAATAATTTTAAAACACTTCTGTAACTAGTTATTTTGTATTAATCCAAAACAACTTTTGTATTAACATTGTATTATTAAAAACTTTTAACTTTCAACTTCTTGTATGGTATTAAAAATGAGTCATAATTTCTTTTAATAAAAAAATTGGAGTTAAGCTGATTACAGAATTAATTTAAAAAAGATATTTTTAAGACTTATTAGTCTAGTATTGACTGGATAAAAACTATCCCAATGCAGCATAATTGTTCATTTCCCCATAATCAGGAAAGTACAAAAAACCCAAATTCTCTGTGATTTAAAGTACATATTATCCTTGTTTTACTAACTTTCAAATTAACTACACTGAGTCATATATGAAAATTTAATTTCATTTTGTTTTTGGTACAATGTACTTTGGGAGGCTTAAATATAAGATAGTCTCACCTTCCAATAAGGCTAGGAAGGGAAAACTGCTGACTGTTTGATAGTCTGGGTGTCAGCCACAAGAAGTAAAATTTAAAAAGCAGATGTTTATGAAGGCAAAGAAGTGTTTTAAAAAAAACTGTAGTCCACTGAACGTTGGAGAATCCAAATACTTCCATATTGTCTTCTTAGAAAGTGGAGGTATATGAAGCAGCATGAATAAAAGGACGAGAGGAAGGAAGGCAAGAAGAGTGAGAGACAAAATGACTCTTCTATTCAAAAAGTATTTACCAAGGGTCTGCTATGGAGCCGGCACTGTTTTTAAGACTAGGTAAACAATATCTGTGCCTTGTGAAGCTTACATTCCAGCTGGGACACAAAAGCTAACATAAAGGTGGCTTTTATTCAAGGTGTTGTAAGAAACTTGGAGAAGGTTATGTGCAGGACAGTGACCTTTCAGCTCCAGAAACAGCTGGCTTTTAGACCGGAGTGCAGAGTGGGCAAAAGTGCAGCTGAGGCCTATTGGGAGGCTTCTGCAGTGGGCCAGGTAAGAAATAAGGACCAGTAGAGAAATGCAAATCAAAACATCGCTAAGATACCACGTAATTCCAGACAGAATGGTGTATATCAAGAACACAAACAGCAATCAGAGCTAGTGAGCCTGTGGGGAAAAAGGAACCCTCCTGCACTGCTGGTGGGAATGTAAACTGGTACAACCACTATGGAAAGCAGTATGGAAGTCTCTCCAAAGACTGGAAATAAATATCCCCTTTGATCCAGAGATACCTCTTCTGGGAATTTCCCCAAAACAACATGTAACAGAGATACATGTACACCCGTGTTCACAGCAGCACAACTAACAATAGCTAAAATGTGAAAGACACCAAAATACCCATCAACAAACCAATGGATTCATAAATTGTGGTATTTATACACAATGAAATACTACTCACCTATAAAGTCAAGACAGGTTGGAGGCCTTTGTAGGTAAATGGAGGCATCTTGAGTACCTCATGCTTAGTGAAATAAGTCAGAAGCAGAAGGTGAAATATTGAATGTTTTCCCTGATATAAGATCACAATTATCTCATAGAACTTACTGTGGAGAATAATGGGAACTGGAAGGCAGGGGCAGGAGGTGGGAGGGTTGAAAAGGGAGGGAGGAGGACATACATATATACATATATACATATATATATATATATATATATATATGCACAAAATACTCAAATTCAATGTAAACTTTATGTATGCACTTACATGTGTCAATAAAATGGGGAAAAAAAAAGAAATAAGGACAGCTGAGACCACAAGATCAGCAACGGAGTGGTGAGAACTGTCTGAATTTGGGATTAAACAATTTTAACAACAGAAAGGTTCATTTAGGAAGTGGATGAGATCAGGTCAGAGTATTTCAAAAATTCTGGCTAGGCATTTTAAAAATGAGTAACAACAGAACAAATGGAAGTTTTGTGGTTTGTTTTAAGGTGGGGGCCAGCAATCCAAGTGTTTAGAATGCTTCAACCTTGATGTACATATCAAAAGTTGAAGGGTGGACATCGGCTAAGGTACTGAGTATATATGAGGGATGAGTGAAAAAGAGTAAATATTTAATTTTTTGAAAACTCTACAGTAAAAAGTACATTGTCAAGAATGATGGGATAAATGTGTCTAAACTGATGGAAGGGATTTTGAGTATTCAGAGGGCTTTAATGGCTGTATGTCCTTTCTAAGATAATTTTCTTCCCCCACCCCCTGTTTTATTGAATGTACAAGTGCAGAATTTAAGGTTTACAATGGAGTTGAGCATTTTGTGCACATACATTTCTTGTCAAAGTGACAAGGGCTTTCCCACTCTCCTTTGTCATCCCCACCCACCCTCCCTACCTTCCCTTCACCGCCCCCCCACCCATCCCCCCTCTTTCCATGAGATAGCTGTGGTCTGGGTCTCTCCTATCAGAGAGACCATCCGATGTTTCGCCTTCTGCTTCTGACTCACTTCACTAAGCATGATATTCTCAAGTTTCTTCCATTTGCCTGTGAAAACCTCCACGCAGTTGGACCTTACAGATGCATAGTATTCCATTGTGTATAAGTACCACAGTTTGTGTATCCACTGGTCTGTTGATGGGTGTTTTGGTGACTTCCATATTCTAGCTATTGTTAGTTGTACTGCTATGAACATAGGTATACATATATCTCTGTTGTATGTTGTTCTTGCCTCTTTTGGATATATTCCCAGGAGGGGTGTCGCCGGATTAAAAGGGATATTTCTAGCCTTTTGAGAACTCTCCATACTGCTTTCCAGAGTGGTCGAACGAATTTACACTCCCACCAGCAGTGCAGGAGGGTTCCTTTCTCCCCACAGCCTAGCCAGCACTGATTGCTATTTGATTTGTTGATATAAGCCATTCTCTCTGGAGTGAGATGGTATCTTAGCATTGTTTTGATTTGCATTTCTCTTATGGCTAGAGATGTTGAGCATCTTTTCATGTATCTATTGGCCCTTTGTACTTCTTTGTGAGTGAACTGCCTCTTTATTTCATTTGCCCATTTTTCAATAGGATCCTTTATTTTGGTGGGCTTAATTTTCTTTAGCTCCCTATGTATTCTAGTTATGAGTTTCTTATCTGAGGTGTTGGTGGTGAATATTTTTTCCCAGTCTGTTGGTTCTTTATTTACAATATTGACAGTTTCCTTTGCTGTGCTGAAACTTTTTAATTTGACAAGATGCCATTTGTTGATAATGGGGATAATTTCTTTTGCTCTTGCTGTCCTGTCAAGAAAACCTTTGCCTACTCCTATGTCTTTTAGAAATTTGCCTACTTTGTCTTCCAGAAGGTTTAGTGTCTCATTTTTAATGTTTAGGTCTTTAATCCATTTTGATTTGATTTTGGTGCATGGTGATAGGTGTGTAACCAGATTCATTCTTCTGCATGTGGATGTCCAGTTTCCCCAGCACCATTCTGAGATAATTTTCTAATCCAAACATTCACTGTGCTTTTGATCACTCCTTCATTTGGCAACAGATGTAATAACCAAGGCTAGAATTAATGATTTGGAAATCAAACAGGTGCAGTAGATGGTAGTGTAGCCATGGAATTGTATATGATAACCAGAGAACAAGTGTAGACACAAAAAAGTTCATGGGTCAAGGAGAAGAAAAACATCAAATCAGACTGTAAGAGTCCAATGAGGTAGGAGAGTCCCAGGATGACACAAAAATCCAGTACAGAAGATTTTAAGTTTTAGGGTAGGTAGAATTATAATTTGCTATGAAGAGAGTGTGATTAAGTGTTGAAAATTCCTAGTTGGATTTGGCACTGTGTAAGTAATCAGTAACCTAGGAAAAGGTTTCTGTACAGCAAAGGCTGAGTCAGGAAAGAATGGCAGCTGATAAAGTAAGAAAGGTAAAATATAGGTAGAGTTTTTAATATAGAATGTATACAATTACACGGGTTTTTATTTCTCATGACAGTGATTTCTTGAGACTATTGATAATAAAGTTCACATAGCCTTCTACAGGTCAAGAATGATGAACAGAACAGAGATGAGGAGCTCTAGTTTATAAACGTGACATGCACGTCCTCTAATGACAGCACCCCACATCTAGACACAGCTTCCATCAGCCTTCTCTGGACCTGAAAAGCTCCTGGAACCAACCAACCAGAGCGACTCTCTGGCCCTCAGAGCACAAGCTGGCCTTTCCAGGGCTGGAATTCCTTTAACACTGCAGCTTCACTTACGTTTGATTTCAACAAGAACACACCTGACCCTTCCTCATTGGGCATACGTTATTACACCTGACATCTCAGAGTCCTGAGGATGCCGACAGAGGCCTCCAAAGTCATCAGCTTCAAGGCACACATTCAGCTATTGTATCTGCTGCTACTCTAGAACATTAAGAATTTAATTATCATTAAAAGGTATATGAAACCAGAACATTGACCTCTGTAAGAAATACTAATAATGCTAACCAAAAATATGGTAAAAATTGAAATAAATTATATATTTCATAAGTTTCCTGCCTCTTTTTAACTAACTCACACAAGCCAATTATCATTGGAAATAAATCTCAAAGTTAATATTATAGGTAGTCCAGTGAAGATTAAAAACATATGAAAAATTACTTGATCAATTTTCTAACGACTACAGTAAAACAAGTACTAGGATGAAGAACTGCTGAATGTTAACCCTTTATAGATGTACAGGCCGAGAGCAGCCATAGGATGCTCCTTAGTAGACATATCACCTAAGATGTAATGTGGAGACTAGAGGTAAGCAAAGGAGAGATGAGTTCGGAATTGTTCTACACGCTGGGAAATGGACAAATACCAACATTCTCAATTCAAGCACTTTAAATGTTTCCTTTCTACACATTTATTTTATTGAAGTTGAGTAAGAAAAAAAAGATGAGCAAACAAAACTCACTCTGCTGCCCGTTTCTCAGTCTGGACATCTTTGTTTAAGCTTTGACTTGGCTTAAATGAACGAATTAATATTGACAAAAACATCAACTAAGCTAATGAGTTGTTAGTTAAGGCAATAAACATGTCACATTAGAGTCAGCGCAGTAAAGAGGTAATTAGCCCTGGAAAAGCCCTGCTGATTGGAGCTGCTGAGCGCCTCTGCTCTTAACCTTTGAGTCCATTATCTAACCCGGGAGTGGTGGCCATGTTAATGGGAACTTGCCAGGAAGCAGCAGTCAGTCACAATCCTTGGATGCAAGATGGGTACTGGTATGTTTACAACAGCCGCCCATGAGTCTACATACAAATATGAAGCGAGGATGGATGCTACTGTTAAACAAAGGGGAAGAAAACATATTTCCAAAAATACACTCAGAGGTGTAGGTAATTTTTTTAACAAAAGGGCATGCCACAATACACCAAGTAACACAGAATGCAATGAAGGAAAAGTCACTTTAATCATAAAATATGCACTATTCAATAAAGAAAGACACCTGGATCCTTTCAAGATAAAGCAAAAAATACTACCATAATGATTATCTAAACTGTAGAAGAAACCATGATCGCAGACAATTAAAAATTTTAGATAATGTATATTTAAGACAAACATTCTCCTACTCTAAAACTCCTGAAACCACGTTTACATGAGATTGCCTGTCAGAACAGCTGGCTCTGTAAAATCTGTTTCTTTTGGAGCCTCTCACCAATTTTTATTGATTTAGTTTCATGACAGTTAAGTATGATAGCATTTCAAAGCCTATGTTGGAAAAAAATCAAAATACTACAGAAAAAATCAAAAATAGTAGTAAAAAAAGTCTACACAGGAATAAATCCACAATATATTATTTGAATAAAATTTCTCATTCTCTAGTTTTAGTGGATCATGTCTGAAACAAACCAAAACATCATTAGTGAAGAATACAATTTAAATTTGTATAATCTGCATATTAAATTCCAAAATAATTTTAAAGCATACACTATTTTGACACTGATTCTAATATCACAGATGTGTGTATAAATAGATATAAAATAGATACTAATGTTATATGTATATGCTTCTAAATATTGGTACTATATTATCAGAAAATACTTTTCCTTTGAAAATTTGTTTTTCTTTCAAGCTCAAAACAGACAAACACATCCCGTATTCAAGCTACACTGTCATTCACCTTGTGGGCTTTAATAATTTAATTCCACTTCCTTTTACAAAGGAAGAAAACATTCCATCCAAATTTTGCTAAGTTTATTAAACAAACAGATATACAGTTCCCTGGCACTACTGTCATGTACATATTGTGGGATATGTGTGTGTCTGGAGGAGAGACAATGGGACAATAGGACGTTTACTATACAGTAAATCAATATGTGCTATCTTTTCTCAGGCTGAGTAATTCTGAAAGGAACAGGAAGCAATTAGCTTCCTCATACCTTACTGGCTAGTAGATATATATATCCACACACGCATACACACATTTCTACACACACACATATTTATCTTTTCCTTCAATTATAACTCATTTTTACTAAATTTGCAAAATGGTTACATATTGCTTATTTTCATGAGTTAAATCTTTACATAATCAAATTTAGATTAAAAAGTACTACAGTCTTTATTTTAAAGATAAAAGAAATGAAACTAGTTTATAGAATAAGAAATAATAAGAAATATATTTTTCTGTTATTCTGCCATTGACAGTTAAGCACAACCTGAAATAATAAACTATATACTTCTTACACGTAGAACACATAAAAATGTTCAAATATCTCTAAACCATGTAAGATAAGAAAAATAATTTAAAGCTTTCTATCTTGGCACAGATTTAATTTAATTTTGTAATAATTTCACATCTAAAAAGTGTAACATGCAGCAAGGATGCTCTTCCCCCCCCCCCAACATACTAAGGTCATAGCACCAAATCATGTCTTAAAATGGCAGGATGAGGATGTCAAAGTTGGAAGCAAGCGTGGTGCTATAAAATTCAGATATGTCCCTCTACTTCACACCTTACTTCTGTTCTCTTCCAGTCAAAAGGCAAAAGTTACCTTTCCCTCTCTAGTGGCTAACAAATTTAAGGGAAATTGTAGAGAGTGATGAAGTCAGTAAGACCCGGTTTCCAACTGTAAGTGAACAATTTAAGAACAATCTGATCTTGGTAACATAAACTGAGGACTACTGCCTTCCTCTAAGAAGATGGGCTGGAGTCCTATTTCTTGAGTTGGCAGTGATGCTAAATGAGATAACATGTACCTGCCTGACATGGGAGCCCCTGGCATGCCGTGCTTCCTTACCTCTACTTTCCTATATTTAACTATAGAGATGGTTCTTTAGTGTCCCTCCAACATAATTGTTTGAACTAGACTGGCAAATATCATGGATATTTTTGAAAAAGAAAAATGTCCTAAAGTCTGAATCCTTAAAAATACTATATAGTGTTTCACCAAACAATCTTGAAAACACAAAGAATGAAGGGAGAGAAGAAAGGGGTATGCGGCAGGCACCTTGCTGAGTGTTTATATGCACTATTTCATTTAATTTTGAAAACAGCCCTGTGAAAAACATTAGTGTCAATTTTAAAGATGAGAAAAATTGCTTTGGAAAGCCTTATATAAGTTATTCTATATCATCTTGTTAGTATTACCAGGAAAAAAAAAAGGTTTACCTGATTTTTTTATTAGTATATTCAAAATGGTTACATTGAGTTTTGTAATTTTATGCACATATATATGACATCAGCATTACAATCCCTTCCTCTCTCCTTTTGGCCCTCCTGCTTCTCCTTCACCTACCCTGACTCCCAGATATTTCACCCATCTGATTCTATAAAATGACTATTTACTTGATTTGTAATCCTCTTGTCTGAATATATTATACATAATATTGAATAAAAGTCTATACCATGTTCTATGGCTAAGATGCTGTCTGAAAAGGGCTTTTATGTTTAGTATTGCAAATAAAATACACCTTAGTGTTTTCTCCTGACAATACCAGCAACTCTAAACTGGATTTTAACTATGAAGGAAGTGTGAAATTATTGTAACACGTGTAGAACGTGAAAAGTCTGCACGGCAGAGCTTCTCTAGGTCAGCTGATATTGCTCCTGTGAGTGTTCTATATACACCGACACATAAAAGTAGGCCAGGGAAGGCCGACCAATATTACTATAACAACTGGTTTCCCAGCCATCCCCTCATTAACTCTGGCCTACTTAAACTAAGCTCACAATGTTATTATTTCTTCCTCTCAAAATCTGTAGTCAGTGAATCAAATGTGAAAATGACAGCAAATGAGTTTAACATCAGACTTTTTTCAGTTTATGGAAAAAATTCAACCACACGAACTTAAATGCATGTGACAGAACTATATTACAGAGGCAGGAACAAGAGAAAACATACTCCCTCACTCGTACCAGGAAATTTCAGGACTACTGATGAGATAAAAAACAAAATTTCATCCCCCAAGCCATTTATCAGGAAAAGGTTCTCACCATAAACCAAATCTGCTGGCACCTTGATGTTAGACATCCTAGTCTTCAAAACTGTGAGCAATAAATTCCAGTTTTTTTATAAGTTATTCAATCTAAGGTATTTTCTTACAGCAGCCCAAAGGATATAACACAAAAGTTAAAGAGATAAAGGAAAATAACTTCATACATAATATGTTTATAAGTCAAGAGCTGGAATGGTCCAAACCTTTCATTATGTAAATAAGAAAATCAAGGACCAGATAAAAGTCATTATGTTTTGGATCCACAATGTCTCTCCAGACCATCATGCATCTGGATGTGGTGGAGCAGCTATGGGATCCTGTGCTGTTGCGCGGGGTTGGCCTTGTGACCTGGAGGAAGTGGACTGCTGAGGCTCCACCTAGAAGGGGTGGGACACTGCGGCTTGACCCTGGATCAATGGGACCAGACCTGGAAGAATAAACACTAGTACTTCCTTCCTGCTTAATTAGGCGGCCTGTTTGTTGTTATTCTGGAAGCTTCCCACCAGCTATGAAGCTTCTGCCATGTGCTTCCACAACTGCCTGTCACCCATGAAAGAACTATGACCTTCTAAAACTGTAAGATAAAATATATCTTTCCTCTCCTAAACTGTGGATTTTGGGTACTTCTGTCACAGCAATGAAAAAGTACCTAAAACAGCTTACTCTAAACCAAAGAGCAGGTGTCAGAGGAGGTTCAGAAGCCAGGGCTCCTGTCTCAAAAAACAACATTCCCAGCTAAACACTATGGTACATGCCTTTAATCCCAGCTACTCAGGAAGCTGAGGGAAGCAGACAGCAAGTTCAAAGCCAGAATGGACAATTTAATAAGACATTGTCTTAAGAGATGTATCAGAGCACTCCTTAAAATCATCCCCTAAAACTGCAAAACCAAAAATAAAAATTCCCTTTAAGTTAATATAAAACTTCCATAATAAATGACATTCAAGGGCTGGAGGAATGGCACAGTAGTTAAAGCACTGGCCCTGGATTCGATTCCCTCGCATCGCATAAATTGTTTGTACTGGCACATGCCTGTAACCCCATCACTTGGGAGGCTGAGGCAGGAGGATTGCCTTTAGTCCAGGGCCAGCCTGGGCTCCACAGTGAGTTCAGGAACAGCCTGGGCTACAGAGCGAGACTTTATCTCAAAAACAAACCCCTCAACATTCTAAATTATTATTATACACAGGTTGTTATACTCCATTTTGTTTTCATTTTGTAACAGGGATCAAAGCTAGGACCTCTGCACTAAGCTACATCCCCAGCCCATTATTTAATTTTGACTTTGAAACAGGATTTTATTAATTTGCCTAGGCTGGGCTCAAACTTCGGACCCTCCTGCACTGGCCTCCCAGAGGGCTGGGGTTGCAGGACAGAGCCCCAAGGCTCTGCTTCTTTTCAATGTTCTGTTCACAATCAGGCCCCAGTGATTTAACAGACTGGTCCCCAGGAAGCACTAGGAAATATTTTTGGAATGAAAAAAATTGGTTCATACAGCACTGTATACAATTTGTTTCAAGATCTAAGCCATATTTTATTTATTTTTCACTACAATTATTTTGTCCCTAAATTTCTGTAGCAAGTTTGGTATATACTGCTCAAAGAAACAGACTTGCTTTAGCATTAGAAGGGACTGGAGAAAGATCTAGGTCAGAGGTTTCAAATCTTGGCTGGTACTTACAATCATCTAATTAATTTAAGGGATACAAAAATTCTCGGTCCCAGGCAGACCTACAGATTCAGAACAAGAGGCCTAGTACACACTATTCTGTGGGACAAGCAGTTCCATTTGCAGATATCTCCTTATCACTATATAAAATTTCAAACGTGAAAGTAGAATGCTTACTATGTAATAAACCTTGCTGCAGCCATTTTCTGCTTTTAAACTTTGAACTCCTCCCTAATCTTCATTTACCTCCATACCCACTCACTTCCCCCAGTGCCTTGAAAACTTCACAAGAAATATATGTGTAAATGCACATACATGTATTTACACATGCACATATCACACATGTATCTTAAAGATCGGGAGGGACGTCTAAAAATACATAGCTAGAATGCTATTATCACATATAAACAAAATGAGCAACCCTGAAAATTGTCAAATAGCCAGTCAGAGATGAGCCCTTACTCTAACCCTCCCTTTCTTGTCTGCTTTTTTACTCCATTTCTCTTCCTTTCTTTCCTTTGCTTATTTACATAGTCTTTTCCAACTAGAATTCCAATCCGTCTCTTAAATGTAACCTAGTCTGTCTTCTTTTGCTCACTCTCAATTGTTTTATCACACAGAGTTTCCTAAAATCTGGATCCTGCTGATTCCTACAACAAATACTTAAAGTGTTCAGACCTGTGGTTCCTATACATCTAACAGACTTAGGTTTGAAGCATTGACTTCTTAGATACACTGTACACGTTCATCAGAAGTTTAGTATACAATGCTGGCTGCTCTTGTTCTGGTGCTATAACCTAGGTCCATTAATTCATTTTGAGGGGAGTAATAATATTCTATCATTCCCTCTTCATATACTGGCTAGAATACTATTCTGAAGAATTTCCTCTTTTCAATCATTTGATTTTGTGTAAAAAAAATGCACACACATAAAATAAATGCTTACTTTGCTTTCTTTACGAGTTTTCAAAACAACAAGGTAATTCCTTAGCATCATTAAGTAACACTGAGGCTTATTAGCATTATCTCAACATGTTAAACTCATGTATTAAAACAAATTCAATTTGTTTCTATATCAAACCACTGGAGGTCTGGATTGTGAATCATCATGTGTGGAGGTAAAATAAAATACTGTATAAGATATTCTTCAGATTTCAAAATTAATTTTAGCTTTCCTCTTCTTCATCAAAGTTCTGCCTTCTATATATCCTCATGATTAAATCTGTAAACTATATATATATATATATTTCGTATAATATTTAAGTCATGACATGTTATTATTTTGCATTCAAAATATTTGTCTTCATGTTTACTTCATCCTGTTTTATTCCTTCCAGTTCCCCCATTGTTCTACGAAACAACATAAAACTTCTAAATGGTCTGTAGTTCTTTGGAAATAACCATACCACAGATTCCCGCATTTTGAAGAAAGCAACTAAAGAAAATAATAATAGAAAGTGGCAGATAGCAAACGGCACAAATAAATTAAATATAAATTTGTACAGTCAATAATCCTTAGCAGGAAAAAAAACACTGTTTCTTAGATTCTTCCTCTGTCAGAAATGAACTATATTCATTATCTTAGTCTGCACATGTGAAAAGCAGGAATCCCTTCCCTTCTTTGCTTTCCTTATGGGAATGAGTTGTAAAAACATGACAATGCCTTATGTGATATTAAAGAGTATTTCTGGAATAAAAGGCTATAAATAGCATCACTGCCTCAAAAGTTAAGGTACTATTTTGTAACAAGATTTGCAAGTAATTGAAATAAAGTACTTCTAACCAACAGCTATATTAAATCTAATGTTTTGAAAAATAGGCATTAAAAAGTTGTCAGCCCATTTTCATATCTAAGATAAGAGTGCTACAAATTTATCAACCCATCAACTTTATAAACATTGCAATAACTGCACTTTAAGTATAAAACCAGATGGCACATGATATTGGAGATATACTGTCCACTGTAAGGTACAGTCAGACTAGGATACTAACAATATTTTTAAATATCTGCATTTCTGAATAATAGAGCAAATGACTGTATATCACATGTGCACTGAGCACTACCTGCTATCCTCACTTCTTTTCTTGAAGTTAACTGAACAACCTAAAATTCAACTTCCATAAAAAGAGAAAAACAAGTTGGGTGAGGCAGAGCATGTTTGTAAGAAGGAGGATCTCAATTTCCAGCCCAGCCTAGCAAATTTAGTAACTTAGCAAGAGCTAATCTCAACATAAAAACTAAAAAGGAGCTAGGGATGTAGCTCAAGGCAAAGGTTCTAACTTCAATCCCCATTATCACATGCATGTGTGTGCACTTGTGCGCTTACACACACACACACACACACACACACACACACACAAACACACACACACACACACACACAAATTGGCTGATTTATTAATGAATACTAACTATCTATAGTCTGACTCTCAAAAGAACAAGTACATCTTACCAGAAGAATAATGATTATTTAAAAATAATATCAAACTAATTACAGTTTTCCATTCATAGTATTCAAAGACTAAAGTGACAAACCATCTATTAAAATATTAGGATAAAAAGGTAGACCAAAAAAAGGTGCCCAACCCTAACAGTGAATGAACTACTTCATATTATCTTTTTAGGAAAATTTGTTATTAATTTTAAAACAAAAGCCAAGTACTATCGCCCAAAGCACTAACACATAGAACACTAAGAGGGCAATCATCTTGATGTGTAAAAGTCAGAGGCCCCGCAGAATGGTCAGAACTAAAACTCTCAATGTAGAGTGTCAAGAAAGCAACAACATACGAAAATATGGAGGAATTAATCTACAAAGATCTATGTAATCTGACACAGAACACACTGTTCAGAAGAAAAAACAATTGTTGGCCACAATATTCTGTCAAAGCAGTGATCACACCTCACTTACACTGCCACAGTGCAGACGGAGTCATAGATCACTCATTAGCATTTAGTTCCCTAACATCATTTCTGTCTGTCTCCTGTCCAATCGTTGTTAATCTGGGCTCTGGTTTACATAATTAGCTTTAATAACTTGGTACACTTCCAAAGCACAACTGATACTGCTAGGCTGAGTCATGTGAAATTGGCAATATTATAGGACTATCTCTGACTTTGAAAAAAGAAATTTCATTCAGTACAAGTTAATGTATGATAGTCATGGTCCATATTCCACTATATCTGTAACATATGCATTTAGAGAGAACAACCGTAAGGGGCTTCTGCTCTAAATAAGAAAGACAGTAACATTCTAGCTTTGATTAAAAGTATTACATCTTTTGAGAAAGCATATTGTATAATTATATAAATGTCTATAAAGGCAAACTCCGTAGTTACCAAAATTAACTTGATAGGCGACCTATATATTCATCAGTATGATTTCTGGGCAATGAAAACAGCTTGAATGACATACAGGACACACCTGTATAATGCTGCTATATTTTATGAGTGACCACATCAATATCTGAGGACTTGTGCCACTGCCCAGAACTCTTTTCTTCCCAGAAGCCGAGTGGCACGCACCACTCAAGCCAACTGCTGCCTGAAGCAAGGGGCAGTCGGAGACCTGGCACTGGAGACTTTCTCAGCAGACTGCACCAGAACGTACCGGGCAGTCAGACAGAGGAGAACTTTAAATGAGGCTGGGCTAAATAAATTACCTCCTCATGACCCAAAACTCCTTTCCAGTATTTGAATGTCCAAAGAATACTCCATCTGCCAGCATTACTCCCTCTTTAAACCACCCAACACAAAACACTAGTAAATCCTCTGCTTGCCATTTTTATTGGTTCTTAACTCCCAGAATGCTGTCCTAGTGAACTGACAACCGCAGCTAAAATGGATGGCACTGCAACATTTTACAGCATATAATGGAACTGGACTGCCTTTTCTATTTTGAAGAAAATACATGTAATGCCCAATGGGGCTGAGAGTAAGAGATTATAGGAACCATTTCTTCAGTCTGACTAAGTACCAAGTATCTAGCCTAGAAATCCATAGCAATTAAAAGGCAAATAAAAGTTAAATATAGAATTTGTACATCTATTGTACATTACAATCAAAGATCCGATCTTGTTAACAAATCATTAATTTTGTTTTATCACTAACATCACTGTGAAGTATAGGGTAAGCGATGGGACATTTTAAGGCCATTGAAATGCAAATTTAGGGGCAATAGCTGCCAACCATCAGTTATTTATCTGTAAATGCAAACTGGGTTTAGTTGTGCTTACCACACACAGACAGAATTTTTTTTTACAGGCCCAGTGTTATGGTTTGGATCTGTTATGTCCCCTAAAGCCTCATGTATTTAGATATTCTGGATTTCATGTGCCTGTAAGAGGTGGGGGCCTGGTCGGGAGGAATGGATTACAGATGTGTGGTAGATTACAGGCATGCGGCCTGGAAGAATATGCACTCTTGGCTCTGGATTCCTCTGGAGTCCCCGATTCCTTCCTGTTGTGACACTGAGCAGCTGCTTTCTGCCAGGTCCTTCCTGCCACTGCCTGCTGTCCATGAATGGAATGAGAGCTTCTGAAATTATTAGCTGAAATAAGTCTTTCCTCCTTTGAGTTGTGCATGTCAGCCATATTCTGGTCCCAGCAATAAAAAAAGTCACAAGACACCTGACCTACTTCTCTTTGTTTTAAACCTACCCATTTCAGTAGCTACAAGACTGTATATTACCTAAAGTTCTATATAGCCAAGACAGACACATTTTAGAAAGAACAAACAAAACACAGAAGAACTTCTTGATTGCTCTCTTGAAACTTAGACAACATTACAATAACTAGATTCAAAATAATATTTCTGGAGAGCATAGCAATCGGAATAACCAAGCAGAGAACAAAACTGTGGCATTCTGAACATTCTCATTTATAAATCTATAATTTTGAATTACAGTTTAGAATTATAACAATAAATTATTCCTCCTAGGTCAGTTAACCATTTACAGCATTTTAGCTTTAAACATACTATCTTTCTCCTCTTCTAACTAACACTGGAACTGGACACTACAAACATCTCTTTGGCTCATGGGCAGAATGCTAGGCTTTGCCTAGAGAACTCAGTAGGGCTCTCCTAAAAGGAGAAAGGCACTTCCCTCTCAAGTAGATCTGGCTGACTCAACTCCTGGGTTACAGCAGGCTACTTCTGACTAGCGTCAGCTCTTGTCCCTCCAGAAACCTCAAGACCAGCACCAAGCTGCCTCAACTCTAAGGCAACAGAACGCTCCTCTGGCCGTGCCACTTTAGCCCCTGCCTCCTGGCAAGCTTCCTCCTCACTGATGGACTGGGTGTTCCCTTAGTTGTCACTTAAGTTTTGAAGATGACTCATCTGGGCATTAGAGGAGCTCCTTTCCTGTGCTCAATTCCTTCATCATTCACCCTTTTTCACCCTAGTAGTTTTGCAGGCACTATTTCTGGCCCTGGAACAGTCTCTTCTTACTTCTTTTTGCCGTTAATCACTTTTTATTACTAAGAAATCCCCTCTATTAAAATTTCTCTGCATAAATAACCTATGAGGCTTCTATCTTCCATCAGATAACTGTTTCTCCCCATCTCCAAGAATTTTAAGGACTCAACGTGATACTATTCTAAAGTAAGTGCTTTTCACTGCTTTCATAGATGTCTAGAACAGTCTATGGTCCTCTTTTTTCACAAAATGTCGTAGTAGTAACATTTCAGACAGTGAGTTCTCAAAAGTTCCCAGAATAATTTAATCTATAACTGACATGACAAAAATTAATAATGACAATGAAAATATACTAAAATGCATGAAGTGTCATTCATAAATTAATGTTACTTTTTATATTTATTAACTCAGAAATCACTTACTAGTCATGACACTGATTTTACTTGCTTAAAGGAGAAAATCTAGGGTGTGGATCATAAACCAAATATAGATCACATTGTCAACACAAATAGACAACACATGGTCCACACAAAAGCTTAAAACATACATGGGATTCTCAGGGGTTATTTCCTAAGTGACTTGTCTATCGAAGTGTCAACATTTTTTCAGTGGAAATATAAAACTTATTTAATGTTAAATTTTATATAACAACTAGAAGTTGTTAATATCAGAAGCATTGGCTACACTCATGTTGGATACATTCAAATGATTTTACGTGGTCCTGGGGTCAAATCCAGGGCTTATATATGCTAGATAATTACTATACTACTGAGCAACATCCCAGCCCTAGAGTAATTTTTTTACAGTAAAAGATAAAATAAAATTTATTAAATGAGAAGAATGCTGTATTTGAACCTAGTCTCCACTGCGTAGGCTTCCTTACTACAGGTTCAGAAAATACAACAATTAACTGTAATGGGCATGTTCATGAGAAAAAATCAGAAATATAAAATAAAAAGAACCTTAAAATCTCAAAAATTAAGGTAATATTTAGAAACACATTACTATACTTTTAACATAAGAAATTTTAAAATTTTATTGAAGTTATCTCCTGAGAATTGCCAGCCCCTTGGGGAATTACACATGAGTGTACTCCCTTTCTTAGCACTCTACACAGTATATAACTAGTAAACGATAACCAAAATTCCGAGTGTGGAAACATTTACTCTGATACTTTATTTCCTGTTATGCCCCAGGGAGGAAAAAAAAACTATTTAAAACACAAAATTATAGGTGAGGAAAACTGTCATTTAATGGAGATATAATAAGCTTGAGTATAAAAAAATCTCTATTAAAATGTACCTAATAATGCTTTCATATATGCTAAGAATTTTAAATCATTATGCATCTATTTTTAAACCTATAAATAAAACTTCACTAAATTTTCTACCCATGAGTCGTACAACACAATTGGAATCCGAAGAGAATGGGATAGTGAGGAAGGAAGCCGCAGAAAAATTAAACTGCTATTTCTGATTCTGAACAGCCTCAGCTACATTAAAATATAGTATTTCTTACACTGCTATCAAAAATAAATCTATCTTTATTTTACCCCAGGAAGAAGTAAGTTTCAAGCATCTTTTACTTTGAAATAATTTTAGACTTAAAGAATATTTGCATAAATATGGACAGAGAAGTCATGTTTTTCATCCAGAGTCTCCCAATGTCTCCTTACATACCACTGTTATGACTAGTGAAATTAGAAAATTAGTTTTGCTAGACTACTGCTTACTACAGCACAGACCTTACCTGGATTTCACTAATGCCTGTGCTCTGTTGCCGTATCTATTTCAGGTACCTACACTGTATTTAGCTGTCATGCCTCTGCAGCTTCTCTCCTCTGTGACAGTCCCTCATACTCACCTTGCCTTCTAGGATTCTGCCAGTCACTTTGCAGAATGCCTCAGGTGGAACTGGTCTGATGTTTTTAATGACTGGATTGATGGTGTGAACTTTTGGGTAGCGCACCACTTTATGATATAGCCTTCTTGGGGTATCAAGGAGTAGGAGGTCAATATATCTATCTCACTGCCAGCAAGGTTAACCCTAATCATTTGGTTAAGGTAACCGATTCCATGAGAGGAATCTTTTCGCTTTGTAACTGATAAATATATAAGGAGAAAATACTTTAAGGCTGCAGTAATATACTGATCTTAGCATCTGCCAGTGGGTACTCTCTGCAGCAATTATTACTATAGCTCTTGCCCAATGGTGATCTTGTCTTTTCCTCAACTCCTTCTACACTAACTGAAACTGTCTGCTAAACTGTCCCTTTCTCCTGAATCATTTATGTACTGCTCTACATTAGTATGGACTCCTGAGTATTTTATCCTATAGATAATAATTCCAAAAGATACCTTACTTTGTTATTCAAATTGTTTTAGTTTTGGCTATTTGAAAGCAGTTTTAGGTTGGCCAGTGACCCTTTGATATGCACCATTCTTTTGAAACTTGTTCGTTATTTTTTGAAAGTATAGATGTTCTAGATTCATATTTGCTTGACCTTTTCTGTCATAGCTCTGGAATCAACCACTTCTCCAAGGAATTCTAATTCATTTTATTAGTGAAGGGTATTTCCTCCCTCTCTACTGGGAATTGAATGCAGGGCCTTTGGACTCTTTTTTTTTTTTTTTTTTTTTTTTAAGTTTTGAAACAAAGTCTCGTTAACTCACTAAGTTATCCAGGCTAGCCGTGAACTTTGCCAGTCCTCTGCTTAGGCCTCTCAGAGTGCTCACATTACAGGCATGTACCACCACATCTGGTCCCAAGTCGTTAATCTCGAGATATTCTAAAGGGTATGAGTTTATGCTGGTACCTCAAGGTGTATTCCACCTTTTACTTTTCTCTTATTGTGACTGAGAGAATCATTATTTCCTTGGTCACTACTGTTTTAATACTCTCGAATACATACAATTTACTGTTAAGCTGAAAGAAAGTATCTGCCTCTCTGTTTGCCGCTTCTCTCTCTTTCTCCTCAAAGCACAAAGTAAAGCCTGAAGATGTGACTACATGAAAATTATCAGCCCCCAGGGGATTACACATGCATGTACTTCCTTTCTCAGTGCTCTACAGAGCCACTGTTCTGAATCTTATAGTTATTATCTACCTTTTATTATCCCACCACATATTTTTGTCTTTCTAATAATCAATATTGAACTGTACATGCTTTTAAACTTCATAAAAATACAATGCTTCATTCCTTTTTCATTTACTTGTCTCCTCAGCATTACACTTATTCAATAATTAATAGATAGTTCTGTAGTTTTAAATTTTTATTATTTCAAACTATTTGCTATGAACATGCACATATATGAGTCATGGGTCACATGTGGAAAGGTTTCTCTAGAAGTAGAAAAGAGTAGGCACACAACCCAATTATTTTACAAGGTGACTGAATCAATTCATACTCTAATAATAGTATAAAAGTGTTCTAGTTGCTCTAAATCCTTATCAAAATTTACTAATGTTAGACTTTAGGTTTTCAGGCTAGCAGGGAAAATATGACAACATACTTTCAATTTGTACCTCTCTGATAATAAGATTTAGCTTCTTTTCATAATTTTACTAGCTACTTGTTTCCTGACAGATACTTTTTCCTAGTCTTTCTCTATTTTCCTACTACGCATTTATCTTTTGCTTACTTTGCATATTTTGTATAAAGGAAATAACTATCTCTTGTCAGTTACTATAAACACTTTTTTCCATCTTGGCATCACTGTTCACTTTCTTTATGGAACTTTTTATCAACATAAGTTTGGAATTTGTCAGTCTTCTTTATAGTTTGGTTGGGATTCTGTCATCTATGTGTGAAAATTTCCCCTTTTAAGCTCATATTTTCCTGTACCATATTTCATGAGCTCAATTTCCTTTAACATCTTTTAAAACTTTTGAAAACCTTGTGTCACATGTACAAGTCTCAATCCACATGGATTGATTTTTGGTGATAAAAGGCATAAGCAGTTGGAGTTGACTAATTCTTCTTGTGATTAGTGAACAGCAACTAAACCATGTACTAAAAATTATCCTCTATTACACTGATCTACAGTTATGTCTATACTCAATGAAGTTCCTAGGTATATATCTAATCTCTCTGTGCTATCTTGTCCTATGGGGCTGCTGATCTCTCTTGAACCAAGTTAATGCTGTACTAATTATTCTAAATTTCTAATAGCTTTTGACATAAGGTAAAGGAATTCTTCCATCCTGCTTATCTTCATTAGTAGAGGCAGAACTATTCTTAGGCCATCACTCACTCAAATTAAACTGAAAATCAGTGTGTCAATTTCAATCACAAAATTATTAAGAACATAATCCTACTTGTGCTTGCTTGGAATGTCTGGACCTATAAATTTATTTAAAAAAAATAATATCCTAAGATAAATTCCTATCCAGAAAAGTATATATCTTCTTATATTTTTAAAAACTCCAATAAAATGTAAAAACTTTGTAATTTAGCATATATCTGTTACGTTTATGGCAAATATTGGGAGGGGATATGGAGTGAGAGGAAGGGGAAGTAAGAAAGGATTAGGATGCATTATGGGTATGTGCCAACTGCCCACAGTAAGTATGACTAGGATGTGTAACACACATGTATCAATGAAAGATAGTCTGACAACAGGTTTTGACACACTTTCTTTATGCTGTATTCTAAAAAACACATTGGGAATATAAAATATAGGTCTTTTGTTTATTATTACCTACCTGTAGGAGTTAGGAGGATTAAATGAGTTAGTATTTGTTAGGTATCTCAAATTGTGATTAGTATATTGTTAACACTAAATGTGTTTACTCAGTTAAACAAAATAAATCACATATTCCATTTATCTCTGCTATGATTATTTTGTAATAAGTTTACCTATTTATTGAAAGAATGACATTGAGATTTTGATTGAGAACAAGAGATATCTGCCACTTCCAGATGTAATCATGTCACCCACTCAGGAACTATATGGTTTTTTTTTTATTAATTCAAATATTATTTTAGTTCCCTCAGTAGAATATTATAGTTTCTTGTGTATTTCTTAAGTTTATTGGTAGCTTTGAGACATCATTTGGTTACCTTAATCAGTGAGATTATTTTTACTACCTTAAATTTCAGCACCTATCATTTTAATTACACCAAAATCTATTCACTGTAAATTAAAAATCTCTTAAGCTGTACAAATCTATCTAAAGTCTTCCTACTCCCAAATTCCTTTAAGTACTGGTTAATGTTTTATCGTCTATGCTGCTTTTATGCATTGTTCCTAGGCCTGCCTGTAGTCTCTTTTTTTTTTTTTTTTTTTTTAATACGTTGTCTTTTTCTTTCTGGTTTTTAGGACTTATTAGTTTGAAACCTTCTTAAAGGGACAGGATCCTGTGCTTTCTATTATGTTCACTGGTAGACAGAAAAGATTCATTTATCTCGCTGATTGGTCCCCACGATACCCTTAGGTTTGCAAAAACAATTATAACCTGTATAAATTCGTAACACTTATTTCTTATTTTACAAATTTGCCAAAACTTGACCAGCAGACAACATAGACATGCCCTTGTTAGAATGTATTGAATATGGTACAATTAAGAGTAATTTGTCTTGTAGTTTCAGCTTAATAATTCTCTGCATCACGAAATTAAGAGCACTTGTGTGGAAAAGATTTGGAAATATTAGTGACATTTTTTACTTTCACTGAAATATTTGTATTTAGGCCAACAGACAATATTCCTTCAAAAATAGCCGAAGTTATCTCAAAGGTGACATAACAAAAGAAGTTTCTAGAAGATGTGGACCCCCACCGAGTCACTTCACACACTAGCATTCTAGTGTTTGTTTCTTCAGTCAGTACCTAATCACCAAACAGACAAAGGCCTCTGACTTGGTAGAATTTCAGCAATATATACAGGTAAGTAATACAGAATGCTGGAGGGCAACAAGCACTTTGAGGGGGGAAAAAAACGTAGAACAAAACACAGGACTTGGATGTGGGGGAAAGAGAGGCTACAGATCCTATGGTCAATCCTAGTCTGGACAGTTCCATGTTTTAGAAGGTGAAATGCGAGCAAAGGTTTGAAAGAAACGAGGAAGCACCTGGGAGAAGAGGGTTTAGCAGGAGCGCCTAGAGGGCAGTGGAAGGAGTAGGGTGTGACGTGGCAGGAAGCAGATGATTCACAGGGTACAGGGAGAACTTTAGCTTTGAGACCCTTGCAGGACTTAGAATGGAGGAGGGATCTGATCTACCTGGGGCTTAAAAAGAAAATTACTGGGGGTTACTAAAAAAAAAAAAAAAAAAATTCCCACTCTTTAAAGTATGGGGAAGAAGACAGTAAGTAGGAAGGCCTGCCAGCAACCCAGGAGAAAAAGGATGGTAGCTGACCATCAGCAATGACAACAGCAAAGGAGTGACAAGTACCTGAATGCTGGATTTAGTTGAAAGGTAGAGGCAGTAAGATTTCCTCATGGAAAACACAAGTATGTCAGAAAAGTAAGGATTTAGGAATAAGTCTAAAAAATTGAAAAAAATGAATAATCATCAGTTGAGACAAAGAAGGCCATAAGTCGAATATCTTGAGAAAGAAAAAAAATCAAGAATTTTTATTAATATTGAATTTCTAAAGGATGCATAATTTCTGCTTTATGGAGTTTATTAATTTGTTTCAAGAATTTCACCCTGCTTTGGCAATTCTGAGAACACAGTCTGATATTAAACTACACAACTTAAAGCATAAACACACATCAGTTCCTCTGTGCTTGAGGTACTGTTAAAAGCCCAGGCAGCCACTGGGCCACTTCCATGGAATCCTAGGGTAAGAACACAATGTTTTTGAGCCAAATATACAAGGAAAGAGCTTCCTGTTTATCGATTTCATACAAGCATTCAGGGTTTCTAGTGGACTTGGGCACTAACAGTGCCCAGTGAAATTGGGAAGCATCAAGAAGTCCACCAGCACTCACTATCTGACCACGCAGGCCTAAGTGTAGAGAAATGAAATAGACTTGGGCCCCCAACCATTCAACAGAGTTTTGGAAATTGTGTTTTCTAAGGACATGTCAGGCAACCTACAAAGAAGTTCACAACATATTTCTGTTTACTGCTTACTGAAAAGCTTCTTGAGAGAGGATTCCAAAGTTCTGCAGCTCTTGAAAGAGCTGAACTAAATATCCCACATGGTCATTTCCTGATATAAAAATGTCTGAACTTCTAGAAACTGAAGTACTTTAATCACAGAGACCCAGGATTATGCATATATTAAGATAAATAATATGAAAGAACTGCTCTGCAGACTGATAAAAAAAAATACTTCAGGCCAATGTTATTAAAATGTAAGAAATAGAATTTCCTATGCAGGAGAAAAAAGTTGTCACTGGCAATACAACATTAAAATCTGTCGTTTGATCTGTTTCTCAGTGACAAAGAATCAAGAAAACCAAAATTTAAACCAAAATTAACAACTGAATCAAAATAACTAGTATACTATTGTGGTTAGGATCTGGAGTGTCCCCCAAAAGTCTCACGTATTTTAATGTTATGGATTGTCTATGGAGCCATGTGATGTTGGTGGATTGGGGTCTAGTCTTGGAGGGGTGGGCTACAGTTGAGTTAGGATTAACGGTGTGTAGTGGCCACACCTTCCACACCTGGATGCAGGAGGGGCTGATCACTGGGTGGAGACCTGGAAGGATACATAAACTGCCTTCCTTGGAGGACGAAGACTAAGACTAGGACTGGGACTTGGACTAGTCTCAACTAGTGTCAACTTGCCTTCCTGTTTGTGATGTTGTGAGGAGCTGCCTCCACCTCTCTGCCTCCGCCATGTACTTCGATTGCCGCCGGCCGCCCTTGAATGGACTGTGACCTTCTGAAACTGTAAGCTAAAATAAACCTTTCCTTTCCTAAATTTCTGGGTGTCAAGTATTGAGTCACAGCAACGACAAAGTAACTAAGATATATATACACATTAGGTAGTTGGTAAAAGAGTCTTAAACTAATACTTTTAGGTTTCAAAATTGTTACACAGCTCTTGTTCTACTTAGATTCCTATAAGGATATAGTTCTTAAACTACCAGGAATATTTAGATAATTAAGTAATTTTTCTATTAAAGTCACCTTTAAAGCCATTTTAAGTACATTAAATGGTACATTAAATTTTTCAAATGATGTACAGTAGGTGGTAGTTGTATTTTTTGCTTCTGAAAGCCAGACAGTAAATAAGTTTTACTCTGCAAAGCATCCACTCTCCACCACCAACCAACTCTAACATTGTAGAGTGAAACATCCACAGACAAAATGTGAACAAGTGAGTATAGGTACATTCCAGCAAAATTTTCTTTGGAAAAACCAGCAGGGGTTATGTTTAGTCTACTGCATGGTTACAAGTCTGTGGCCTCCATGCCCACAAAGCTGGAGCTCTGTGGAGAAAGAGTTAGGTAGAAATTGCTATTACTGGTAAACTGACACGAGGTACTCATAGGCAGGGACAGTAAGAAAACACTGTAAAGATGCTCAGCTTTAATCACACACCACAGTTGTGGACTATTGCCACCCATAAAAGCAGAAAAAATCTCTGATGTAAAGCAATCAAAATAGGAACAACAAGTTCAAATGGTAGCAGTAAATATAAGCACTTAGTAGTCAGAATATAATATATCACATTAATAATTTCATAAAACTCTGCAATTTTAGGTGTAAGTGACCTTTAAAACAACCTTGTCCACCTTACTTGTTTTATGGAAGAGAAACCTGAAGCTCAGTGTATTAACAGAAGATGAGTGCAAATTAAAGTTATTTTTGGAGAATAAGGATGAGATTACATCATCAAGGCAGGGCCTATAATGCAAGTGGCAGAATACAGTTAAAAATGATAAAGCTGTTATGCAACATAAATTATTTACAAATAAAAACAAAATGAGCCAAAATTTCCATTTGATCTAAACTTAGTATGTTGATATGGTTAAGATGAGGAAGTTATATATTTTTTCATTCAAATACAAATAAATAATTACAGAAATATTGAGTGTTTTACTTAAATGTATATATAATAATGTAACCAAAGAAAGGCATGTTTTACATAAATCCTCTGGGAACTAAAGCACTTTACCACAGCAGTGGGAATCAGTATGTGCATGGAGAAAAAGAAAGTCATGAGCTCTGGGAGGAAGGGCAGATTTAAATCTCTTACAAGACAGAGAACCCTAGGGAAGTCACTTAATTTTATGAGTTCACTCATTTATAGCATATTGATAACAAAGCCTACTCAGAAGGTTCTTAGGAAGATTTTAAAAAGTAGTACAAACACATTTTTAAAGGACTATTTCCTTCTTATGCTTTTACAAACGTTTCGAAGAACAACCGCAGCTAACATTTACAAAACACTTATATGTCAGTCACTTTCTAATTGATTTACCTACGCTGCACTTGCAGAGATTACTTCACCTTACAGTCACTCTTCCTATGAGAAAACTGAGCCGTTTTTATTTGAGGCCACACAGCTTCAAAGTGGTGCCAAGATTCAAAACCAAGCCATCTGGCTCCAGGACACGGAAACTGCAGCAGGAAGCCTGAGCTACCTACAAAAGTGGCTCTGAGGATGTTAGAGACACCATCTGATTAGGTCTCAGTATCTCTTCCATTTGAAAATAAATTTAACAGATATGCACTATTTGTTCATGAGGGAGTTTAATGACCAAGATTACCATAAAACACTCCTTCTAAAATAACTGCAAAGGACTCCTTAGTGTAAAGAATTCAGTAGCCTGTATTATGGCTACACACCAAAATTATATATGGAGCTTTAAAAATTACACTGTCACTCTTGACTTTCTGAACAGGACTTGCAAGCAAAGCTCAAATACTTACCTTTCAAAACTACTACCAGTATTATTAGTAATAGAGTTTACTTAATCATATAGTTCAAAATACTCAGTTTATGAGAAAGACATTTTTTTTAGTACCGTGGAGCCTAGTAAAGCCCATGTTCAGGGCCATGATTTTAATATCATTTGCCATCATTTCTGCGCCATTATAGACTAAAAGATAACTTGTTGGTTGATCTAGGAGTGTAATCTCCATGTGTGTGTTCATGTATTTATGAAACAGTGTATATTTTGTCCCAAGTGAAAACTGTGACCTTAAGAATTACGGTTGAACTGGTGGTGCTAAGTATCTGCTACTTATTAGCTTTGTATACTAAGCCTTCATGACTTTGTTTCAAACTTTGTAGGGTTTATGACTTATAATTTATAAAATTTTTTTATCTGCACAGAAAAACTATTATTTATAAAGGTTCCAATAAACTGCCTGACACCACAGTATATGATGTTAAAAAATACTCCAAGTAAAAATAAGTGGCTCAAAAGGAAAATAAAGGATATAATTTCTTTCTGGAAAAAAAATATTGCACATAACTTGAGGGCCTGGCCAGAATGAAGAATCACTGTTGTAACTCAGAGACGTAACACTGGGACAAGTCAAGCAGATGTGGAAAAGCAAAATTATAAACGAGAGATGAAGGTGAAGACCATGGGTGCTGACTCAGAATGAAGTGGTGAGTGGAATAAGGAACCAGGCAGGAAGTCCAATTACTTCCCAGGACCAGGAGGGCCAGGCTGGAAATATAAGTGGAAATGGACCAAACTGCAACCTTCGTGCTTACAATGGCAGTTCAGCAACGCAACCTGTGACCGAATCGTGGGAACAGCCACCACTGGCTACTGCTTACTCTTGCAAACAGAATTGGCATCTCCTTGTCACTGATGCTATTTCTTCCATAACGTTCCACCAACACCAGTACTGTTATTCATTGCAATTCAGTGACTTTCTTCTAATGTTGCCGATGAGATACATGATTGAATTTTGGATCAACTTTCTTCTAATTTAAATAGGTAAATAAAATTCAGGAAAGAAATCCTTTAAAAATCAATCTCAACTTGTATTAATATAGTCACTAAATAAAATCATTCGAAAGAACAATACTTCAAGGATTACTTTCACAAAGCAGATGACAACAAAACAAAAGCAACTAGAGATAGCACCAGAGCGATAGGAAACTGTAAACACAGGATTCCAAGATTAAGACACTCTTTAGTTACAATCTCCCATTCCTGGCATACTTCCATTTGGTTGTCTTGTCACTGAACTACTTAAGAAGGATATAACTATACTATTTTTAAAAATTGTAGTAACAGGTAAGCAATCATTTAAACAAACTCTTGCATTAGTTTTCATCTATTTTTCTGTTAATAACTTCATTTTGAGAGCTTAATGCATTCTATAGACACATTTCCCAGAACAAAATGCACATGCACAGTAGAACCACAGGGTCATGGTACTTCTAATGACCTAATATAAGAGGGACTCACTTTCTCTAGGTATTTCACATCATCGATAAGATGGCTTTCAGAGTATCTGCATTTCTGTAGCCTCAGCATATCCCTAAATAAAAGATTTAACAAATGTGCTTAACTACAGGTGACCTGGTACGTGCTGACCTCCTCCCTTTTTTTTTTTTTTTTTTTGCAGTAGGAGCACTTCTGAATTCCACTTGTGTATGTGACGGAAGGCTGTGTAAATGGTGAGAACACACTGCTTTGGAGTTGACACACAGGAGTTCAAGTCCACTCTCGGCAGTTCTTAGTGGAGTGTTCTTAAAAATAAAAATTACCTATAGCCTCAATTTATTACCTGCACAAAGAAAGTTTACTCCAGTTTCACAGATCTTTAGGGAACATGCTAGTCTACCAGGCAAAGCTGGGACAGTGAAAGAAGGATCAGATTAACTAAGATAGTACATGTAAAGTGCATAGCTCGATGCCTAGCACGTGCACTGAGCGGTAATCATAAATATGCCTCACTGTGCTGGGTGAAGGATAAAAATGCCTGTCTTGCAGGGCAACAAGAGAAATACACAAAGCTGGAGTAAGAAGGGTGTTAAATACATGGTCCCTTCCTTCCTTCAAACAAGGTGATAACAGGCTGCAGTGGAATGTGGGAAGGCTGTCCATCTCCTCCACTAGATGACTGAAGAACTCACCTCACCTCCCCCCCCCCCCCCCCCCCCCCCCCCCCCCCCCCCCCCCCCCCCGGTCTTAGGGATGTCAGCAGCTGCAAGTTTCAGCTGAGCTCCTCTGTAGGCTCTCCAGTAGGATGCCTCACAGTCACAGCCCCTTTCAAAGCACCCCAGCCAATGACTGACTGCCATGAAGACAGAGCTGAGGTCTGAGACCCAATTTAGGTTAAGTCTAAAGCATCACACCTGTTCCAGAGTTGTTCTTCAATGTCAGTCGAGGCTAAGTATGCCACTGAAATTCAGTTCAAATGCACCCCAGTCTTATATGCTATTTTTTTTTATACTCCCTTCAAGCTGTTGATCCTGGGAATACTCTGGCACACAAATCTGTCTCAGAGTCTGCTGCCTAGGGAAATGACTTATGACATTTGCCCAAAGTCAAAAAGCTGATGAGAGATGAAATGGAATTTACTACAGATGTGCCAGCACAATTCTGCAATTACACAATGAGCAGAAGAGGCCCACTGAACAAGCTAGCTACAAAGACCTACAAAGCAATACTAGAAATGATATTCTAAATATTCTAATAATGCCTTATTCGTAGATCAAAATAAACGCAGAGACAAAGTCAACTATGTGAAACAACAGAGGACATGTACTCCTATACTGAGAGAAGCCCAAAATGAAGATGAGCCTTCTTGGGTGTGTTCTGTTCCTCTTCACAAATAGACTGAATGAACCAGAGTCAAAACAGGTACTGTTGTTTATTTTATACAAGAGGGTACTGCAACTCAGAGGGATAGTGTGCTCACCCAAAACTACAAAGGAACAGAGCAGCCTCGTCTAGATCTCTTAAGTTTAGAGTCCTTCAGCTTTGTCTTCAATATGATTTCACTATATATAAAACATAAGTTTCAAAAAAGATTTATCTCTGTCTGAGTGTAAGTATAAAATATATTACAAAACTGACTTTTGAATTTTGCATCTGTGTCATCCTTTGATCCCATTAATGTGGATAATTGGGTCTAAGTCTGAGTTTTTAGAGAATGGTTTTGTAGGGAAGGTTAATACTCATTATCTACACCTCTAACTACATTAGCAATTAAAATTCAATAAATATTGTACCTTGGGGCTGGAGGAATGGCTCAGCAGTTACAGTACTTGCCTAGCAAGTGCTAAGTAGCCAAGTTCAATTCCCCAGCACCATATAAATCGAGGTGGTGGTGTATGCCTGTAATCCCAGCACTCAGAGGGCTGAGACAGGAGGATTGCCATGAGTCCAAGGCCAGCCTGGGCTACAGAGTGAGATGCTGTCTCAAAAAAAAAAAAAAAATTGTATCTTAATAGCCTTACCTCAAAATGAGGAGAATAATTATTATCTCATTCAATAGGATTCCACAGAGTAAGTATTTAATGGTGGCAATGCATTCTAAATGCCACACAAACAAACAAGGAAACCTGCCAGGAGCACAGGAGGTTACTATCATGTATGGCTCATTGAAGAGAGCCAAGTAAAGCATAGATAACAAGAAGTTATCTATTTCCAGTCAAGAAGGCAAGATTTTAATGAATAAGTTTAAATTTAATTAAGTAACTCCAATTCAAAAAATCCCCATGTCAGATACATCTACCATTCTCAATAAACTTAAGATTTTTGAATTAAAAAAAAAATACCAGGGGAAAGCTAAAAGAAAATTCCATTACTTTTTTTTTTTTTTTGAGACAAGAGTCTTGTGTTATAGTCCAGGCTGATTCTGAACTCACTATGTAGTGGAGGATGGCCTCAAACCCACAAAAATCTTCCCAAGGTTTCAGCCTCCCAAGTGCTGGGATTACAGGCATGCACCACCATGCCTGGATTACTTGTACTGGGGAATTAAACTCAAGGCTTTGCACTTGCTAGGCAAGCACTCGCACTCCTGCGGTATTTCAGTCCCTCCATGATTATCTATGAAATATTTTATAGTTGCTAAAATAAAATTGGCTAAGCATAAGAAAGGAGAAAAATATCCAGGATATTCTAAGCATTTAAAATTGGTTCTAATAGATACTTTATTATTCATTCTGTTATACTATACCTTGTTGCTAAAAACTTCTCAGAATCTCTGCATCATTTCTCTCAATAAAATAATCATAATTAAATTCCCAAAACACTTACATATTTAAATTGTTTCAGTAAACTTTATTTACCTTACTTGAAAAAGTTAAGGAGTTATAATGCAAAAGTCCCTCCCACAGCTCAGCTGGGATCGGGACTTCCCTCTGGCTAGAAACACGCTGCAGAACTTCTTCATGTATATATAAAGCTCCCCATCTTTTAACAAACCAAAACAGGTGATACTAACATCTCTTAATTTTTTTAATTCCCCAGACTTCATTGAAAAATCTGTTTTGACATAGTTCTTTCTGCTACCTCATTCCTCTTTAGTTACATTAATTTGCAAATGGACCTATTAACAGCTAGAAGACATAGCAGATTCATGATACCAAAATTATGTATAAAAATACACTGAGTGGAAAACAATGACAGCAGTGGTAGCCCAGATACTAGACTGCTATGATATAAATTACCTACTTAGCAACCAACCAATGACTAGGGTGAAATCAACCAGCAATTCACTATTGTGCAGAGTTCCTACATCTATTGCAAAGGAGATAATATTTACAGTTGTTTTCTTTGCACACAAATATACAACATAAAAGATTATTGTTAAAAATTACATAAAAATATACTTACTGGACAGATTCAATGTCTTTAAGGTTAGTAATTCCCTTCAAATGAGAGTAACTTAATACTTTTCAAGAGATAATGTAAAAAGCACAAATGCTGGGGGGCAGAGGAACAGCTCAGCAGTTAAAGCGTCTGCCAAGTAAGCTCAAGACCCCACGCTGGATTGCCCAGCACCACAAGAGCCAGGCACCGTGCTGCACACCTGTAATCCCAGTACTTGGAAGGCTAAGGCAGGAGGATTGCCATTACTTCAGAGCCAGCCTGCGCTCCAGTGAGTTCAAGACAGGCCTAGACTACAGAGTGGGACCTTGTCTCAAAACAACAACAACAACAACAACAACAACAACAAAACCCCTCTCTTTAAAAAAAAAAAAGAAACAGATGAAAGATTTCTAACTTTTAAAGCAAACTTTGGGCATGTGTTATCTCAGTGGCTTCCCCACCATGGCGACACAATGTTTGATATTCACAACTTAAAGGAAGAGAGGCTCCTTTGGCTCAGTTTCCCGCGGGTTCAATCCAAAGTTGGCTGGCTCTACGGCGGAAGAAAGGTGCTCATCCCAGGCAGTCAGAAAGCAGAGGACAAGGGAGCACAGAGCCCGGGACTAGAAGATACCTTCCCAGGTCACATGAGCAGCGACCCACCTTTCCCAATCACATGAGAATTTTAGGGGCCTTTTTTTTACCTAACCCATAAAATGTACTTTTAAAACTGGTAATAATGAATATCAAATAATTATGGTAAATATTCTACTTAGTACATTTAAAAGTCTTATTTTTAAGCATCAATATCCATGGTGTTCTCAAAGTTGTAATGTTTTGTGGTACTAGGGATTGAACCCAGAGCCTTCACACTGAGATGCCTCCCAACCCTTTTTAAATTTTTATCTCAGCCTCCTAGAGTGCTAAGATTATAGGTATATGCCACTATGCTTGACTTAAATTTTATAAACATTTAAGCTCAGAATTAAAATTTGAACTATTAACATAAAAAATGTGCAAAGGATTAGTCATCTGTTGACTTTCACGAGAAAGATGATGAACAAAAAGTCTGAAAGCCACAGACTAAATCACTAACCCCTAACACTCTAATGCTAAGAACCTAGGTAACTATGTATGCCAGTCTCAGGCTGTCTGGAGTAAGAAAGGATGCCTAATTAAAGAGCCCTTTGTAGAAACAGTGAAATCTGCACAGGGTTTTATGAACAAAAAGCCAGGAACTTGAACACAAAAAAATATAAACAGGCTCGCATAGAAAGTAGGGGCCAGCAGTATGTAGTCCTTTGTAGGAGAGGGAAAGTGGTATGTCCAGGTGGCGTATACAAAGGTCATTAGTTTTCAGGCTGCAAGAAGCTGCAGTTCAAGTTTTACTACTTTTTGGCTCCAGCAATTAGAAAAATTCTTAGAAGATCAAATGTATAGGAAAATTTTTAAAATAATAAATTAGTCGTTGAGTCCTCTTCGGCTGGGAGCCACTGAGTAGTCAGTTTGCACAGTGTAGAAGCATGAGCGCCAGAAACATCAGACTAGACTGAGATAAAGCCTGTGGTCTGGTAGATGGGGGCCTGGGCCAGGTTAACTAGACCTCCGGGGCCCACGTGCTTCACGTGTAAAGCGGAGATACAGAGATGCTCGTGTTACAGGTTTATTGGGAGGACTGAGTTAAAAAATACAAAGAGCTTAAAGAGGGAGCCCAAAGTAGTTGCTTTGTTATTGTTTGTGGTTATTTCCAATAGAGACTGAGAAATCATTACTTATATGAAAATATCACAATGAAACTCATTATTCTGCATAATGAATATACACTAAGAAAACAATAAAAAGAAGAAAGTATAACTAACAATTACTGGTTAGATTAAGAATCATTTAAAAAAAGAGTCCAGAAGGGGCATCTAAGCCTATAATAAAAGTTACTAATGCAGCTCCACAGTCTTACTCCAAAAGCACAAGACAATGGTCTGGTGAAGTTCTTGGCTGCCATAAATTACAAACTAACATTTATGTTCTCTTGTTTAAAAGTCAAAAACCCAAAAGAATAACTTGTGATGTAATCAGGATTACACTTGTTCCTTAGAGAGGACACAATTCATTAGAAATGATTCTTCAGTAAGCTAGAACACTCTGACCTTATCTAAAAAAATTCCAACACTGAGGTATCAATAGACTTCATTATAAAATACCCTAACCTATTATTCACATAGCTAGGTTTATCAAAAGCAGTTGTATGACACAAGCTTCTGAATGTTAATTATAATAGTTAAGTAATTTTAAAACTATTAGTGGAATTTTTGAAATTATAGAGGCAATTCATAATTCATCTTTCAAGGTCTTTTCTTATGCTATCCAATCCCATATATGGCTGTTTACACCACATTCAGGACAAGTTATAGTTACTTAGAAACAATTTTAGAAGTCAGAAGTTTTAATTTACTGCTAATTTTCATAAATTTTAGCAAGACTCTTGACCAAAAATGAAAAACCTCAAAGCTCAGAACAATGTTATTTTTTAAAAAAGCACATAAAGATAATTTAATTTTTAAAAGTTCAGATAAATATAACTAAAGTACCATGTGTCCTTCATTCAAGAATTCTGGATAAGCTAGGATGCATTTGATACTCTGAGATTTTGTTGACAAGTAATATATATTAAAAAGCAATAGATCAGCATTAGGAATTTTAAAACTTACAAGTATGTCTGGCCAGTGAGTAGTTGGATCCTCCACTAGTCAAACCAAATCCTTCAGGAATCTGACTGGAGCTTCGAGGTCTGGTTAATAGTTTGGGAGGTTCAATTTCAGCCCCAAATTCAGCTCCAATTACTCCTAACAAAACAATAGCAGTAGCTTGCTTTCGTCTTTCCTCATAAGATGTGGAAATTTTTTTCATTTGTGGAACACTGGACAAGCAACCTAAAAAGCAAAACACGGAAATAGAAATTAAAAATATCAATATAAGAAAGACATGATTAAAAAAAATATTCTAGGTTATACATTTAGGAAAGAACAATACTTTTCAACACAAGGCACTGAGACAACCGGAGGTTGACCATTTTAGTCTTAAGAACCAGAAAAAAATGGGAGATCATCCAAAAAGACTGGCTGTTGTTGCTGGTACAGCTGCTTAGCTTACATATATCATCGTTACTTTTCAGGATACTTCATAAAACTTGTCATTAGTTTTTTAAGCAGTGTACAGAAAGTCAAAAAAATGAGTCCACAGAATAGATTTACCCCTTAAATATTATTTTTAATATAAAATCTTAATAATTACCCATTTGCTTAGTTTGCATGTCTTTATATTTCACAGCATATCCAGGCTGCTTGATAATAATACCCTTCCAATGTTACAAAATTTGATAACTTCCAAGGTAATAAAAATCATATTTAATCAATCACATTTCTTACAAAAACCCTAGATTTCAATGTTTAGGTGTATTTAATACTATGGAATATTTTCTCATCTGATACCAGTATGTACACTTTTCCTTCTCCCTAGAAATTTTCCAGTTTTGTTAAGCCAGAGGGGAAATGTTCATTTTTTAAAAAAAGGATTAGGAGGAGAATATTATTATAGATTCGAAGTATGAGACTGATCTGAGACAGTTAATGTAACTAAAGTGGGAGGGGGAAAAACACCTAAAAGCTTAACCATACTACAAAGAAAAAAAATCAATAATCACTGCCTCTGTGTTTAAAAGGACCTTAATTCTAAACAAAGTGATATTTAACAGTTTGATAATCTATATCTCAGTGCATGCGTTTAAAACACCCGTATTTATGTTCAGGAACAGACGCAAGAAGCAAGCCCACCGCAACTGCATCAAGATTCACAGCCGACACAGGACTCTACATTTTACTTTTTCCGTAGTATTCGTGAGCCAGGAAGCAAACCGCACCCCTCCCCCACGTCTCAGCACGAGCATGCTCCAGAACAATAGTTCAAAGGAAAGCTCTATTCTGCAGTTGCACTGATTGTTCTGTCAGCTGACCTCTGCAGAAGGGAATTGCTAACCGCTGCCCGGCTCCTCGGCTGACAAATGAATGATCGCAGCTCCATCTATTTTCACTATGGCTGCCTCTAGCCCAGGTGCTCAGACAGAGAGCCTGGCGTGACATCTTAGATCAAGATGAATTGGCACAAACTCCTGATCCAAGATTGTTTTATACCATTTAATTTAGTTTCTTCCCTTGCTTGGATGAGCACAGCTCTGGTTATGGATTTCTATTCTAATGTACTGAAGCAGGCCCTGAAAGAAGCCAATGAAGCAGCTGCGGGAGCAAGGGGCTGCAGGGATGCTGATCAATAGGCAAGGCACTGACCCCAGCCGGGCCGCCTCCGCGGCGGCCACCGCGCCAGGGGAGGGGCGCGGCGCACAGGGCAGTTTCCAGTAGGAAATTAAACAACGGGGCATCGAGAGCCCCACCTCCAGGCCTGCTCCTCCACCTTCTCTTCACTCCTTTTGTTTAATTACCTCAATCTCGTCTTGACTCTCGCTTCTCGGCAAGGAATTAAGACTTCAGAAGTTTCAATAATGTACTTTCAAACAGCCATTTGGAAATTTTATCCCTAACCTAGCAGAAAGAATTGTAACAGGTGCCCTCTGTTAAGTGGCCAAAATATGAAATCTTAATTAGCTGTCAAGTCTATCACTTGGTGTAATTTAAAGTTTGACCTGTACACAGTCTCGTAACAATTCTGTCCAATCGGATATCAACACTGATGCTAGAATTCTATAATGTGTAATTTTTATCATCACTTAGATCTGAAAAGATGACAGCTCTTTGTTAATAAGAACCTGGTAAAAGATATAAGGACAGGAAGCCCCTAAAAGAGACACTGACGGATTAGTGACTGCAGAAGGTATGGCTACCCATCCCTATTGTATCTCTAGAAATCACACAGCAATTTCTCGTTCCTTTTCAAACTATAAACATCTTTGTTTTCTGGTAAGTGATGCAAGTTATTTCTAATTAACTGCACTGCTTTCCTACAAATAAACTGACAATCACATGGGAGATTTTGTGATATCAAACATAAAATAATCCTGCTAAAGTAAACCTGCCTACAATTTCATTTGTCTCATGAAAATTTGGTATTTTTTTCACAGAGACATGGCTCCATTTAATCATGCTAACGGGTGACATGGAGATCCATTTTCTTGACAGGACGGTTGATCACCCTATCACAGCAAGAAAATTAATACCTTCAACTACCCTGTGTGGAAAACAGAAACTATGTGCAACAGCAGAGGACACAAATGTTCTACATTTTAAGCTGCAAATAGAACACATGTTGTTGTGAAAACAATAGGTTTCCTCACTGTTGAGTTATTTAATACCTTTAATAAACTATTGGGCTTTGATTTTATGAAAACCACCATTAATTCCTATAGCATTCCTCAAAAGCACATAATTATCTTTAGATTTAGCATAATTGACTCCAGATTTATATGAATAGAAGTAAACACTTTACTTACAGCTTAACTAGAGCACAGGTAAAATATCTGAGAAGTTTAAGCTATTTAAAGGGCTATGAGATATTGATTACTTCATTTAAAAAGCAGTCAGAGAGTGCAACCAAGAGGTCAAGATAAATTTAACACTTTGAAGCACTTTACTAAATAACTCTAAAGATCATGTTAATTGGCTTTGTGAGTTCTAGGGTAAAATTAATTTTATCCTAGCTTACAATAAAAGGATTAAAAGACATATTAAGTTCTTCAGTTTTAACTGGAATAGTAATCAATGGATTTGAATTAAGGCTAACAGCAGTTTTATGAGAGATGGACTACGAGCAGATACTTTATTTCTGCAATTAGCCATATATTGATGGAGCTCTATTATTGCATTAGGTATTAAAACCTTAGATAAGTAGTTATCACCAATTTACTACTCTGAGAAAACACCATAAAAGTTGTGTGGCTTGAGCTGGAAAAACTTTCTTCAAAAATTTAATTCTTTCCTGAGGGCTGAGCATCAGAAAGTTTTTTATAGCTGACATTTATATATGTGTATGTATGCATGTATGCATGTATGTATGTATGTATATATATCTAAAAGTTCACTTCAAATAAAACTTAATAATGTGACTGAATTCAAACAGAACTTCATTCAAGATCATAACTATGTTTAAGGCACATCTTATATCACAAACATATGAATACAGATTTTCTAAACCGATAAACTTTAAGACTGATTTTAGTCCATCAATTTTATACCAGAAATTTGACATATATGTGATAAAATCCAAGTGACAGTTAATAATGATATGATTATTCTTTGAGTTTGACAAAAACTTCAATATACCCTAAATCATTACCTTGAAATTTCAGAAATGATTGTCTTCTCATGATAAATTAAAATATTATTTTCTTTAATCTTTTAACATTTAATACTGTTTTAGAACTATATGTACGAGACAAAAGTTTTTACTATGTGCTTTCCAGCACGGGGGAAACAATTGTACCATATAATAACAAATAACTATGACATGAAAAAAATCTTTATATCAAAAATCAGAATATAGGGAATTTAAAATCTCATAGCAGAAAATTAAAAGGTAGCATGCTGAGATTATTTAAAATAAATTAGAGTAAGCTAGCTACTATGGTTCTTGATAGCCTCATTTTATCTGCAATAAAGTATATTTGCTAATATTAGGTTTGATAAATTATTAAAGAAAAAGAGTAAACATAGCAAAGTGAACCTTTTACACTGGCAATCTGGAGGATGAGAGAATTTCCAGAATTAAGGCACATAATTTGCTATTTATAACATCTTTCTATAATTATGGAATAACCTTCACATTTCATTCAAAGCTCTCTACATATTAATCGATAAAGGCACACAAATTTTGTTTCTATTTTCAGGCCAGTAAAATAATCTTCTAAATTTTTTTTCTTTTATTTCACTTCAATTTTTTCAATCTCAAACATGTTTTAACTGTGATGTGGTATTAGCAACAGACTGTGACTACAAAAACCATATATAAAATTGTATACCAAGTGAAGATGAGCTTAAAATAACACAAGACAGAAAAATGTGTCCAATCAACAGATATTTTAAATCAGGTTTTTTGAAGCAAGTTGGATACCAATGGTATTTTAGATGTACTTTAATCAAAGTAAACTTCTTCCTATTACCTAAATCAATGTATTTGGATGCCTAATAGAATATTAAGACTTTATTTTTAAGATATGCCCTTTAATAATCACTATAAGCTGCTAATAAAAGGTTAACTCTCTATATGCATACACATATTAAATATAGAAAATTATACCCACACACAAGTATATAGTATCAAAGCGAGGGTATCAAGATTTTTGTGACTAAGAAAGCTACAACTACATTTCTTAGATTTTAAAGAGTGTTGTCTATCTTTTAGACTCACAATTAAATAATTGTTCAATCTCGTTTTTTCAGTGTGAACTGTTTTGACACACATTTTCCATACCTGTTGCTGGTGTTGCTTAACACTGATGAGCACGCAGTAAGCAGAGGTCGGGGACCATGCTCTGCATGAATAAGGATTCCAAAGCCTCACAGGCTCACGGGAATATGAGGAGTCACACCACTGTGAATGACGTAATTAAGGTGCCACTCCAAGATAAACATTTTTTATATTATTTTTCATTTGCTGACCTACTTAGAGCTCTTCAACTTTTATAAGATATGGCAGATAAATTTGGATGAGTAAACAAATACAAAACTGCGAATGGTTATATGGCCAACGTGTACGAATTTTACCTGTACAAATGAAGTAAACAACATAGGGTGTTAGTTTTCTAGGCCCTATGGAAAAAAAGAGGAACCTATTAAAAATGAATCCTGTGGAGCACTTCCACACTTATTTTCAAACTTTGATATTATGACCAAGGCAGATATGTGAGCAGAATGTTAGTGATGCAGGAGTTTCTCCCATTGTTTCATGATACAACTGCCAGTGTTTTCCTGCTATCTACAGATAACACATATAAAATATTTTCCCCAGATCTATGTGGATTTTATGGCTCATGCTGCTGTTGCTGCTGCTGCTGCGCTATTTTCCCTCCTCACTTGACAAGAAGAGTAAACAAACCGGCTATTAATTTGCATGCATGCACGATAGCCCCCTGCTGGAACACGAGGGGTTCTGCAAACGCAAATTGCTCCCGGTTGCGATCGAGCCATTTTTGCGATCGAGCCATTTTGAAATAATGTTTCTGTGCACAACTGTGTACTACACGTGAGTGCATCTGACAGAACACACCAAATCGCAAAAAGGCAAATATCTGACCATGTCAGGATAATTTTCGAGCAAGAGTTATCACTATCGTGGAGGTGTGTGGCTTTTTTGACAATTAGAAACCTTAACTTGAGAAGGTACTCTGTGCGTTGTTCAATAAGTCATTCAAATGTTTTTCTCACACAGACACTGTTTTACACTTGCTTTTCCAACATCTGCATTATCTTATATTTTTTTCTCTTATTCCCATGTAAGCATAAAAAAAATCAATTGTTTTCCTTTGCCTTGTCAGGGCAAATATTATCAGTTTGAGTGAAAATTGAGAGTTTAAAAATTTCAAATATCTAAGAAATTTAGGTAATCAAAACTCTTGGAGATAACCAAGAACTCAGAAAACACTCAATTCTTCATTTAATTTACCTTTCAAAGGCAAATATGATATACCAAGCTTTAAAAACTGCATAAACTGTACATTAAGACAATATTTTTTCATGGAGAAAGAAAAATGTCACAGACAACTGGCTTATCAATTACATAAATCTGAAAAAGTCATTGTTTTGAAAGACTATTTCTGCCATGGGGTTTATCACAAAAATGGAATATACATAGTGTGTTTCTATAAATTATCAAACAACATATGAAACAACAACATTCTATAGATTGTTAAAATACATTTTATGAAGATCTAATACTTGTGTATCACAGTATGGTAAGAAATAAATTGTTATATACCTGAGTTCACTTCTATTGATAAAGTGGCAATTTATTGGAATTAGTTTAAAAAAATTTCACCTAGATAATTAGCTCTGTCTACTCAGTGACATAAAGCTGAGATCAAAACTGATAACTGCCTTGCTCCGCCTCTAAGGAATTAGCAAGTGCTAACTCAAGGAGTGAAAGCAGTACTCATTTTTTTGAATTATTACACATTGGGTCACCAGAGTAAAGGAATGGCATGTGACTAAACGTTATCCTTGTTACTGGTCTATTTGGAGGAAATTAGAACTTGTAAGGAATTTCTGGCTTTCATTTTTTTCAAAAGATTATAATGCTGTGTCCTGTTTTGAAAAATGATTATATCACAAGCTATTTTCTCTCTGCTTCCATCACCATAAGAGAGATATTAAGTAGAAATACTGTGATAGGGGAAACACTTTTCTGTCTTGAAAAGGATTGGCCACGGTTTTGTCATTAATAGTAAACCTGGGTCAACTGTGATGGGTAAGCTCAGAGAAAAGTTTCACACAAGGACTTTACCCAGACTACAACTGCAGGGATGCGGGATGCATGCGCCATGAGCAGCAGAGACAGCTGGGACATGATGTTTTCTTTTTTTTTTTTTTCCTTAAGCATCCTGTGAGTTATTAAAACTTGACAAATAGTAATATACAGTATAAGTCCAAGAACAAAGTATATAAATGTAAAGATATATGTAAACAAAATAAGTAAAGACACCCAAAAGAGGAGTAAAATGACGAAAGACAACCACGAATTTTAGTTTACTAATCACATTAATAAGAAAACGAATCTAAAGCCAAGTAAGCAAAAGAAAACTAAGCTTTCATGCTAAATTTAAAATAAGCTGACAAAGCAAACCATAACCGGTAACTGTAAAATAAGCATTGTTACTAGTAGACAAGCTCAAAAAAGTAGTCTGATATTAGGCAAAAGATTTTTGCCACTGTCCCAGAAATGTCTAAATAATGCCCTAGAACTTAAAGAAATAATAAGCATGAATTTCTAGCAGACCAGCTATATAAATTTTTCAATCTTGATTTGCATGCTGGACCATTTTAAAACTATGTACAGAGAAGTAAATTATGTACCTATAAAATTATTACAACTAATTTCAAAATTATTTTACATATCTTTATTTTATGACAGAAATAACTAGCATGTCAAATAAACTGTTATGATTACCTTCAGTAGAATACCTTGTCAAATAAGAATACACAGTTATACTTACTCATTCTCTCTCAAGTAACTATTACATATGATATCTTATTAATTAGTTAATTCCACTTAAAAATTAAGAAATAAGTACTTATCTTTCACCTTTAAAACTAAAACAGCCTCTGGGCCTTAAAATTTTGCATGACTTTTCCAACTTTACTTTAGCATATATGAAAGAAATATGGGCTAGCGAACACTCGTTTGTTACAGCAAAGAATCTAGAAAATTACCACTCTTGAAATGAACAAGAGACACATTTAATCTTCTAACCTGTACATGTATATAGTCAGACACAAGTTTGTACTATGTCATGAAACATGGCTCCAAAATAAGATGTCTAGGGAGAAGTTTCAGAATTTTAGAGAAAATGAGGTATTAAAAGCTTTTCTAACAAAATCCATATGCATACTTATAGATAAGAAAGGTTAAGTAGGCTTAAGCGTTCAAGTGACAAGGTTAAGGGCATAAAGAGTGGATACTCATGGCAGCATCATCCAGATATGTCTCTGGAATCTTCACTGGCCAATAGGCCTATAACTGATACTTGCTCCAATATTAATCTCTCTTTAGATATCTTCAAGTTCTGGATAGTTTCAAATACTTATTAAAATAACAAGCAAACAAATTTTTAGTAAAATAAAGTAAAAACAAATTCTAGTCTATAATATCTTGTAATGTTATCTACATTTTCTATTAGGTTATCTAAAAAAACATGGAAAATTTAGCATGAATGCTTAGTCAATCCAGCATATGAAGTAACTATATCAAACTGGTTTCATATGGAATATTAACACGTATAAAATGCAATACAAACTACTGAGCATAAACATCATTACTACCCATAAACCAAATACTTAAGTGACAAAATCAGTACGTCACCAACAATTTCTACAGAAGAAAAGTTTCTTCAAATAAGATTTATGGCAATAAATACTAATTTAAAATATAAACTTAAATCTTAGCTATATCTATGTAAAATTTCATGTAAGTTATCATCTAGCAAAACATACATGTACAAGTACTTTCCAAAGTCACATACTGAGCTCCAGTTATTAGAAATAAACTTGTAATCATTTCTGAAGCTCATGTATATTATGAAAGAATAGCGAAGAGTCACCATAAGGGTTAAGACAATCATTTTCTATTGCATACTGGTGCTATTCTAAGCCGATGGTGTGTTTAAATCCACACCAATGAAATCAATACAGCACTGTTCTATTCAAGGTGAGACCAAATAAACCTGTCTGAAGCTTTGAGAAATAGGCTTTGCAGTATACTTTGAGTGCTAAATGCCTTTCAGTCCAGAGATCTGTCATTAAATAATCATTAGCCATCATTCACTCTTCCTAAAAAGCTTAACATCTAAACTTGTTCGGCATCTACTAAAGCATTAGTATAGACTACCGAGCAAGTACTCATTAGCACTTAGAGACGTTTCAGTCACTTTGCTTAACCATGCATCATCTTATCAAAAATACTCCCAGAACATTAATACATATTTACACTTGATCAGAATACAATGGATACAAATGATTAGTAAAGAGGACTTCAATGTAAAGATCAGTCTTGTTTACCTATCATGCACAACCTTAATGCACTACAATCAACTCCTTCCTGGCTGTTCTACCCAAATAAAAGCCAACGTCTTTTCTATCTTTCAACATTATGTTACTGAGCATTACATATAAGTCAATAAAATTAAGTTAACCACGATAGCTAATATGCTAGAAGGTAACTTGGCTTTGATTTTGAATGTACCTTAAAATAATGTATCCTTTATCAACACACTTCATATCTCAACTTCAAGATATGTTCATCTCAATTGCTGAATAGCTAACAGAATGACCCTATATTATACCAGGTATCATGAAGTAGAGAGAAAATTAAGTTATATTTACCTTCTTTCCATTATCTGAAAGGTTAAATAAATAACTAGAATGATTTTTATTTAGCAATGTTATTGGATCATCTGCGTAAATTTGACGGTTAAGGTAATTTTCTCTGTACTTAAGTCTCATATGTTATTATACTAATCTTCTCAGTTTCAAGCCCAATGCCTGATATTAATGAAAATGTCATTTCTGCAAGCTGTTAATTTGTTCCTCATTTTTAAAAGCTCAAATAAAAATATATGGCCAGATTCTTACGATCTCATCTACAGTTTTACAACTTATCATTTTCAATTTATTTAATATAGATTTCAACCTAAATGAGAGTCACGACACTGTATGAACATTTTATTTCACTGGATGACATCTGATATTTTCCCAGGAGTATTTAGGAAACTGAATAAAAAATAAGTATTCTTTTACTATTAGATATTTCTAAATTCTGAGTACATATTTTGTAAATATAAAATTTAATACTTAGAAAGTTTCTGGTATCCTAGTCATTTTTTCATTTCTCAGTATCTCAACATTTATGTTTCAACTGCTAAGACAGGAACAAATAAAACTTGGATAGTTTGGTAAATGCAGTATAATAATGTTACATTTCAATCTGTCAAATATTCTCAGACCCAGAAATTAAAAGAACCTGTATAAAACCAAGGCTCATCACCAGTGATTTATAAAAGTTCAGCTATCTTTCACCCACTGGCAACACTTAAGATTGTTAGAACTCTGTTAATACACTATGAAATATAAAATGGTGTGGTCCAATTAATTGATTCAACAGTTTATTAAAAACAAAATGCCAGTTTAATCATGAAGAGAAACTTCTGTGAAAAAATTTTAAAGTAATAAACTAAAACTAAAAAAAATTAAAATATATATAAAAGTATAACATAGATAACAAGAATTGACTATGTTAATATACAAGAAGGTCTGGCAAAGTCAGTAGAATCAGAGAGCCTTTCAACTCTTTTAAATTCTCTACCAAGTATTTCTTACTAAGTATAGAATCTGCATGCAAAAATGTTTAATCAATATTTATATCATCTGTTCTAAATTTTAAGAAATGATTTGCTTCTTTATCATGACAACTGTTCAATTAATAAAAATGAAATTGTTTTATATTAAAACTCTACAATTAAATTTAGTACCATTTTGAAGAGGTAAAAATAAGAAAATGCATTTTATTAGCCCTCTCAAACAATACAATTTTGTATACATTAAACAACTATGTTTTAAAAAAGAAACAAACTCTCGTTTTCAAATAATTCATGCCTTTAAAGATATGTTAGATTAACTGTTAATACAAAAACATGATCAATAAAAGCAATTCATTCTTGGCTCTCAAATCTCACTGGGTATAGGTGAAACTTCAATAAAATGGTACTCTTCTGGATTTTACATTTTGAAGTATGATTACAATTTTATTGAAAAGTATACAGAAATAACACACAGTTTTAAATTATAGTCATTTTGAAACTAAGTTGCAACTTATCCTGATTCTTTATGAATAGAGTACATTTTTATTGGAAATCAATGGGAAGGCAGGTAAAATTAGATAGCCATGGTTACCAGAATATCAATAAGAGATTCAGTAATAGCCAAATTCAAGGCTTTTGCTAAAATAAAGGAAACAAAAATAAAAACACATTTTTGCTTGCAAATTTTTAAGATCCAGAGCATATTTTCATTGCTATTATGCATATTTAAACATATTATAATTGAAAATATATTTTCATTATCATTATTTCATTAGGTTATCAAGATTATACTTCAATTTATGTATTCTAGAAACTAAATTGTAGCACATAAAACAAGAAATTTAAGTTTTATCGCGTTTCAAATTATTTAGCAGAGACAACGTTTTAAAATTATAAGGAATCTGCATTGCTGAATTTAAGATTAGATTGTATAAAACTAGTCTGACGCTAAAAACAGATAAAGTTCATAAGGATACTTAAAGATCCTTCACATACACTTAATACAAAAACTCGAAATTACAACAGACATTACTTATAAATATCTTCAAGATGGATTACACATTGAATTAAATTTTAAATTACTGAATCAATATCAGATAAAATAAAATCTTCTCATTAAAAAGCTACTGTTCCAAGACTTGTATTAGCTGGCAACAGTAATATGGTTCTGAGAATTATGTTAGCTTTGCTTCTGAATTTTTTTCATTGTTAATACTTACATGCAAATTTTCTTCAATTTTCTACCCAATGCTATACCTAAAGCTCATTTGTAAAAAGGCCCAACTGAAAAGTTTTATAGATTATACTTAAATATATTAATAATTCATTTCATTTACACCTTGAAATCAATTTGAGAAAATAAATGTGTACATATTTATAAGGTATGATAATCACTAATATATTTTTATGTAAATACTAAAAGAGTACAGCAGTTGGACTGTTATTGGAATGTAATAGCTACACTGCACTGGAGGCTATTCAGGCTGCATTCGTTTCAATTAATGTGTTCAAAATGCTATATTTAATTTTCATATGAGAAATAAATCAATATTATGATACTGTTTTTCTTAAAATATTTTTCAAAGCCCTTATACCTAAAGACCCTGCTCATTTCTAAATTGGCAAATACAGAGAGTCAGAGGTTCCTGAAATATGCCACCAGCCATCCTGTTCAGAAATGAAAGGCCAATGTCATACTAAAGAAAAAAAATGAAACCACAAATAAGGAACAGAGTTATGGCAGCCCCACAGTGTTGCAGACACTCAATCCTTGACTGCTCTGAGGCGGGAGCCACTCCAGAGAGAGCTAACCTGGTGTGATAAAAGGCCTGACAAAGCAGTCCTGACTGCGCAGCAATGCTAAGTTGTGGACTAATACATGAACAGGAGCCTCATCGCTGTCTTTCACCGTGCACAATTTACACATGGCTTTATCAATAGCCTTAGCGCTGAATACAGAACACACTCTATTTGGCTTTCAGTCAATTAAGCTTTAAGCTGTCAGCAAACAAGACTTTTAAGTTAATTTTGAATCACCACGAATCAAGTTGAAGGTTGTGAAAGGGCGGCTCACATGCCGGCATGAAAAAAGGCAGTTTAATTGCCTCTGAATGGCTATTATATGCTGCAATTGGCCTATTGAATCTTAGATGATCTATTTATTTATCAAAGTGCAACCATCAAACATTAGTAAAAGAGTGAATAATACGACTTGTGCTTTCACTATTTTGCATAAGAAACTGATGTACTACAAAAGTATTAAAAACTCATCTTTTTAAAGTGTATTTGTTTAATGCAAAATAATGTGACATGAAAATTAGTAAAACAAAGTACACAGCATACAAGTAAAGTATATTTCTACAAAAATGCACTTAAAATATACTTTTTACCATACAATATTTTCATATTATTTGATTTTTTAAATTAATGATTTAGAATGCATATATTCTTTGATAAATGCTTACATTATAAATATAATGTTCATCAAATAGAACCTGGAAAGAAATTATAAATTTGAGTTAAGTGAAATATTTTTAAATGTCTTAATTTAGAATTTCTTACATTAACTGTACCTTTAACTATGAAGAAAAAGAACACTAAAAACCTGGTTTTAAAAGGTTTTTTTGAAGGTTAAGGATTTGGCAAGAAAACAGCATAATGAAATTAAAAGAATTATTATTTTCACAATGCTATACCATTTACTTTTAGGAAAGACTGTAGCAAGTCAAAATCCCAATTAGTTTATTCCCAATATTAATTTTTTAAATTTGCACAAACACTGGTTTATTATTATAGTGTTACTCACGAGTGCTGGATATGTGGGCTGAGTTTTTGTTATAACAGAGTACTGAAACATTAGGGCAGTAGAGACCAGGGAATGCTCCAATTTTATAAACAGATAGATGCAAGCATAGACCAAATTTAGGAGTTGGGAAACTGAACCATTTTCCTTTAGCTGAGATTAAATATGATTCTTTAATGGGTTTTTTTTTTTACATTTTTACATGTTGATCTTAAGGATAAATGTATTGAGCCATGTATTCATGGTTACACAGAGAAATCATAGAGAGTTGGTAGCAATGAAGTACTAGGCTTTATAAGAATCTGGACAGAATACAGACTCATCTTAGTGACCCCCCCCCCACCCCCCACGCAATCCCATGTTCTTAGAAGCCTGGCCTCATCCTACTGTGTTTACACTGGCAAGTGGCAGGCCTGTGAATCAGCACTGACGTTACCATTCCAGGAACTACTGCACTCTCTGGGGCTTCTCCCCAATGAAAGAGGAGAGAAATTTTTTCTCTTACCCCTTTATCCTCCATTACTATAAAACACCTTGTTTACACTTATATTCACGAAATACAACCATTTACGAGTTACTCTACAGAAAAACCAATGCTGCTAAAATCCTAAGTATAAAGACATTAAGGCAGGAATGCCTTTATGACGTCCATGGAGATAAAGCAGGTTAAGCTTAAAAGCCAGACTACCCTGGGTAAAGTGACCAGGTGAAAAAGAGAGATTCTTTTTCATTAAAAAGCATTAACTCCTTTGTTAAATCACACATAATAAATACATATCTCCTACTTTATTTGTGAATTTTATATACTGGTAGGAGACAAAGGTTGTCCAAACACCCTCACTTTACTCATACAAATACCCATTTATTCAAAGGAGGAGGAGGGCCCTTAATGGGTGTAATATAAACAATGGACCCTGCCTGTACCTCACTGCGTGGTGCCCAACCTTTCTGACAACAAGGACCAGCTTAGCTGAAGACCATTCTTCCTAGGATGGGGCTGGGGTTCTTCTTAATGCAGTAAGTTGTTAGAGGGCAGCTCAAAATGGCAAGCAGCCAGGGGTGAGGTGTGGGAGAGCCGAACAGGAGCGGGGACAGGAGGCAGAGCTGTGCTCACTGCTGACCACCCGCAGGTGGCTCATCTCTTCTGGCAGACCAGTCACTGGCCTTTGGATTGGGGACACTTGCTTTATATTCAGAAAAAGAAGGCACACAGATACAGACTACCTGGTATGAAACAAGAAACAAGACTGTGTTATAGAATATTAGGCAGAACACAATCACTCAGAAAGAAGGAACAAGGGTAAAAACCTGAGGCACAGTGGTGGGAGACAGTTGCCGAAGTCTCCCAGCTGGACAGTGATGCCGTCAAGATTCAGCCTGGAAGACTAACTCCAAAGCCAATACCTCTAACTACAATCTTAACCACTACGCGCCCGATAACAAAGGCACCCTGGAAGGCTGAGGCAAGAATACCTCAGTTTTGAGTGAGCCAAGCCTAAGTATCTTAGTGACTTAGCAAGACTCTCAAAATCAAACATTTAAAAATGAGCTGGTGATGTAGCTCAGTATTAAGGCCCTGGGATCAACCATCAATATCACAGTCCTCTCTGTTTCTCTCTCTTTCTTTCTCTCTCTGTAAGAATAAAACTTTTCCTCACCATCTCAAAATTTAGAAGGCAAAAATAAGTTAACAAATAACTACAACCCAAGGAAAAATGCAACACATCATCATTCAAGGGCAAAAACAAGAAAGTCATGGATGTTCCAAGAAAGCTGGTCTCAGCAAGAAGGGAAGATGCCACAACAATGGTGCCAATCAAGATTGATCCCCAAATCCACTCACATTTGAGGATAAATTGCAGTGCACCTAAAGAACAAGTAACCATGCAGACGTACAGCCCCACCTTAACCACCACCCTAGTTCTGCCCACACAAGGTCTCCTACCTCTATTCCCACTTTGTCTCGCACACTTCCTTCCCTATAATACAGTCTACCTCCTCACCTGTTCATTCCCCTCCCCACAACACTCCTCCCTCGTCAGAACGCATGAAAACAGAGAATGATATTTTTGTCATTTTGTTCACAAAAATGTTGCTCAAGGGCCACAACAATGCCTATATGTGGATACTTAATCAGTATGTGTTGAATGAACGAACAAATGCATGAATGAGTGAGTGAATCATGGGAGCAGAACAGTTACAGTCACACACGGCAACAGAAACAAGTTTACAAGGGCCCTGCAGATCATGACAGCAGTACATAGGAGCTATCACTATAAAAAGAAGTCACTTTTAGCCCTAATATTAAGGCTAAGGATATTATATTATAAAAACAATGAAAAGTGAAGATTTGACAATCATGTGTTATTAGGAAAATTAATCTGACAACAACGCATTTAAGAGTTTTGAGAAACAAGATACTACCTCCTAAAAGCTTCAACCAGCATAGTGGCACTGAAAACATATCACACAGCAATAAAAACTTTGTATTGTGTCTCCATATCTAACAGAGCCAAGAGACACACAGAGGGTGAGTACTGTGATTTGGATCTGGAATATGCCCAAAGAGTATTATGCATATGAATGCTATGGATTATCTATGGAATCACATACTGTCAGGAGACGGAGGCCTGGTCTGGAGGGGGGATTATGGGCGTGTGGTGGAAGACAGGAGTGCGATAGGTTACAGATTTCGAGGTGTGTGGATTCGATTCTAAATGACAGGTATGTGGTGGATTATAGATTACAGGCCTGTAGTTGGAAGGGGTAGAACACTGAGGCTAGACCCAGGAAGGGCGGATCACTAGAACAGTACCTGGAAGGATCTATGCTTCCTTCTGGGATGTGACTTGGCTTCCTGTCTGTAACGTTGCAAGGAGATGCCTCCATCTCCACCTTCACCATGCACTTCTACTGCTGCTAGACACCCAGGATTGACTATGACCTTCTAAAACTGTGAGCTAAAAACCTTTCCACCCCAGATTGGGCATGTCAGACATTTTGTGACAGCAATGAAAAAGTAACCAAGACAGTGAGTTAAACATAATTTTAAGGATTCGAAAGTAACCAAGACAGTGAGTTAAACATAATTTTAAGGGTTTGGAACAAAAATAAGACCAGGTTAAACAAAACCAAATTCAAATATCTTATAGGTAGAGAAGTGTAGAGTGTAGAGAAGTAACTGAAAATAAAAGCCCTGAGCTCAGAAGAAAGATGAAGATGCTGGTCAAGTCACAAGGAAAGCCTGGATGAGCTCACCGAGGAAAGGAGAGAGAGAAGGGGACTGTGCAGACAGCGAGCCGGCAGGTTAGAGTGAGTGTAAAACACACAAACACACACGAACACATGCACACACATTCATACACACACACACACACACACACACACACACACACACACACACACACGTTTCTCTCTCTGTGTGTGTGTGTGTAATGTTTTGTCTGCCAAAATGTATGCATGCTCTGTGTGTATGTGTGAGTGCATGCGCACGCACATAAGATTTCATGCTGCCAATGTGACACTGGCCCACTAAAAGTTCCATGCTCTAAGAGCAAAATAGTAAATCAAAAAACACTATTTAGTACTTTCCTTCATCTGCAGCATTACAAAGAAAAAAGCAGGTGTATGTACTGCCTCCAAGAAAACTAATTACTCTGAAATGATTTATACTGAACCAGTAAAGAACTCAGCATTGCCAGGCAAATACTGCCCACAGAAGTACTTCTCACTTCCAGGGAGGGGACCTGATGCACCCTCGCAAGCCTCCCAGTGCGAGTTGATGCAGAGACAGAGGAATGGGAGGACTGGACGCAGGCACTCCTATCATGTTGCATGACCTCTACTTTCTACATTGTACAAACAACTACATAAGGGGAAACACATACTTTATATTAGCTGTGGACTCAACTAATAATCTCTACTCCTCAAAACTACCAGGAAGGGACAGAAAGGACAGTAAAATGGCACTAAATTCTTGTTTATAAAATATGGCTTTTTTCTCAAAAAAATTAAAAGTACACAATGCTATTCAATATGTTTGTTATATAAAGTACCAATATAGGAGTTTGAGTAATTCTAAAAAGCATCCTAGATATACAGAATGTAACAGCAAATCTTTTACTTAAGTGAATCACTCTTTGAGTCAGAATAGATTTTATGAGTTACATATTGCTTAAACTAAGAAAAACTGGTTTCTTTTCCATATATATATATATATATATATATATATATATGCACAATTATGCACAATACACAACGGTTACACTGAGCTTAAGTAATCTGTGCATATACATACCATGTCAACATCACAACCCCTTTCCCTCCCCCTTTTGGCCCTCCCACTCCCTCCCTCACCCCCGATTCCCACTATCACACCGATTTGGTTCTATAAAATGCCTGGGCTCTGGGTTTCTCATATTAGAGAAACTATAAGACATTTAACCTCCTGAGTTTGACTCACTTCACTAACTATGATGGTCTCTAGTTGCAGCCATTTATCTACAAAAGCCTTAAATTTATCTGTCTTTAAAATTGGTTTAAAATTAGTTCGTTAGGTGGTGAAAATATAAAGAGATCAAAGTCTAGAAAGAAAGCTGAGGAAGTAAATAGAAAAGTATGATACATAATATTAATAGTAACTAAGCTAGAGATAGTGCAAGCACTAGCAACTGCCAGTCTTGCTGGGAGGGTGCCAGAGGGACAGACTGAGAAATCTTTTCAGACAAAATTATAAGAGCTGAGTGTTGAGAATGAGAAGACGGTTGGTTGGGTGACAGAAGGTGTGGCTGGAGATGAAGGGTATTGTTCCAAAGAGGACAGCACATGAATCTGCATGGAAGAAATGAAAAACTAACACACTGGAGAATTAACTGCAGAGAAGGGCAGAGGGTGGGAAACAGTGCCAGGCACCTGAGCAGAGGATCAGAACATGCTTTACTTGCACTTCCAAAGCCATGAAAGACATATGTAAGGAGCTTAAGTGGAAACCAAAGTCACAGTGATACAACTGATTTTTTTTTTTTTTTTTTTTTTTTTTTTGCCATAAGAGAGATACGATCCTGGGGTATTTTATCACTGAGTTACACTCCCAGACCTTTCCATTTTTAACTTTGAGACAAAGTCTAACTAAACTGCCCAAGTGAGACTCAAAAATGACAATTCTTCTGTCTCAGCCTTCTTGAGTCCAGTGATCATAGGCCATGTGTCTCCATGTTCAGCTGATAATTTATAAACAGCCAGGAGGCATTCGAGATAACAATAATCCAACAATTATTTATTTAACACCTACTAATTTTCCTGTACATATTCAATGGGGTTACATAGCCATGATTCAAAAATACCCTGATCCTGTTCATAGGACACGTATATCAGAAAATGAATAAGGAAACAAAAGGACAAAATTATTGCACAGTCATGTTTTATAGAAAAGTAGAACTAAATTATGTATGACAGAAAGTGAATGGATTAGGTGATCTGGGAAGGTGGTGGAGAACGTGAATCAGCTAACGCTGGGGATCCAGAAACAAGTGTCAGGTTCTTAAAAATGGAACAAACCTGGCACTGTCATGAAACGAAACCAAACGTGGCTGGGGCACAGTGGTTCAGAGGAGATGGAAGCCAGGAGATGCAGACCCATGAAGGTTTTGTGAGAAACAGTAAGAAATGCAACTCTTGGCTCAAGTAAGGCAATAAGCTATCGGAAGGTCTTAAAGAAAAAGATATAAAGAAGAGAGGAGGGGGTTTGCGTGCGTGCATGCGTGTGTGTGTGTGTGTGTGTGTGTGTGTGTGTGTGTGTGTGTAACTGCAGATCAAGCTCAAGCCTTTACATCAGCCTATATCCCCAGTCCATTTTTTTTTTTTTTGAGCTAAGTTTCTCAGGTGGGGCTCAAACATTCAATCTTCCTGCCTCAACCTCCCAGAATGCTGGGACTACAGGCCCTTGCTGACATGATATGATTTATATTCTTAAAGCCTTTCTATTGTGCGTAAACAGGTCACACAAAAAATATAAGCAGAAGCAAGGACAATGAAAGTGATGTCATTTAGAATAGTAACCAGATTTGAGAAAAGTAGAAAAACTAGAAATAGGTAATTATTTTGAAAGTACATATAGGAAGACCAGCTGGAGGAATGGAACAGCAGTTAAAGTGCTTGCCTAGCAAGCACAAGGCCCTGAGTTTGATTCCCAGCACCACATAAGCCAAGCACGGTGGTACATACTTGTAAAATCAGCATTTGGGAGACTGAGGCAGGAGATCTGACATAAGTCCAAGGCCAGCCTGGGCTACACAGTAAGTCCAGGACCAGCCTGAGCTACAGAGCGAGACTGTGTCTCAAAATAAAAGCCCTTATGACATATGAAGTCTCTCAATTAGAAATATATTTCCAATACTGAATTACAAATTTATGAAGACATAAAGTAAATTTATCAATTTTAAGTTAGAAATTACAACTAACAATACAAATCATGTATTTATCTGTTAGACATATTGGTATCCTACACGAATATGAATGAGACTCAATGAAACATACTGTATTTCTTCATCTTGTAAGCTATATTATTGAGAAATTAATAAGTTCTGGAAAGATTAACCAACTACTTTTCATAAATTCTATTAGAAATATGTGGGAAAATATAAAAATTAATTAAATTTTATTTATTTGGTTTCCTTCTTGCAGTAATATTATAGAAAAATAAGATAATACTCAAAATACTAAATATTAAATTTATGTACAAAAAATGAATCTACAAACAACTATACTATCATTAAGACAGAAAATCTTTTGGTTGGCAACAACCCCTCTTTGTAAGTCCTGAATATAACTGCAGATACACGGACACATAGGTTCAATTCACGCCATGCTGAAATCCTTATAATCACATAAAAGAAAAGCACACAAGGAAAAATAGTCTTAAAATGCACATCACTACTATAACAAACTCAAGCCTTTCTGGTTCTTCAATTCCCAGTCTCTCTAGAAAACTGTATGCATATACTTTCCCTCCAATAACACATTCATTCCCAGGGAAGAGAAGCCTTGATTTAACCTAATTTGTTTGAACCCTTGTGAGGTCTTTCCACTGCTACACACAGAGATACACCTTTTTTTCTCTTACCAGGCACGTTTAAATTTTATAGCAATGAATTACAAGGTTAAGAGTCTAAACTTACATTTTTTTTCTAAACTACATGTGAAGGAAAAAAAAATAGAAATTAATTCAATTTACAGTCCAATGTTTTGGTCACTGTCTTCAATAGGATTAAATACAAAAACCACTGGGGTTCCTCAGCCATAAATGAAGATAAGAAAAATAACAATGAAAAAAATGATTTCTGGAACACATAGATAATGATCAGAAGTAATGCATTTTTAAAAAATTAAAGTAATGGCTGAAAATTATTAAAATATTTTTGTCATAGAATTATTAAGTACCAGGGAAGTGAAAAATCAAAACCACAAGATATCACTTCATACCTATTATGATGGCTATTACTCAAAAAATAATACTAAGTAAATACAGGAAATGACACATATTGGAATGGAGAAATTGAACTACTGTATATTGATATTGAGACTATAAAATAGTATAGTCACTGTGGAAAAAAGTACAACAGCTGCAGAAAACACTGCACACATAATTACAATATATTTCCCAGGTATTACATTTACCTGAGAGAACTGACAGTAAAGACTCAAAAAATTAATTTATATATCTATATTCTTTTTTTCTAAGGCATGGTCTTGTGATGTAGTCCAGGCCGGCCCTGAACTCACTATATATCCCAGACTGACCTGTAACTCACAGCAGTCCTCCTACCTCAACCTCCTGAGAACTGGGATGACAAGCCCAGCTTATGTGGTACTTGGGCCTGTGCTTGCTAGGCAAGTGCTTTAACTGCTGAGCTATTTCGCCAGCCCCTATAAACAGCATTCTTACAATAGTCAAGTGTTCCACAAATTAAAAAAAGAAACAAAAAATAAATAAAAACAGAATATGACATGGTGTGTGCATAAAATGGAATATTACTTATCATGAAAAAGTTAGGCAGTTTCCATACAAGTTGTAATGTGGACGAACTATGCTAAGTAAAGTAGCAGCCACTTGCTTGATTCCACTTATATGGCACCTAACAGCAGTCATTCTGACAGGCAGAAAGAACTGTAGTTGTAAGATGGCAGCTGAGTAACAGCTGCACAATGTCTCCTCGCGGACCCACTTAAAAAGTTAAGATAGGGGCTGGAGGAAGGGCTCAGTGGTTAAAGCACTTGTTTAGCAAGCCCTAAGTCAACCACTAAGTACCCGAGATCAATTCCACATAAGCCAAGCATGGTAGCCCATGCCTGTAATGCCAGCACTCAGGAGGCTGAGACAGGAGAATTGCCGAGTCCAAGGCCAGCCTGGGCTTCATTGTGAGTTCAGGACCAGCCTAAGCTAGAGTGACACCATGTCTCAAAAAAAAAAAAAGTTGAGATATAGTCAAAACCTGCTATTTAGTATAACTAGGACAGGGAGGAGCACCCCAACAACTAAAAGGTCACAGGAAAGCCAGAAACACCCAAAACACATCATAAGCGGAGTTAAACAGCTTACCAGGAAGCTGACCCAGGTCTACTGGGAACAGCTGGGAACTGCCAGTATCCTCAAAAGGAGGAAAGCCCGCCCGGAGCCCAGAACCTCTCACGGAGGTAAGCACAGGAGAAGCTGAAATTGACAGAAGAAGGCAGCCCCAGCCTCCAAAAACACAAGCCTGTGCATAGTTCATACTACAAACACAATGGGAGCTCCCCTTAGAAAAGGCCTCTGGGAGCCTGGATCAGAAGCAGTACTAGGTAGCCATAACAAGAAATGATGTAAGCAGGGGCCGTTTTCAAATTACAGTCCTGATACTGAACTGATTAGAGTAAAAGAAAGCTCAGAAGAGCACATCAGGGATTTTGGGGTCACTCTTAAACAGTGCCTAGGAAGAAACTGGCACAAGAGATAGTCACAGAGAGTACAGAAAGGCCGCTGAAATTCTAAATGGCTGAGGTACAGTGGGAGCACCGCTGAGGGTGGAGAGCACTGCCCTACGAGGAGGGAAGCCAGGACAGGCAGGAGAGCTTTGCTGCAAGAGAGCTTTGCAGAGGGGGTGGGGGTAATCACGCCACCTCAGAAACCATCAGACTTTCAGGTTCTCCCTCACTGCTTACTCCCAGCACAGATCTCAGAGGAATTTCGACTCCCCCTCACCTCACCCTCATAGCCACTCCTCAGCTAGGTCTTTAAACTGAAGTCCCTCAACAACAGAAACACGTGAAGAAGACATGGCAACAACACCCACAGAAATGCTTGAGAACCAAAAACTAATATCATGGGCCCCCAAATAGTGAAACTCAAAGGAAAGAAGTCAAAAAGCAAATAAATTAGCTGAACATTCACCACAAACAAAATATCCTCAAAGAAATACAAGCAATGATCAGCAGTCTTAAAGAGAAACTTACTAAACAAATCATGGTCCTCAGGGACACAAAGCTCACTGAGCATATAGAAGCCACAAATAAAAAGTTGGCTGAGGTAAATAAAGAAATACAAGATATGAAAGAATATTTTGATAGACAAGTGGAAATTCTAAAAAGAAAACTAGCTGAAAATCAGGATACAAAAAATACATTTTGAAAGCAAGGGAAGTAGACTCAAACATTATGAGGACAGAATTTCAGAATTTCAGAACTTGAAGACAAGGCTGAAGAAACAAATGCCATAATTAGGCACAAATCCAAAATTTAAAATGAGCAAAGTAGCTGGATACAACAGATAATGAATAATTCAAAGAGAACTACTCCCAGAACTATGAGTGTGAGATAATGAGCAGAAGACAGCATTGAAGGCATAAAGAATTTATTCACTGAACGTAAATAAGAAAATTTCCTAAATCTAGAAAAAGGAATTAATTTTCATATACAAGAAGCTTATAGAGCACCAAATAACCTCAACCAGCAATGATACTTGCCCTGATATATTATTGTCAAAACCTCAGAAATACAACATAAAGAGAAAATATTAAAAGCAGCAAGCAAAAAACAGACACTACTCTACCAAGACAAACTCATTCTAATTACTACAGATTTCTCGATGCAAACTTTAAAGGCCAGGACAGCCTGGAATAAAATCTTTCAAGCTTTAAAAGACAAAAAGTGTGAACCTAGGTTGTTGTATCCAGCAAAATTACTCCTGAAAATTGTAAAAGTTTTTCATGGCCAAGAATCCCTAAAGAAATCTGCGACCACTAGACCAGCAATGCAGAAAATACTTGAAGAAAACTTAGAGACAGAGACAAGCAGCACCGAAGAACATGGAAGAAAGGAAACATCTACAAAGTGTAACAAAAAAAAAGTTGGTATTTGAATCACTTGATTAGTCCTACCAAAACAGTACCAGCTTTCTCATAAAATCTGGGTAGCTTCCTCCATAATTATTATTTTTAATAGCATATTAGTTTGCAAAACATAATTATATTCAACCTGGGAAATTGGTATAAAATCTCTTAAAAATACGTATGCATGAATTTATAGGTACATAGATAAAATGATAAACCAAATCTGGCAAAATATTCATAAGTAAAACATGAGTAAATAATTTATGAAGGTTAGAAATCTTTCTGAAGGAACCAGAGTAATGGCTCAGTGGTTAAAGTGCCTGCCTAGCAAGTGCAAAGTCAAGTGTTAAGTACCAAAGTTTGATTCACCAGCACCATATAAGCCGGTTGTGATAGTGCAGGCCTGTAATCCCAATACATGGAGGCTGAGGTGGGAGAATTGCCATGAGTCCATGGCCAGCCTGGGCTCCAACAGTGACTTCAGGACCAGGCTGGGCCACAGAGCAAGACACTGTTTCAAAAAAAAAAAAAAAAGAAAGAAAGAAAGAAAGAAAAAAGTTTCTTTTCCCCTGAAATAACTATGCCATTGTATCTATTGCTTATGTACAATTTCTCTTGTGATATAGATATAAGTTCATTTGATGTAGCAATTCCACATTTACCTTTCAGTACTCACCTAAGGAATTTGAAATTTAACTTCTCTCTTTAGCTTTCTCACATTTTCTATCACTATGAATTTCTAAAATTAAATTATGAATTCACGTGATGAATTTCATTGTTATAGTTCTCTTATGTGAACAGGTGGGTGAGGCCATGTTAAAGAATCTCAACAAAGATAAAGTAAAATACCAAAAAAAAAAAAAAAAAAAAAGTCTTTCAGCAAATTGTCCCAATAAAGGGCTCTTCTGGACCCAGAGAAGAAGCATCAACATATGACCACTGCAGTGGATTCTAGGGGTGGGAAGCTGAGCTAAAGACTGGTGATTTGAGTGAAGTGAGTCAAATGCAGAAGATAAAATGCGTTAAATATTGCATGGTTTCTCTGATTTGAGAAACCCAGAGTACAGGCATTCTATAGAACCAAATGGGTGTGACAGTGGGAGTTAGGGGGGAGAGAGAGGGTGTGGGAGGGCCAAAAATGACAAAAGATTGCAATACTGATGTGACATATAAGTGCATAAAATACTCAAGTTCACTGTAAACATTATGTATTACATATTTATATTAATAAAAATGGGGGGAAAAATACTTGTAGTTGTCATTCCAATTCCAATTTATAAGAATCTACACGTCTGACCTTAAAACCCAGTCTGAGTCCTGTTCAAGTTTTGAATACATGAAGTAAAATTAGAAATGATACCAAGTCACTTAGTAAGCACACACACAAATAGCACATCCAGACTTGGATTTTTTCTGAGCTTCTGATCCACAACCCTGTTTTGGCATATTAGGCCAAAGAACTTACATAAGAATCAAAGAAAATGCTTTCTGGAAATAAGACATAAAAGGCAAGCAAAATAAAGGTGTAACATAAAAATTTGAACATATATTCCTATCTGACTGCTTACTGATTTCCTTAGAATTAATTCATACAAACTCATTCTCATCATCATAATATAGTATTTTTAAATATAGTTATTTTTGTATCTAATGCTGAATATTATGACCAAAACGCTTAACTTTCTCTCCCACAATTATTTATCTGAGTAGAAGCTTACTGGATTTGTCACTTTAAACTGATACTCATCTCCTTCAGCAAATAGTGCATGTCAGCCTTCAACATCTTTCTATTTTTAAAACAAAACTGTCCACCTAAAATTGTTTATTATGTAATTTCATCTCAATGAAAATCAAAATCCCTCAATATTCAAATTAATTATTAACCTATTTTTTCACTTACTTTTCTTTATTTTTTCATAAGCCCTCCAATGATTTGATAAAGTAGCATTTAATCAAAATTAGAGGTTATAAAACTTGTTTAAAATTTTATAATAGCAAATTGCTAAGCAGATTCAGCTTGTGACATTTTTACTTAAATTTGTTGGTGATTACAGCTGATGAGAAACATTAATAAATCCAATAATATTTTTCCACATGGCTATTTTGAAATGTCAGCCATGGCTAATCAATAGACTTCTTTTCTCACTGGTCACAATGGCTCACAAAATGGTCACAATGACTAATTCTGAGATCTCTTTACAGGTCATACCCATAAAAAGCCTGATCCAAGTAGTTATTAGTTCTGTGTGTACACGGTGTTTGACCAAGAAGGAGCCAATTATATTAATGGCAATAGCTTCATTAGTTTTTCAAATGCAAATGATTAAAATGTAGTATCCTTTTAAAATAACAGACAAAAATTAAATTACATCTTAACTGCACTGACATCTGTCATTCAAACAGATTTCAAATCATAACTTGACAAAGGGCAAACTGTTTATTCAGGTTTGTTGTGTGACAGATGTTTATCTTTTCCAGCTCTGAGAAGTCATGTTTGAGTACAGGACGTTTAATGGATTTGCTGTTGTTGTGATTAAATGATAATACTTCACAACAGAATACAATAATAAAAATTATAATCCTACTAAAATTCCATTAACATACTATTAAATTATTTTAATTTGAAATTTTATGCTGGTATAAAAATTCCCATTGGCAAACAAGCTAAACCATCCTTTTTAAAGTATTAGTTAAAAACAAGGTTTTGTTCAAGAATGGAAATTATTACAAAAGTACTGATCCTTTCTGTCTCAGCCTTTGGAAAAGAGACAAAGACAGCTACGAGAAAGGATGAGTGTTTTCATATTTAGCATCTGAAGGAGTTAAGTCTGTTTCCGATTTCAAAAGAGTACATACGTGTGTGGCTGTTTTTATACAATAGCCATTTCTCCGTATGGTAGACGGTTTTCAGGGAGTAATTAAACGCAAATTAAAAGCATCTTTGATCTCCATATGACTTGCTGGTGAGGGAATCACAACCCAAAATGTGTGCTGACAGGATCTGCCCTAACCCTGTGAAATGAGGCCCAGCAGGAGTCCATCCAGGGGCAGACTCACAGGGCTTCGCATTGTCTCCAACAGTGGGCCAGGGGCTACATGGTTGGGAATGGCAGATGGTTTCATTTGTTGTGTATTTTCACTCTTCACCAAAATTTAGGTGAATCCTGGCCTCAGATGAAAGTACTATTACTGCACCTGCCACTTTTACTTCAAAAAGATTCCAGTTCACAGAGACTAAAGAAAAAATCTGTTAAGAATGGCTTTAGGCTTTGAATAAAATGTCTTAAGAAGGTAGTAAAACTAGTCCATTTAATAAATATAACAAGCTTTCAGTGAGACTTCATAGTTTCTTCTTTTCCTTATCTTTAAAATGAAACCCATAAAGTTTTAATAAAAGCATATCATATTTAAATAAAATGGAGAAAGTATATGTTATAGTGTACAAGGTCTTTCTGCTGCCTCAAGATCATATGCAGTCAGCTGAAAGTATTTAAGTGTTAAAATTATCAAAATATTTGTAACACAAGAACCTCTTACTATGTTTCTAACCCAAGTCGTGTTTTCTTGAAGTAATATTTAGAAATAACACATTATATGAAGAATCTTACACCTATCAATTTTACCATACCTTTTTTGTTAACCTTAAAAACACAAATAACTCAAGACGTAAGTCTTAAACATCTACTTATTATTATAAATAGAACATCAATAAATATTTGTCAACAAGAACCACAGCAGAGAGGAAATAAGCAGTAATAGTTTTTACATACTGTTTAGATACACGTAAGTTTCAGGAACCCAGGCACAAAGACTTACATTTGTTCTATCACATGACAATCCAGGCTATAAATGACTCTCCAGGTGACTTATCCTGAGGGTTACTACTGCTGTAGTCTGTTAATTTAAAAATTACATATCTCCATTGCAACTTAAAAGATTTTATGGATGATGATAAAAAGTCTTTATAGGACTTCCAGTAAAGATGGCGGCTGAGTAACAGTGCTGCACAATGTCTCCTCATCCACCCACTTAAAAAGTCAAGAATTTAGTTAGAAAAAGTGTGTTCAGTGTAGCTAGGAAAGACAAGAGCACCCCAACAACTGAAAGGAGGCCAGGGGAAGGCCAGAAATTCCAAAGGATGGTCGAAAACAGAGAAAAAAGAAAAATCCCAGCAGCCCAGAAAGCCACTGCACACAGGCTGCAAACGACTAGAGCTGTAAGCAGCTGTGGAGGGAGGAAAGCTCGCATGGGCCCAGAACATCTGACGGAGCTGGGAGAGGATGGAGCATCCGAATGACAGGAGGCTGCGGGTGGGTCGGAAATCCTGAAGTCACATCAGAGGAGGAGGAAAAAGGCAGCCAACTCGGTGCAGTCCTGCGCTGCCGGAATCCACAGACCAGATAAGAGTAAGGTCTACAGCCAGAACCTCAACCCGAGGTAAGCACAGATCTGGAGAAGTGGAAATTGTCAGCAGATGGCAGCCCCGGCCTCTGAAACACCAACCCGCGGGTACTGTGTACTACACATGCAGCATGTGCTCCTGCTAGAAAAGGCCCCAGGATCCCAGATCAGAACCAGGTCACAGCAGCCTTCACAGGCAGTGACGTAAAAAGGAGTCATTTTAAAAAGGCAAAAAGGCAAAAAAAAAAAAAAAAAAAAAAAACAAGACTGAACCCTTTAGAGTAAAAGAAAGCTCAGAAGAGCACACCAGGGCTACGGGGGTCACCCTTAAACAGGGCCTAGGAAGAAACTGGCACAAGTGGCAGAGAGGAAAAAAGTGGAGAAAAAGGCTGCTGATCCCCTGAACGGCTCAGGGGCACCTCTGCTCTGAGGGTGGAGAGCCCCGCTCTGGGAGAGGGAAGCCAGGACAGACAGAGAGCTTTCCTGAATGGATCAGGGGAACAAGACACATCAAAAGGGGGATCATCACCCCGTTCATCTGGCACACGCCAGAGGCATCTAGGATCGGTAAGTCCATCACCCATCCATCCTGTGAGCCAGAGGCTTCCAGAGGCTTCCAGGAAATTACATCACCCTGTCAATCCTATGCCCTAGAGGCTTCCAGAAGCATCTAGGACCGGGAATTCCATTGCCCTCTGTCCCTTGGGCCAGAGGATTCCAGAGGCATCTAGGACTGGGTCTTCACCAAACCCCTCTTTCCTACGCACCAGAGATAGCCAGAGGTAGCAGAACCATGGGGAAACGTGGTAACAAATCTCATACAAAAAAAGTGACACCCCAGAAGATGATACCAGAGATACTGAAATTTCAGAATCCAAAGACGAAAATGGCAAAAATGATGGTAACTTCTGGACCCAGATATTCACTGAATTAAAGCAGGAATTAAAACAGGAAATAAATCAGGAAATAAAATAGTGCAACAGCTACACCAACACATAGCTAAGCTAAAAGCAAGCCTTGAAAAGCAAAAAGAGGAGACCATAGAAGAAATATACCAGAAGATAATGAAGGCAATACAAGAAATCAGAGAAGAACACAACAGAGATATAAAAAAAATTGAATGCAGATATCCAGGAAGTGAAAAACAAACAGCAAATAATAAGCAACCACTTTAAACATCTTCAGAATAGAATGTCAGACCTAGAAAATAAAGTGACTGAGCTGCAACATATAGGCCACGAGAAAACACAAAGTAAATAAGAAAGTGAATCATTACAACAGCTGATAAATGATTCAAAGAGAAACAACCTTAGAATTATTAGAGTTCAGGAGAAGACTGAGGACAAAACAAAAGGTTTAAAGGACATGTTTAATGAAATTATGGGAGACAATTTCCCAAATCTAAGAAATGAACATGGAACTATTGCAGGCATATAGAACACCAAACAACTTTGATCAGAAGAGACCCTTATCACAACACATCATTATTAAAATACTAGAAACCCAACACAAAGTGAAAATACTAAAAGCGGTAAGAGAAAAACAGAAGGTGACCTACAAAGATAAGCCCATCAGGATAACTGCAGACTTCTCAATCCAGATTCTAAAAGCCAGGAGATATGGAGCAATGTCATCCAAGCACTAAAAGAACATAAATGCCAACCAAGACTGCTATATCCAGCAAAATTATCTTTTAATTTAAAGGGAGAAATTAAAACTTTCCATGATATAGAAAGCTTAAAGGAATTTGCTGCTACTAACCCAGTATTGCAGAGAATACTTGAAGGAAACTTAGACAGTGAAAGGGAGGCCAGCGACACCAATGACCCCACAGAAAAAGCGACAATAGCTAGAGGAGAATGAGCTGAGAAAAAAGTAAGGCTATGTATGAAATTAGGGATGAATTGACAGGTAAAAGGAAAAACTAAACAGGGTAAAATGTTAACTGTTAGTGAAATATGAGTAATCAATGTATGAAAATCAAAAAAATCTGAAATAACTGTGCATAGCTATTTATTGCTTTAACTGTAGTGTATTTATGCGATACAGATTTAAGTCCATTTAATGTAGCAAACTGATAAAGTCTTAAGCTTGTTGAATGAAGCAATTCACTTTTCTGATGTTGAATGTGAGTTTATTCTCTTTGAGAGGCAGAAACATAAGCAGCACCAAAATAACTTGGAGGAAAGGTAACATCTAAAGAGAAAATGTAATTTAAAAAAAAGATGGGCAATTAAATCATTCGATTGATATACCTTTAAAACAGTACCAGTTCTTCTTTAAAATCTGTGAAATCTTCCCACAACATTATTATTAGTAATAGTACAGTAGTGTGCAAAATAGAATGATTCCTGATTAGTAATGCAACATGGGAAATTGACATAAAATCTCTTAAGAATACAAATGCATGAATATATGGATGGACAGACAAAATTATAAGCCAAATCTAGCAGAATGTTAGTAATCAGTGAAATTTGAATAAATAAGTTATGAAAGTCAAAAAATTCTGAAATAACTAAATTTGATTTCATATCTGTTACTTTAAGTATATTTATGTGGTATAGATTTAAGTTAATTTAATGTAGCAATGTGATATAGTTTTAACTTTGTTTTATTTTAGCAATTCACTTATTAGGTCACTGATGAAAATTTATCCTAAGAAAACTGACTGATGAAAAGATAATGAATGTACAAATATTGTACCTTCCAGTATGCAGCTAAGGCATTTGAAATTTAACGATTGTTTTTTTCTTTTCTTCTTTCCCAAATTTACTAGTCTTTTGAACTACATTCTTGTAGTTATTTTCTAATCTGAACTGGTGGGGAAGGCCAAGTTTAAGAATAGCAACAAAGACACAGCAAAATATAGGAAAAAAAAACTTTTGATAAATATTCCAATAAAGGGATTGATTGGATTCAGAGAAGAGGCATAAAGATTTAACTACTGCAACCCATTTGAGGAATAGGAAGCTGAGTTAGAGTGGTGACTTAAGTGAAATGATTTAGGTGTGGAAGATTAATATGTTAAGTAGTGTATAGTTTCTCTGACTTAGAAAACCCAGAACAAAGACATTCTATAGAACCACATGAAGTGATAGCCGGAGTTGGGGGAAGGTGTGGAGGGTCAAAAATGGGAAGGGATTATAAAGTTGAGATGATACATATGTGCACGAAATGCCCAAATTCATTGTAAACACTATGTATTACATATGTGTATTAACAAAAATAGTGGAAAAAAGTCTTAATATAGTTTAGACCCTGTATCACAAATGTAATATGCATTTTCTTAAACAGATACTGTACATAAATTCAGTGTATTCTTATTTCAGCAAGACTTTTGAAGAAATGTCTTAAGGTATTATCGTGGGAATGATGGAGAAATTTGAGTTCAGTGACCTTGCAAGAGGGTGGGTTTGAAATGAGTTAAAAACTGTACATCAAGAGTGGTGTCAAGGGTGGTGACTAGGTGCAGTAGCTGGGACCTGATGTGCAATTAACTAGTAACACCTCTAACACAGAAGTCTCATTCATCACAGTCACACAGTACTTAAAGATGAGAACAACTAAAATGGTAGATGAGAAAGAAAAGATTCCTACTCTGAGTGTTCAACCGAAAGCAACAACGTGAAATCAAAAGAATAAGTGGTGTGGATGTCATCTGCAGAAAGCCAACTGGAGAAAATTATTGTATCCAGACAAAAAGAAAGCAAAGACTCCATAATGTTAGCAATGGTCTGCTAGCAGGGCTGATTTTAAGGAACATCACTGACAAACTGGATTAGGTATAAATGGAACAGAAAAGAGTCTTGAAACCAGGTCATCTGGGTCATGACAGATTCTGCTGAAGGATGAAGAGAAGGCATCAACAGAGAACTCATGTTCACTCCGTCTGCCTATCTCTCTCTCCTCTCTCTCCTCTCTCTCCTCTCTCTCTCTCTCTCTCTCTCTCTCTCTCTCTCATTTCAAATCATCACAGAACTATAAGTAACAACAGGCATATTCAGGCCTGAATGTAATACATTCCATCATCATTTTATACCTTTCCTCTTTCTGTTTATTAATAAGCCCTGCTTAGAGTAATACATGGAGACTGGGGCATATCTCAGCAGCTGAGTGCCTGCCTAGCAAGCACAAGGCCCGACCACTGCAGAAGCCACGTGTGGTGATGCACACCTGCAATCCCAGTACTTGGGAGGCTGAGGGAAGAGCCATGCATTTGAGGACAGGATGGGCTATGTAGTGAGTTCAGGACCAGCCAGGACTACCGAGCAAGACTCTGTCTCAGAGAGAGAGAGAGAGAGAGAGAGAGAGAGAGACAGAGAGAGACAGAGAGAGACAGAGAGAGACAGAGAGACAGAGACAGAGAGACAGAGACAGAGAGAGAGAGAGAGAGAGAGAGAGAGAGAGGTCAAATAGCTATTTTCTGAGCCAATGTGCTGACCTGAGTGTAGAGTCTCATTCCTTGATGAAACAGTCACTCTGTGAGCTGCAGCAAGGTCACTCTTTGCACTTTCTCCAAAGACAAATTGTTTCTAAGTCAGTACACTAACAGCTTTAGTCTGAAAGCTCTTCTCAGGTCTTTCTCCTTCTGCCACAACACAGGCTTAGCTCTTAGCAAACTTGCACCCTTAGCTGGGCCCCACGCAGGGTGCTGAGCTCTCAGCGGCCTACCATACTATACACTCATGACTCTGAAGCCTGTACCTCCAAACGAAGCACTAGCTTCTCATAAGGAGGCGCTTTATCAGACACAGTGCAGAATATGCGGAGAGAAAATACAAGGTGCTTACTGATGTTATATTTAATAAAAGGGATAATTCCTTCTACTTATTTTAAGCCGTACTAATCACACCCAAAAAATATATGAAAAGAACAAATTCTGGTTCCAATTCTCTATATCCTTTTACATTACATTTATATCATTAAATGCATTTATATTTATTTAGGATATATAATTTTATTTTTTAAAAAAGATCAATAAAGAAGTCCACTTGCTTTTTCTTGTAACTATGAGTGAGGATTCCTGTTTCTAGTATCACACAAGAAGAAAATGCACTCAGGTTCATGATTCCTTCACATCAAACTTTAAAAACAACTTTTCATGTGTGATTAAAAATTTCAAATTAAGAATAAAAGCCTTTTTGCTTAAAAACTGGTTTTACCCAAGAAATAATGGGGAAATTCAAGAATCTAAAAAAATTATCTTTTTGTACATGAAAAGTGACAGTAAAGTACCAGAAAGGACTTTTCAAAACTTGACATTCACTTTAAAACCTGTTTTTCTCCTTTTACATGGTTTGCACAGTAAAAGTAATCATTCATAGGTATGACATAAAGTCTGTGAATTATGAGACATTGTTGTCATGACTTTTATGAATTACAACTTTTGGTCATATGGGCTTGATATCAATTATAAGGGCAATTCATGTAATATACAGATATATAAGAGTGTGACACAATCTAATGAAATTTATTCTTATCCATGGGGTACAATCACACTGCTCACAGAAGGCCAAACTTTAAGTTCATCCTGAAGGTTATTCACTTACAGGAAAAGCTATTTTTTTTCTTCTTAAATACATTCTTATACAACTAAAAATTTTTGCCTTTTCCAACAAATACAGAAGAAATAATATTAGCCCTGAAAATTGAGTCAAATCCTTTCCAATATAATTCTGTGTATATATTGGTGTATTTATGTGTGTGGTTCTATATGAACATACAACAGATATTCCAAATCATCTAAATATACTATTGATACATGTATTTATCCCACTGAGCCCATGTTTGCTGGAGGGTTAAAAAGAGCCTAGAATCTGCACAGCCTGATCTATATTCGGTGCTAAGTGTAAGCAAGTCACATGATGGTGTTCCCAATTTTTTAAGAATGTGTCATTTCATTAAGTTTGCTAAGATTGCATTGCTTATTAGCCCAGTCCACTACAAAAGTACTACATACAAAAAGCCTACATGTACACATTCGAAAAAAAGCGCTCTTATTGGAATATATCATTAAGAAAGATTTGTTGTCCAGGAAACTGTTGATTAAAGTACTTTATAACACCCTGGATACTTCATGATATTCAATGCATTAAAATACACAAATGTTTTGATCAAAATACATCGATCTCAAATAGAGTTTGCATTTATAAAAGCCTGAACACTTGTCTGAAGAGAAACTGAACAGTCAAGTGCTATGCAACAAACATCTTTTGTCCTTGCTCTTGTTTCTCTTTCACTTTGTCTCAGGAAAATTTCCCAGGCCAGGCCTTTAGACAAATAAATTCGAATACATTAAATCTGGGCGTATAATTTGACAGTTTTCAGTGGACAATTAAAAGCATGTTTTCTTAGTGCTAATTAACTGACTACATCCACCGACAGAAACATGGTGCAATTCCACACACTTGTCTAGAGGGTCCTGTGTTTAAATGTCAGGCTCCTTGGAAAAACTTCATTTCTTCCTTGAATAACCATTTTCTAGCCTCTCCTTACAATCACCCTGCTTCTCCTGTAGTCAGCCAACAAACTCCAGAAATATCTCCTGGACTACAGCTTACACTGGTATTTCTATCTCCAAGAAAGGAACAAGAGACTTTCTCTTTCACTGACAAGGCCACACCCAAAAACGGGGTGCCACAGCCACCAGGACAAAGGGAAAGAATGTACAAAGGGAAGGAAAATGTAACCAACCAAACAGTGATCGCTCACACTGTACAACAAGTACATTTCTACTACCGTCCACAAACCCAAAATGTCTACGGCTAATTCAGAAAGGTACCCACTGAACATGGGAAGCTCTTAATTATACAAGGATGCCTTTGCTTTCTTTTGTTTTTATTTTGTTTTGCTCTGTTGTACTAGGAATACAACCCAGGGCCTTTGTACTGAGCTATACCTCCAACTCATTTTTCATTTTTATTTTGAGAGAAGATTTCACTATGTTGCTAAATTACCCAGGCTGGGCTTAGACTTCTAGCCCCCTACCTCAGCACAGCGCTAGGATTACACCTGTGCCACCAGGCCTGGCTTCACTGAGAGTTCAGAAAGAATTCTAAAGTCTCCGCTTAGGCAACCCATTTTCTATCCACGTCAGGATTATAAAACATATTTGTTCCAGGTAATTTTTTTCCTGTCTTTTCTTACTTAAGAACATAAGAACATCACACCCTTTTCTTGATTCTGAGAATACAGTGTTCTCCAGGAGAAAAAGACAAAATAAAAATCAACCGTGACAAATGAAATAGAGTTGATTAAGTTCTACCGCCTGTTCCAAGTCTAATTTTCATGGTATCAGGAGATAACTTCCTGAAAGGAAGTTTATATTCCTTCAGGAATTTGCTATTAGCATTTTAAGCTATTAAATACTCACTAAAAAGAACAGGATTAAAGATATATGCCATATTAAGTATAAGACATATAAATTAAATATATATAAGTAGTTATACAACATATAGTAACTGAGAAGCACTTATGGATTCATTCAGCCACTCAGTTTATAGACATTTATTGATAATGTTGATAGGATATATATGTGCACAAAATACTCAAGTTCAATGTAAACACAATATATCACACATATACATATTAACAAAATGGAAAAAAATAAAAATTATTAACAGGTCATGTACCAGGGCACACTGGTTCAATGCTAAAAATACAAAGGAATGGGAGTCATTCTCTGAGGGCAAGTGAAATGGTAACACCTAACAACACTAACAGGCAGTATCATAGCTACGTAATAGCATTCCATACCAGCTGCAAGAATAAATACAAGGAACTGGAAAAATCTCACACAGGTGAGGTCAAGAGGGCTTCAAGGATGAATACCTACAGTTAGATTTGAAGGAAACTCTTAGAATTTAAACCCACATATGAGAAAGCCAAGAGGGTGTCAGCCAGACAGAAGGACACCGAGAAAGGATGGATCATGAGGAGCAAGGTACTTAGCCTGAGAAACAAAGGTAAATATTGCTTTGCCAGCTGATGACATTAGAGACCACAGTTTGTCCTTGAAGGGACCAAGGCATCTCACAAAGGTGTTTGGATCTTATGCTAAAGGTAATGAGGGCCAGTAAAAAGCAGTTACTGAGGGTGAAAGGCAATGGACTGGCTACTGAAACTCTGAGTAATGAAGACATGAACTAGGCAGGAACAAGAGGATGGAGACAGAGGTAGTTCTAGAAGAAAATAGCAATGACAGAGAGAACGAAAGAAGGAAGGAAGGAAGGAAGGAAGGAAGGAAGGAAGGAAGGAAGGAAGGAAGGAAGGAAAGCAGTCTGCCTGCCTGGACCCAGATCTTCTCTGTGGTTTATTTTACAAGAACCAATACCAACTACACATAGCCACAGTTGAGAAATGAGAAAGTTAGGATTGATTATTCTTTGGTTTGTAGTTCGTGTACTGTGTGATTTACTACATACTCATGACACATTTAACTGAAATATAAATACTAAAGGAGATAAGGTTTATAAGGAACATGAGCTCATTTGGGACTTGGTATTCACGTGTTTATGGAACAGACAAAAGGAACACACAGGACCTCACACTAGGTTGCAAATACAGATTTGAATATTATTACCATGCAAGTGTTAGTGGAAACCAAAGATCAAGGAAAATAAGTCATCCAGAAAGGAAAGATGAGAAAATAAAATGAATTTCACTTTTATGTAACATCATATTTGCTGTATTTCAAAATCTATGTCATAAATTCTGAAAGTATTTAGAAATATGCTACTTATTACATCAAACTAAAGCCAAGCATTAAATATTAAATAAGAAATATTTGAAGCTGGAATGTGGCACAGTGCTTGTCTATCATGTTCAAGCCTGTAAGTACAGTCCTCAGAAAAGAAATATGTACATTTCTTCCTCCAGATTAAAAAACAAGGTAGAGGGGCTAGAGGAAGAACACAGTGGTTAGAGTGCTTGTCTAGCAGGCACAAACCCCAGCACCATGTAAGCTGGGTGGGTGGCAGTGCTCATAATCCCAACATTCAAGAGGCTGAAGAGGATTGCTGTGAGTTTGGGCTACATAGTGAGTTCAATACCACTTGAAGTACAAAATCTTGTCTCAAAAAAAATGCAGTATAGACTAAAAATTACTAAGAATGACATGTCAGAAAACTTTAAAAATCAAACTTTTATTTTTAATATATATATCTTAATAAAAACATGGTAAATAAACCTTCACTTCAGTAATTTATATTAGCAACTTTAGTAAATTCATAGTGTCTGACTCATAACTCATAGTAACTAATTTCATAGTAGCTAACATGCTAAAGTCAAAAGCAGGAAAAGTAATAACAACACGATTTAAAATTCACGGACAGCTAGTTGTTAATCATAAAATAAAGAATAAAGAAGGCCCGGTGGTGCACATTTGTAATCCCAGTCCTCCGAAGTAGGCAGATCCCAAGAGCAAGCCCAGCCTGAGCAACTCAGTGACTTAATAAGTGTCTCAAAATACAAAATAAAAAGTGCAAAGGCCATGGGTTCAATCCCAAGTCTTGCCTCTCCCTCCCGACCCCTTCCTAACAAAAGGCAAGGAAAGGCACAGGGACAGTAAAATAACCCTCATTACAGTTTACCAAAGGCCTGGCTCCTGGCAAGAAAGCACTCCTGGTTTCTGAACACATAGCATTACATAGGTTTTTCTTTGGAACTTATCTGGACTTCAATATGATAAACATCTTATCTTTCAGTCATAACAAATATATGAACATCTTATGAAAAGGGCTCTTACTAAGTAATAAAATAAGCAAATCAATATTTAGTCTCAGGCTAGACAGACATCCCTTTTAGTTTTACCATAATGTAACAGAGATGCTGCTCCGGCGTGAGGATGTATGACCCCGGCTCTTTTATTTCCCATCACACATCTCACTGCCTAACATGCTGCACACTTACGCATGATTAGTATTTTTATTGTCTGTCTCTGCCCATAGAATACAAGCTCCATGAGAGAGAGCATTACTGCCTATCTTGTTCGGAGACATATCCTAAACAGCGTCTAACACTGCACTGCTTGGCCATATTTACTCACTCAATGATTAAGGATCAAGAAGATCTCTACACACAACTTAGAACAGAATATACACGATAACACTGCTTTTAATCATTTTTCCATATTAAATTGTGCTACATACATTATTCTACGGAGAGGTCAGATAACATGCTATGTAACACTGGGTATCAATCATGTAAGTTTTTAATAAGAAAAGTATTAATTTATTTGAATATAAAAAGAGAAAATTAAAAGTCTTAAGGTCTTACCTACAAAAAACCTTTCATTTTACAATCGAGAAAAAACAAAGGCACATTTATAGAAAACTGTGTATCAGTTCACCATCAAACAGGATGTCCTCCCAGAAATGCAAACTTTAAATTAGTGAAATACACATCTGCAAAGACTTAGACCTAAAATAAATGTTTGCACAATGCAGCTGTGCTAGAGAGGCCAACACATAGAAGTTTTCTCAATAAGGATACATAACAAAATGCATTTATTCTGAGCTTCTACTAATCAGTAATAGGGAGATCTATATTTGCCCCTGAATTAGCAAACAAAAGGCAGCTAATTACCATTTTATCAAAAAATGCATTAAAAAGTAAAACACAGTTAAAACACCTATTTGGATCCATATATCGTTGCTGCTTTTGTCAAAAGTAAGTGAATCTGTCAACTGTCTAGTTGCTGATCTAATACCAAGCTATCCTTTCTGACAGCGTCAGTGACTCTTGACCCTTTATCACTGTTACAGGGTCAGTCTGTGTCCTTGCTGTACACTGAAGTATGACTCTCAGAAGAACAGTGTGATTTTCTAAAAGGGATACACGCAGTTTTGTGAATGAAGTCCTTGTGAAATTCTTTTAGCATACAATTAGGAAAAGGTGGTTTTAAAATGCAGCATTTAGAAGACCTATCACCTGACTCTCAATTAGAAATCCATCTTTTACCATGAAGAAAGCCATATAAAAATTAAGTTCTACAAAAGACCTATTTTTAAAAAATTAACTATGACTTCTCTTAGTTTTCTAAGGATGTCAGTTTATAGCAAGACCTATTTTATTAACATAATTATACCCTACTAATATCATATCATAAGAATATATTATTTACTAATACTGACTATACATAATATCTATACAATATTTAAGTTGTACAAAAGCACACAGGTATAGGGTAGTAGTCTTAAAACTCTGAAAGAATTTTAATTAGAAAGAATTTTAATGTTTTTGGTTTAACTTAGAAAAATAAATATTTTAAATATACAGAATATTACAAAAACTTAAATGAGAAGTGCATTTTCCATTTATATTGTACAATATTTAATAATATGTGAAAATATTTTAATATTTTTCTTCATAGCAACAATATTCATCCACCAAAATGGCTAATATTGCCATGATGTATAACTTAAAACATGCAGTTAAAAGAAAGAATTTGCAGAACCTGAAGAGAGAACACTAAGTAAATCTGAGTGTGTTGACCAAGGCACACCGGCATTGCTCTCTCCGAACAGCCGATCAATAGATATTAGTTTTAAAAAGAGAGATACAGAAACAAGCTGCAGCATATTTTTTAAATGACAGGGTGAAGGTTTAAATCGTTTCAAGCAAGACTCATTTTTTTCCTCCCAGTTTTTCCAGCTGTTTTCTTCCAGTTAAGGGTCTTCATCTCAAGTAAATTTAATTAGTTCCAATTGATCACCGCCACCACTTCCTCAGCTTTCCTCATGCCTCTTTACTTACACAAGGCAAACACTGACAAAGCCGCTCGGCTGAGATTCCGGTCCTAAAATAACACTCCGATCTCATTCATTCTCACCCAGAAGAAAAATGTCAGAAATGACTGCCTTTAGCAAAAGCATTAACTTTCCTATTTTATTATGTCTAAGAATTAAAACCCAGTATTGCTGCAAAAAATAATATGGAAACACATATTAGCCTACATATAGCTTCCAAATAAGAATTCATATAAATGATTAAATTTGTAGTTACTTAATTAAGAAACATTATTAGATCAATACCTTTTAAATATATGAACAATTAATCAGGTTTTTCAAAGGAAATGGCCAATCTGGCCATTTTCTCATTTGTGGTACTGGTATTACATGATACCGGTTATTCTAAAGGAAAACTGCTGTGCTTGAAACAGGTTTGTATCCATGCATCCACCATATTTTTCATAATGTAATTTATATAGGATTCTAGTCAATAACAGAAATATGGCTTTCTTCTAAACCTTCACAAAAATCTATATCACAGCTTAATCAAGTCACACAATCTATCTACAGCCGGCCAGAATGATCCACAGATTTCAGCATGCTAGTTGCTGTGACAACATGTTACGGAAGCACTTTTTATACTTATTTAAATTCTTTGGATATTGAACATCACTAGTTTTGTAATCATGGCACGAAATGAATACATCAACTGACAAAAGCTATTCGTCACACATGTTTAACCAAATGTCTTACAGATCAGAACAGTGTATGTAGCAGTAATCACCTCCCCAAGCTATGCTTGTATTAAGCAATTTGAGTTTGTTAATAATAAGAACACACTATATATAAAATACGATCTTATACATTTCATAATACATAATTCCAAATAGCAATGTACTGATACAGCTTTTATTCCAGAACATAAATTCACACATTCTACCATAGCAGACACAAATATTTTCTGTGCAAGGAATTAAACAACTACTTTTTTAAGACTAGTATATCTTTAACTTTACAAGAAATTAATATATAATAACAAAGCATTATATATAGTCATATAAAGTTCAGCAAAACAAGAACTAAAATAATTGAAACTAAAATAAAATTTAACAGCTATCAATCAAACTCTTTAATTGTAATAAACTGATTTCAGAAAGGTTAGAGGTTTCTGCAATCATTTGTATTTAAATTGGGTGATATTTTTCATCGAAGAACATCAAAAAAATTAAAAGGAACAAGCAATAACCACCACACAAGTTTTCATTTAAAAAAAGAAAAGTGAACCAAAACTTGTAAAAGCTTTTGACTTACTGGATATGCGTACTATTCATTAATACACAATGGTGGCAGTTACTCAGTACCTTTACTAAAAATCATATTGCCTCAACTCAGGCAATATTTATTTCCAGTAGAGGGGTAGGATATTAAAGGCACTCAGCTGCTAATAACAAAGAACCTGCCACACAGCTAAAAACACAAAACAAAATAAAAAGATCAACTTAATTTTTTCTCTTTTTAATTCATGTTAGAGATGTTAGTAATATAACCTGGACATACTTCTGTAATTTTTGATTATTAATATTTCATATTTATTGCTTTATAATAGAGATTTTAGATTTTAATTATAACCCTCTGCAAAGTTATACTTAATGTTAACAAAACTATACAAATTTTAAAAAATTCTTTGTCCAAAGAAATTAAGTGCATGACTATAAAAATCTAGTGATTAAAATGAGTTAGTGTATTAAAAAAATAAGCTAACATTCATCATGTGCAGGCTTCCTAAAGTTTACTTTCATGTCTGATAACAATAGGTACAAATAAGAATGTTAAATATCCACCTGGTGGATATGTAAAAATCATTATTCAAGTCTTGATTTTTTTTTTTTTTTTGCAATTAAACAACTACTTTAAAAAAAAAAAACTGGAGTACCTCATTATCTGTAGAGAGTATCTAAGTTTCCTATGCAGCTTATGTCGTTGCTATTCCAACTTTAGTATTCTTGAATTTGCCCTGTGATGACAAAACCTTTCATAAACTAATGGATGTGTGTATTTTTCTACTTGTTCCAAGGCCTTAATAATGCCGCAGTTTATGAACTAAAAGGCCTTCAGAAAACCAAATGCACAGCTAGTATGTGCACTGCTAAAGTGACAGTCAGTGAACCTAGAGCAAATAAACAGTTCCACTTCTTTTCATGTGAAAATCAAAAAGGACACTGACGAGTCTCATAAAACTAAATACACCATCAACACAAGGTTCCATCCTTTCCATCAAAATACTTAGTTCCAATGTAAATGACCTAGAAAACATTCGGCCATATTGAATAAAACTCCAATCAGATTATGTTAAAGATGTTCATGCTTACCAGTGGTAATGTCATCATCCACAAGGTCATGCTCCTCCTCCTGGACTTTGGCTTCTGGCCCTGAGGCATCAGGAGCAGGGGTGATAGTCTGCATGGCTTCGGCTGTGACTCCAGCTAACATGAATAGGAATCACAAAGTTTCATTTTAAAAAAGGAAAAAGTGAGCTAAACATATTCATTAAATTCAAATACAATACCTTAACAATAACATACAATATATTCACCAAAATGGAAGAGAAACAAATCAATAAATGAAACGTTCATATGTGTTCTATTTATATATATATATATATATATATATATATATATATATATATATATATGTATATATTTTTCATCAAAATCTGGAAAAATGATGAAGTAAACTACATTTTTACTTAAACCTCATCATCAACATTTTTGATAGTTAGTCTAGCTGATTAGATACAATCGTGCAGGGCTGAGGGAATGATACAGCATCTAAGAGTGCTGGCCTAGCAAGCTCAAGGCCCTGAGTCCAATTCTCCAGCACCATCTAATCTGGGAATGGTGATACACGCCTCCATGTAATTACATTCCTTGGAAGGCTGAGGTAGGCAGAATACCATGATTTACAGGCCAGCATGGGTTGCACAGTGAGTTCAGGACCAGCCTGAACTACAGAGTGGGATTTTGTTTCAAAAAAAAAAAAAGTTATCATTATGCAACAAAGAGGAATCCTACCAAGTGAAAGGCTTTTAAAAATTCACTTCTCGGGGCTGGAAGAATGGCTCAGCGGTTAAAGTGCTTGCCAGTTCAATTCCCCAGCACCACATAAACCAGGTATGGTGGTGTATGCCTGTAATACCAGCTACAGACGCTGAGGCAGGAGGACTGCCATGAGTCCAAGGCCAGCCTGGGCTCCACAGTGACTTCAGGACCACCCTAGGCTATAGAGCAAGCCCTGTCACAAAAAAATAAATAAAATAAAATAATAATGATTCACTTCTCTTTGATAGTAGCTATAGTAGTTTCTATTTTTTTAATGAGTTAGGGGGTTTGTAGGAAGGATTATGACAAAAGAGAAATTTGTGCCCTAAGACTCAACAACAGACCTGAAATGCACTGTACCAAAAAGAGCCTAACACTTCCATCTAGGAAGGAATTACAGAAAAAGTCAGATAAGTACCACACAGAAAGAAATTAAATGAACACTTACAGGTAACAGATATCAATGGCCGAAGTCTCCAATGCTGTAAATACCTGAGAACTTTTGAGTTCCAACACATCTTTTTCCCATAAAAAATTTTCTGATATGTTTTATTGTCAATGTGCATCTACCCCATTATTTCTAATCTGACAAGGGATGATACTCTGCATGCCAAATGGTTATCAAGTGGTACTGCTCAATCACAGTATATAAAATTTTTGCCCCTAAATTTACTTTAGGATTTGAGTGTTCTAATCTGATGCTATCAAGAGATACCTTTTCCCTACTTGTGATTCACTCAAAACAAATTTTTTAAGACAATCTCACTCTGTAGCCCAGTTTGGCCTTGGGCTCATGGCATCCTCCTGCCTCAGCCTCCTGAGTGCTGAGATTACAGGCATGAACCACCACATCCAGCTTTATATGATGCTGGGGAATGGAACTCAGGGCCTTACACTTGCCTTACCATGGTGCCTTTCCTCCAGCCCTTCATCCAAGTATTTTAAAAACAAAGCACTATATTCAAGAGATTCTTTTCTTCTAAAATATATTAACTTACATATTATATTTCTATATGAAACTCAACACTGCTGTCTCAGGTTTACTAAAAGCAGTAATAGGTGAAGAATCTTAGTCATTAACCACTCTAAGAGATTCAGAACTGGAACCACCAGCAGGCAGCTCCAATGATTTAATATGGAGGAAAGAACACGTAATTTTAGTGTCAATACTTTTTCATAGGTATTCTAAAAAAAAAGGGGTAATACTAAAGAATGATACTGATGAAAGAAAAATCACAAAGTGGCTTCATTCCTGACACACTATTTTACTCATGGGTTTACAAGACAAGTTTTAACATGAAGGAGATTTACCAGAGAAATATTAAGATAATTATTCAATTAAAAGATATCTACCAGCAAAATAATCACAAAGAGCAGGTGAAAAGAAACTGAATACCACATCCCAGATAGAGAAACTGTTCAAATACAAAATCAAATATCACATTTTTATATAAATAAAACATAAATCCACTGTCCTTCATGTTGGTCATGTTTCCCTGAAGAATCCTGATTTACCATAAAATGTTCAAGCACAAAATGATAGTACACACACACACACACACACACACACACACACACACACACAAACACACACCCACCCCCTCAGGAATCTTTAAAAAAAAGTGACTTTAATATGACAAAAAATTAACCCATTCTGTTTCTACAGGCTAGTAGTAAACAAATGAACAGTGATATTTTTGAAAAATTTAAAACATCTTTAAATATTTCTTAAAACATTAACAGTGGCTTAAAACTGAAAAACTTAGATGAAAATTTTAAAAACATCACACATAGTATGTGGATGATGACTACATATAAAACCCACAAATCACTGATGAAAGAAAGATAAAAAAACAAATGAAGTGCAGACAGACACCATGTTCATGGACTGAAATATTCAGCACAATAAAGATGTTCTCCACGAACTGATACAGAGGTTTAATGAAATTCCTACTGAAATCCTACCAGGATATTTTTTTGTAGATAGGCGCAAATATTTTAAAATTATATGGAGAGGCAAAAGAAATAAAAAATAGAATTCAGAAAAGTAACAAATCAGAAAAAGTCTGCCTGGATCCAAGACTTTGTTACATGAAGTTATTAAAACTATGCGGCTATGGCTGAAAGACATACAGGTTAAGTGTAACAGAACTGAGAGTCCGTACACTCGCACACACATTATGCCAAACCGATTTTAGACAAAGATGCAAAAAGAATTCAAGGGTGGAAAGATAAGGAATCAAGCTTCCAATGCATGAACCATATGGGGAAATCTAACTGCAAACAATAGCAGACATCTCACACAAAAATCAACTCAAAGGGGACCATGGACTGACACGCGAAATGTAAAATTACAAATCTCTCAGGATACAGTATCATTAAGATTTAAGATTAGATTTGATACTAAAAGCACAAAGAAGACTTCCTCATATTTAAAAAAAAAAACTTTTTCTCTTCCAAAATCCTATTAGGAAAATGAAAAGAGAATCTAAGCTACAGACTGACAGAAGATGTACAAATCACACATCCAGCAATGGAGCAGTACCTAGCCTATATAAGAAATTTGTAAAATGTGACAGTAAATAGTCTTCTAGTTCCTTAGAAAGTTAAAGTTACCATATGACACTACACTTCTTTTATTAGAAAATGAAAACATATTTCCACACAAAAGCTTGTAGGCAATGTTCACTGCAGCAAAACCATAAAGAATAAAAGTTGAAACATCCCAAATGTTCTACAACTGATAAAAAGATAGCACGTGGAGAAATGAAGTTCTGTTACAGGTTGGGACAGAAACACTGAAAACATTATGAGAAATACAACAAAATGAAAACACGTTACGACTCCATTTATATGAAATGTTCAGAAGAGCTAAATCTATCAAGACAGAAAACAGACTAGCAGATGGCACCAGGGTTTACATGGGCGTGAGGAATGGGAATGCTGCCGAGGAGCAATGAGGTTTTGTGAGCATGTTCTGAAATGGATGGAGTGATGTGGTTCCACTCGGTGCATGAGCCAAAAACCTTTTCATTATTCACTTTCGAGGGTGTGTTCAGTGGTAAATGAACTAAATCTCAATAAAGATGCTTGCAAAAAAAGTTTGATTTTTCTACTCTTCTAGGTCAACATGCCACCTCTCTATACCACCCTGCATTTTTTTCTGCCACACAGCTGACTGGAAAGGGAGAAGATGAGTCACAGAGAACATGATACAGGAAGAAACCAAGATTCCCCAGAGGACTTTCTTGTGTCAGGAAGACATCGTTTTTAACAATTTAAACTACATTTGTAACTTTTTCTTTGTTAATTGTTAATTTTCACTGAAATTTTGTTATTATTAATCAGTGAGGAGTTATTTTTTTACTTCAACATTGTATATTTTATTCTTTCAATATAAGTGAAATATCATAATTCCTACCACAGTGGGCCCTGAGCTAGTACAAACTACTTAAGACCTTGAACATGTTCTGCAAGCCAGTAACACTAAGAATGACGAGTGAACAGACCACGCACTATGGTCAGTTCTCACCAGCAAAAGGTTCTGCTCAATCAAAATAACTTAAACAGCTTGCTGTGGAGAGTGACAGATGCTTTTCATTGTGAAATTTAACCGTATAGTTATGGTAAAAGATTAATAAAAACATTAATAATTCTAAGCATGATATTCATTATATAAAAAAGAAGAAATAATAAAATTTTTTAAAAATTCTCAACCAGGGTTGGAGAAATAGTTCAGCAGTTAGCTTAGAGTGCTTGCCTACCAGGTGCAAGGCCCTTAATTCAATTTCCCACACCACATAAACCGGGTGTGGTGGCACACACTTATAATCCTGGCACTCAGGAGGCTGAGGCAGGAAAACTGCTGTGTGTTAGAGGCTAGACTGGGCTCCACAGGAGCTCAGGGCCAGCCTAGTCTGCAGAGCAAGAACCTGTCTCCAAAAAAAAAAAAAAAAAAAAAAAAAAAAAAAAAAAAAAAAAAAAAAAAAAAAAAAAAAAAAAAAAAAAAAAAAAAAAAAAAAAAAAAAAAAAAAAAAAAAAAAAAAAAAAAAAAAAAAAAAAAAAAAAAAAAAAAAAAAAAAAAAAAAAAAAAAAAAAAAAAAGCCAAATCACAATCTTGCTGTGTCTAATGACTCCAGTACTTTGTTACATATCATATTACTACCTCATAATAGAGAGACCTAATAGTAGATGCTTTGTGAAGGGAAAAACTTTAGAAAAATAAAATGGTGGCTGCGTGGGCTAGAGTGTGATACAGGATGGGTTATAAGAGTAGAGTAGGTTTTTTAAAATAATTAGAGCATTTGCCTAGCATGTACAAGGCTCTGAGATCAATTCTCCAGTACCACATAAAGATCAGCTAGGAGTGAGGCAGGAGGATTGCTGTGAGTTTGAGGCTAGCCTGGACCCCGTAATAATCTGTATTCTGACAGTGGGAATAGATGCATGACCATCCAACTTACTCAACCTCACAGAACTATAAATCAAAACTGGTAATTTTTCTTACATGTAAATTTTATCTAAATAAACAACTTTTTCAAAAAGATCATGAGAAGGTACTATATCACTGTTATAAAAAAGAATTACAGATTATGGCAAAATACAATACTATTTTTAGTGAAACAAAGGAAAAAAACATTACTTCACCTTATTCCTGATATTTTTAAAAGCCTAAACTTTTTGTTTCACTTTGTTTTGGAGACAGGGTCTCACTCTGTAGTGCAAGCTGGTCTTGAACTCACTATGTAGCCCAGACTGGCCTGAACTCAAGATAATCCTCCTGCCTCTGAAGTGCTAGGATTACAGGCATGGGACACCACACCCTACTTGTGAAGTGCTGGGGAACCGAACTCAAAAGCTTCCTGCTTTCTGGGCAAGCACTCTAACTGCTGTGCTATTCTTTCAGACCCCGCAAAATAAACCTAAAACTTTTTGAAGCTTAAGTTACTTCTTTCCTAACCACTGTCACAGAAGATAAAATATTCCTGGAATTATCTTCTTAAAAAGCATACAAAATACTTCTACAGAAACCTGAATTGCTAGCATATTCATAATCAATATTATAGATGTCAATTAATTATAGTGGTATATTACTATTTTCTTATGTATTTGGTGCAAATGAGCTTATCTGTTGTATTACACTATAAAATCTAAGACTTTCTACTATCTGAGTATCACCAGAATATTGGCAGTGATGAAATTTCATAAAGGTGCATTAAATACAGCTTGAACAGAATGAAATTAGAGTATCTTTAATCCCATGACACAAATTATGTAACTTATAATGAAAAACAGCAGTAATGGTGTTTTAAGGAGGTAAAACAAATTGATAATAGATATAGTAAATGTATAATAAAAATAAATACAAATTAATGAAAAGATGTGAGATTCTTAAAAAAAAGTATTGTCCTCAATCTGAAGCTCACAAAAAAAAATGTAAACTATACAGACACTAGGCTCCACACACAGATTCTATACCAGGAATGAGAAAGTCAATGAGGAAAGTGGAAGGAAGCCGACGCTGTTGTGAGCCAGTTTGGACACAACAGCACAGAGTGGGGGCAGGGAGAACCATGGTGACACTCTAGCCACCAGACTTTTCAACGCTTACGTTACTTTCATTTTGAGATTTACACATATAAAACCCCTCCATATGCACATCATATTTTTAATCACTTCACAACATAGCTTTTTAAGGTAAAAACAGAAATTCAGTCTTCAAAATCAACACTATAAGCTACTACTCAAAATCAATAGTAAAAAACTTAACTATCCCCAAGAGTAAAATCAGACAGGCTATTCTAAAATTACTATCTTTCATAGGTTTATACATTACTTTTATAAACATTTTCCCAACGAGCTAACAATATCTTAGAGATCATAAACAGTATGACATGAGGAGTCTTATACAAAGCCACATGATTAACTTAATAATGATGATAAAAAGCTGATTTTAACATTGTAGGATAGGATTTAAAATGCAGTACTTGAACTAACTTTGGAATATAAACTTTATCTCATCATTATTTCATTTTATTGATGATTACATGGAAGTGATACTGTTGCTAGGAAAAGAAATAAAAACTAGAAAGTATCAATAAAAATTATATTTTTCATACTCATCATAATACAGATTTCCACTGAGATTGAAAAAAATGTATCCAAAAGAACAGCAGCTATTTTAATTTTATCATTTTCTCACAACTGTGCTTTTCCAAGGGTCCAATTAAAGTATACTGGAGGCAATAATTTGGTATGAACACTGACTCTGAATGAAGTAAAATTTAACAATAAGAAAGGGAGTATGTGGATATCTATCGTTCCTTTTCAGGCAGAAGGCTTGAATTTATTGGAAGCAGATCTCTACAGTGACTGACCAGCACTGCCCCACATTCCCCACAATCCTTATGACAGACAGACGGCCGGCCTCACATTAATTCACTTCACACCACTTGTATCGATCCGCGGCCGGTTCCCCAGTCTCTCCGCACACACGGCCTGTCTGGCCGCCTACACCCACATCAGCACACATACACAAAGGCCACATGAAGATAACCTTTGCTTTCCATTAAAGGCACAGTGTCCACTTTTCCTTCTGCAGCAACATCAAAAATATAAAATGTAACAATATAGGTGCTGTCTTATGGAAGAGACCTCTTGCAAGAACAGCTGATGTGATTCATTCCTTAATTCTGCATAAAGATCATTTCAATTAATCAGAAACAAGCGAGCTTATGAAATGCACAAAGCAATTAAGGAAATAAAAATATAACTAAAAAACAGTGTCGTTAAGCATGAATAATTACTCAGAAAAAGAACTAATGCTATTAATTTAAATAAAGTATTTTTATTAACTAATACTGTGGAAATTAAGAATACTGTCCTTACATAAAAAGTAATTAAAAACAATTCTCAAAGCAACAACACAAACATTCACATAAGAAACAGAAAAGCACAAGCCTTCATTAGTCTGTTCCCAAAAAAAAGTGGAAAAGATGCTCAGTGAAGCCACACCCACTACTTCTAATTCACTGCAGGCACTTTTTTAGAGATAGCTGTTTGATTTGCAGGCTACGAGCTGATTCAACACTCATTTCGGTTTCAGAAGACAGAAATGAAATAAAGATTTATATTGTTCAATCTACAAAGTGTTGAGAAACAAAGGCAAAACTGTCTTGACACACAATATTTTTCACATCATAACGTCTGGCTAATTTAGACACCATAATTATGGGCTGTGGACATAGCTCAGTGGTTACAGCACTTGCCTTCCAAGTGCAAGGCCCTGAGTTAGATTTCCCAGCACCCCCAAACGGAACATGGTGGGACATGCCTGTAATCCCAGCACTTGGGTTGCTTGTGTTGGAGGCCAGCCCGGGTTACACAGGGAGTTCGGGACCAGCCTGATCACAATGCAAGATGCTGTCTCAAAAACAAAAGCGAAAAGCAAAACAAACAAAAAGAAACTCCAATTAAAAGCAGAATCTGAACCTCAGAGTTCTGTGAAGTATGGTCTACATAAAGACAATACCTTTGAAATCTTGTTTTTCTTCCTTCCTTCTTTCCTTCCTTTTTTGCTGGCATTACCCAGGGAGAAGTTGTATCACCAAGTAGTGATACAACAGTGTACTCTAAATATGTAGTGCACAGAGTGTGCTCTTTATAACAATATCAAGTTGTTTGGGAAATCACAAAGAGAAACTGGTGAAGGCTGCGAAGATAATGCATTTAAAAATAAAGAAGCTGAGATGCCCATCACCACATAGAGCTGGGTGTGGTGGCGCAAGCCTTAAATCCCAGCACTCAGGAGGTGAGGCAAGAGGCTTGCCATCCATGGACAGTCTGGGCTACACAGTGAGTTCAGTATAAGCCTGGGATACAGAGTGAGACTCTGTCCCAAAAAAAAGAAGAAGAAGAAGAAGAAGAAGAAGAAGAAGAAGAAGAAGAAGAAGAAGAAGAAGAAGAAGAAGCAGCAGCAGCAGCAGCAGCAGCAGCAGCAGCAGCAGCAGCAGCAGCAGCAGCAGCTGAGATCTGGGCTAGGCATGAAGGATGGGCTCACATTATTTTAAACACTCACTATGTGGCGAGGCTACTGTGTAGCAAGCCCCATATTAAGTGAGCCACAAGGTGACAAAGCCCTCATATCTGAGGTGCCGAGAAGCTCACGTGTGAGGTGAGGCCAATGGGGAACTCAGTAAAGAAATGTCTTTACAAGAAATACTCAAACTTTACTTGTATTTTAGAATGATCTCTCCTGCAGTAATGCAAAGAAGGAAGTGGGAGGACTGGGGGATAGAGGCAGTAGTAAGGCTGGCAGTTCTCACACTGTGGGGTTTCTTATAGAGGATCCCCATCTGGGACTCATTTCTTGTTCACTTGACAGTGCATGAGTGAACAGGAACACACACATACATTTTATAGAAGCTCCCATCAGAAAAAGGATAATCTCACATAAAGTGATTCACCAGCTTGAAAATAATTAGTTTTACTATAACCTTAACAGATGACATATTTAATTCACAGCAGTGTGATATGAAACCCCAACTATAAGACAGATAAACACTGTAACGTGTTTGACTTTATTACTTAAAATAGTTCTTCTATGAAGAAGAAAAGCCATAGAAAGGCTAAAATTCCTAAGAACAGCTATGTGTTGTGAGTAAGCAAACTCTTAAGAACACAGGCAAACTCAGAACAGAGGTGTTAAGTACAGACGGTAAGTAAATAACTTGAAAATCATATAACGAAGAAGATGGAACACACAAGAATGCTACTTGCAGACAGAAATAAACAAAAATACATCATAAGATGAAGTTACAACATTTCTACAAAAAATACATGAGAAAATCAGCGTGATCTTGGGTGTGCCAATGACTTCTTAGGTATAACACAAAAATCTTGAGTTATGAAAGGAAAACTGATAAAGTGAATATTACCAAAAAATGCATGCAAAAAGTCAGGCTTCGCAAAAAACATTTTTGAGACCAAAAAAAAAAAAAAAAAAGGGCAAGCCACGGACTGAAAAAAAATTATTTGAGTGTTACAGATCTGCCTTATAAATACAATTGACAGTCCTGTCTTGTACCTAAAACATACAAATAAGTCTTAAAACTCAGTAATATAAAAACAAGTAACATAACAGAAAAAATGGACAAAGAATTTAAACAGACATCTTACCTAAGCAGATGATAAGTAACCATATGAAAATATGCTCATTATTAACCATTAGGAAAACTCAATTTAAAGGTGCAACAAACTAATATTTACTTAATACTTAGCAGAATGCCTAAATTAAAAATATATATACCAAAAATATCAAACAGTGGCATGGATGCAAAGCAAAAGAAAATCTCACAGATCCATAGTAGAAAAGCAAAGTGGTGAAACTACTTTGGAAAAAAGTTTGGCCAACTTCTTCTATAGGTACAAGTGAATTCACCTATTCAACCCAGTAATGCCACTGGTAGGTATTTGCTAAAGGGAACTGAAAACTTATGTTCATAAAAATCCTGTATCTCATTACTGCAGTTTTATTTATAATTGCCAAAACTGGAAAGAACCCAAATGAGATAATACTACATTTACAACAGAGCCAATTGCAAAGGACTCCTTCGAGCCAATCCAAGAGTAATATGAGGAACAAAATGGCATTATCGGAAGTCCACTACTCAAGCCAGGCATGATGGTGCATGCCTGTAATTCCAGCATTCAGGAGGCTGAGGCAGGAGGACTGCTGTGAGTTCAGGGAAAGGCTACAGACTGAGTTCAGGATCAGCCTGGACTATAGAGACCATGTCTCAAAAAAAAAAAAAAAGGTCTACTATTTAAATAGATATTAAAAGCCTGCAAAAGGCTTGGTACACAGTCATTTGGGACCCAAAAGTAAAGGCACAGACCTTGAGCTCAAGGAAAGCTCTCAGTGGAGTATTTACTACATGTATTTATTTTTCTGAAGGCTTTGTTTTTTCAAGAGCACAAGGAAATATCAATTAGATCTCAAAATATATGTTCATAAAAGAAACAAAAGATCTCAAAATATATGTTCATTAAAAAAAAGAAGTGAAATGGTGAGCCTCAAAGAAAAATAAAGCAGCTCATAAAAATGTATTTGCTCCAGCCTAGAAACATGACAAACTGGAATCAAACTGCTGAAGACATAAACAGTCATACACCATAATGAGCATAATGCTTCTATAGAAGCACATCATTATTCTACTACATTACACTGATTAAATCTCACAATTCATTTTAAAAACTACTCATATCTAGCCAATGATTTAAAGAAGGATGAAAAGTTGAATTAACTAAAGGAGCACCAATCACTGCCTCTGGCAGAGCTTTTAAAGGATTAACCAGCAAAACAAAGTTATAAAATAAAAAACCAGCCAGACAAGTATTAAGATAGAATGGCTACTATAACATATAAAGATGGTATAAACTTTCCTTTTTAACCTCATTCTATAAATGAAAACACAATAAAATATTTTTAAATTTGGAAGCCACTGTTGGATTAGAATTATGATTTTATTCTTTTCTCTGGTACAAGGGAGGGTGGGAGTAGGAGGCAGGAAAGGAAATATAGGATTAACACAAACAAATTATCTTCAAAAAAATCTTGAAAAGGTTAACAAAAGTGCATTAACAATTCTTACAGAAAATGCCAGAAAATTATACTACAAAAAAGGTACGTGTTTGTGGCGCAAGCCTTATTATTTTTAAATGAAATAATTAACTCCCCAACCCTGTCATCTCAGTGAAGAAGTGCAGGTGGAAGAAGCAGGATGGTAATAAAGCAGCCTGAGGCCAGGCAAGGCGGCACACAGGTGGGATATCAGAAGGAAATATGAGAAATCCCATAACTAGAAAAACTGCCATAACTCTGAAACAAAATCTGGTGACAATAAGAATAAAAAAATGAGATCATGAAGACAAAATATCATGAGCAAAATAAAATGCATATAGCTAACTAGAAAACATGTGAGCCTTAAATCATAAAAGTGTTGCTCAAACAATCCTATATAAAGTGAGCTAGATATAAGTTATTAATTACTTAAAAGCAAATTCCAAACACAGTCATATTAAAAGATACTGAGCTGATTCCTAACAAAACAATGAAAGTAAAACAACTATGAGGTTTCATTTCTCACCTATTATGGTCGCAAGATGTCAAATGCATTAAAATGTATTCCACTGAAAAGGATACAGGAAGACAGGTCCTCTGCTGAAACAGTACAATTCCTAGGGCAATAATCTGGCAGTACGCAACACAGTATCATGCTTCTGTCCTTAAATTTAGCATATTACTCTAAGATTGTATTCAACATACACTATCAAAAATAAACACATGAACAGCTGCACTCACCACAGCCCTATACATGATAAAGCCCAGATGCCTATTAATCCAAATGATAATAACAAAGTGAAAGTATCACATGATAGGTGATCTTTGTTAAAAGTTAGGAAGGGATAAGAAGTGTCTTGATCTCTAGGATACCTTAGATGAGACAGGTAGGCACTAGGATGTTACGACTGAGAGAAAGGGAGTCTGCTTGAGTGTGTAAATGAGCACATGGTGAAAAAGAGAAAACAGTTATTCAATAAATGTTAAGGTAGAAATGTTATTCTTTACAAACAAAAGCGGAACCCTGGACTTATGTCCTACACAAAAATTAACCCAAAATAGTTCAAATTCCTGAAATGATAATACCTTAAAAACTATCACATTATTAGAAGAAAACACAGGAGAAGAATCTTTGTGACAGTGGCTATCAATGATTCCTTGGATGTGACATCAAAAGTACATGCAATAAAAATAAAAATGAAGAATGATTTTGGTAAAGAAGAGGATTATAACTATTAAACATTAAAATATTTATTAGCTACAGGCTGACAGAATTAAACAGAAGATCTCAAAGTAGACAAAACCACATATAAACCCAGGCATGGTGGTGCACACCTGAATTCCAGCCCTCCGAGGCTGAGGCAGAAGGACTGTCATGTGTTCAAGGCCAGGTTGGCTATGTAACAAAGCCAGGATCAGCTTGGACTACATTGCCACACTCTCCTGTCTTCCCCAACCCCAAAAAATTCTCAGTAAAAGGCCCAAAGTTGGTACATGAGCTGATTTAGTTTTGAATTAGGAAATATGACAAAGTGACACAGAATATCTTATCAGCAAATAAACTATTAGGGACCACCAAAGTTTTAATGAAAGGATTCAGGTCCCAACTAAACTGATTAAAAGATGGTGCAGTTTGAACAATAATAATAATTACAGTGGATCTTAACCTAAATATATTTTAATACACAAACACACACTGATACTAAAAAATGCACACAGATACTAAAATAAATAAAGGTGTTTTTAAAATAGAAAAAGGAAAGGATGCATTGCTAAGAAACATTTAAATAAATTTTGACCTAAAGTTAAAAAAACACAATGTGAACTGAGAATGCAGCTCAGTGGCAGAGCACTTCCCTGGCATGCTCAAGGCCCTGGATTAAATCCTCAGTACCAAAACTGAAAAAAACACCCCTCGCACACACACACACAAAAATCAATGAATCTATGTTATCTCACTTATGTGCTTAAATAACATGCTGCAAGAGTGCCAGTTTTGTGGCTCACGTGGCTATCTCACAAGTACTACAGGGCCTGTGCAACCAGCAACAAACGAGGAAGGGAGAATATGCAGAATTAATTACCTAAAAATTCCTCAACCAAGAATGTAACCTAAGAAAAATCTACTCTTAATTATTTAATAGGAAAGAAAAATAATCGAATCTCAGATACTGTGCTTCTTAGAAAGGTATACTAATCAACTTAGTGATTCCTCATAGGATAAAACACGGAAATGTTCCTACACTTACTATCCACTGGGGGGGAAAAAAAAGAAAAAAGGATATTCAAATGAACAGATTTAATCTCATCCAATAATATTCATTCTATCATCTGAGCAAAAAGTGATTATAGAGTTTTGCCAAATGGGTCATGGCTACTAAAAGACTTATACATAAATCAATAGCCAGGTTATATAATTATAGTTGTATCACAACAAGTAAATTCTAAAACCAGATATCTCACCACTTCATGTCTGACATGTTAACACATTTTAAGCCAAAATAATGTACAGTATATTTAGCTTATCTTAAATTGTTGCTTTACTTCCAGAACAAAGCTGTTTCGGGCAATACACTGAAGCACATCCCAAGCAGACACGACCACTGCCTACTTTCAAGCGCAACTTATTCTGAAGCTCTATAAAGAGCACTGTCATTTGCTAAAGAAGTAGCAACATGTTCCCAAGTTGCCACGCACAACCATTCGAGTTACAGAGAAACCAAGTTATTCTGCATGGTAACAGACTTTCGTGTTTTCCCTACATATGAATCTATATTGACTCTTCACTCATTCTGCCCTGTACCTTACTGTGTGCGTACGTGCGTGCGTGCGTGCGTGTGTGTGTGTGTGTGTGTGTGTGTGTGTGTGCCTGTGGCACACGTATGGTAAACAAAATCCTTCCTTAGAGTGAGATAGCATTCAACACCCATACACTGAAGGAGTTTGCAATTATGCTAAAGAGAACTCCAGAAGACAAAGAATAGGAAAAGGGTTCACTGCCCAAGACATTTAAAATTTTTCACTAGAAAAAAATACTAAGATTTTAACTGCCTAAAGAAACTTAGATTTTTTTTAATACATTGAGACTTTAGTTAAGATTTCATATTTTACTGCCCCAAATGTTTGAAAACTATGAATTTGTTCATTAGCATCTTGCTACAAAGGAAAAAAAAAAGGCAAGTAGCTTCTCTGGTAAAGAGGACCAGGTCCCAGATGCTCTGACGCTCCTCTGTCATGGGACACCGCCCCAAGTATCCAGTTTACCCAATTAATCATTTACATATCATTTTTAAAAAATCCTTCAAGACGGTATTTTTATCCCTAATTATTGTCATCATATGCGGAAATTTTGAGGAAAAAAATCCAGATCTGTGGTGGAGCAGAGAGTCGATCTTAGAAGAATCACCTTTTAAAAATCATCCCTCCTCCAGCATCCCACCCCGCCTTCTGGAGACTACCATGCTGCAGACTCTTCTCCCCAAAAGTGGGCACTGATGAAACGAACACAAGTCTTCTGATCCCAAGTACCCACGACTTGGATGTGAGGAAAGCTTGGGGTGGTCTCAAAATCTCCATCATACCATAAACACAGAGACATCTGGGATTACATGAAAGTAACCCCAAGAAAACATTCCATGAAAAGCAACCTTACTCTTCAAAATAAGATTACAAATGTCTGATCCTCTACTATCACCCAGAATTCAGAGATTCACTTCTAGTTTAGTTTATACAACTGTGATATTACTTGCTAAAAACAAAAATCAGAACAAAACACAAATAAGATATACTATCTGTCCCCTGTCACTGAATAAAGTGTTCATCTCATGCCTAATAAAAGTATTCAAAAATAAAGCTAATTTATAAATTTGTACACACAAGCTAGGCCAGAAGTTGCCTGATAGAGTCTAATCACTAAAAAGAGGTAATTTAATTATGATTTTAAATCAGCAGGACATAATATGTATATAATTCCAGTTATTCAAACTGAAAAATAATTATTATGTATCATAAACATTCACTAATAAAAAGAATAATTTGGGGGAAAATTCAGTAAGAAAATTCATGTATCAAGAACCATTCTGCCCTTTCCACTTTACTCCTCAAAGCTGAGAAGCCTTTAGTCCAAGAACATATTTCAAAGTCTCATCATTTTTTCCTAGTAAACTGCAAAGTCTTTTCACAGGATTACAAAAAAGAACTGTGATTATAGCACTGGCATTGACTGTAGAAACAATTTTTTAAAACAACAAGCAATAAAATAGATGGTCGTGGCTGTTTTTATCCCTAAATCAAGCAAGGAAAATCTTTTCAAGTGATGGGTAAGTTTTATAGACAAAACAGAAAATATGTACAGAAAAATTACAAAAATACGAAGTACTGTTACAGATGACTGGATTGGCATTTAATAGTCTGAAAGCAACCAGATCAATCTCAATCTTGCTGGGGTCAATTCGAGTGCTCAAACAAATAAAACAAATTTTTTCTTTATGTTTGTGTACTAGAGGTACTAAAATATTAAACAATTCTGAAAATGTCATGCACAATGAAACCGTTATAAATATTAAAACACAAATTCCTATCAAAATATGTTCAATACTGGACATAATAAATAATTAGGACAGCATCACTAGAGAAAAGTAAAATACAAAGTAACAAACTTCATAGACAAATAGGGGGAAAGAGAAAAGATTAAACAAGATATCTAAGTATGATATGATCATTTTAATCTAGAATTTATAAACAAGCCTTGAACAAAAATCTACCATTAGCTATAACGATCAAAAGAGCACAAGCTCATATAATATTGTTATATTTACTTTAAATTACTGTAACCTTCCAAACAATAAGATCTATTCGGTCACATACAAACTACAGGCTCCAGATTGAAATACCAAAACAATGCAAATGCCTATACTATCCAATCAAAAGCAACAGGAATACTAGAAATATGATACAAAACTATAAATGCCCCACAAATCAAAATTGGATTTGTGCATGCATATTCAGTGCCTAAGGTTAAAATATCATAAGATTATAAATTCATCATTTTTGCTTTGTAAAAACAAGTTGGACTGGACCCTGACTATCTGTACTTAGATGATCTGTATCAGCCTAAAAAAAAATGCACATCTAAAGCTTATTAGACACTTGCTGTTACAAAAACATGCTCCAGTATTCGTGTTCAGTGTTTTTAAAGTACTTTATTTCCATTAGTGTTATAAATTTTTGTTCTTCAGCAAATCAGCAAGAGAATAATGGCACAAATCAATATCATACTCTTCATAGCAAGGCACGGGAGGCCATTTGTTATTGCCGAGGCCACTCAGATCTCAGCTGAAGGCATATCATGCATTTCCTTCTGAACACCATTTTTTAAAAAGAATGTATTGCAGGTTGAATGGGAGATTTTCTTTTGTAAAACAGTCTTTGTAGGCTTAAGTACCTTCGTTTCTTAAACCACAGAGGATACACACATCTCAAAGAAAGACAGTTATGCCTCCTAGGGGCCTTGCCACCAACTACAACTCTAGGAGAAGTTACAAATTTCTGCATTGAAGGAGTGGAGATAGGGAAAGACTCATAAAGAGAAAAAGGAGGCATGGCAAAATTTTACAATTATTTCAAGCCCTTTCAGATACAACATCTTTGTCACCAAAGTCAGACGATTACCAGTGGCCCGAGATGTGATGAGAAGAGGCAGGCAAGGAGGCCCACAGCCGCAGGACTCCTGAGACCCTCACTGAGACACAGGAAGGAGTGCTTGGTTCTCTTCCCGCCAGTCCCGCCTTTGTTCCACAATAGGGCTCTTACTGAGGACCCAAAAGCAAACTGTTGGGTCTGTCATTGAGGACCTCTTGTACAGAGGAGCTCTCTGGCAGCTTGACCCTCCCAGCCTCAGAGTATTCCCAGTCTACAGCATTACTTGCCAACAGAGTTTCCTGTTTATTACTTGAAGCCTGAATAACTAATCTATTCACTCATGCTTTTATTTTTAATTCACTTCATTATGATGCAAGTTTCTGAGACTATTAAAAAGATATAAAGTAAGTCACAAGAATATTAAACATTACCTCAAAGAACATAAGACATATAGAAGGTGTTTTCTTTTAGACAGTTGTGACCAATTAAGAGGTTTCACTGTTATTCCATTAGGCTAGTGGCAAGATACAGGTAAGTGGAACAGTTTAATGCTGTTAAATACATGATCAGTCCAGAGTGCTTAAAATTAAGCTCAATAACTCTGACACTCTGGAAGAAAAAGGAGGAACAAATACCTCAGGTCCCAATGAAATGCTGCAAACAGACACAACATAGATACAGTGTGCTTTGCATAATGCACTTTGTCTTAGACAAACCCGTTCTGCCTACAATACAAAAATTCACAGACAGCAGAACTGCTTTTCTATGTATCGTTCAGTCATAACTCAATACCTTTCCTCTCCAGTCACAATCATTTCCAGGTGGCTTTGTAAATACTGTAAAATGGCTATTAGGGGTATTTCTGGGGAAAGCTCATCCTTTCTTTTTAGCTGTTTCACCAGACAGCCATTACAACAGAGATATCTTGTTACAAGGAGCAGCTAAATGTTGCCCTTCTCTTTTCCTGATATTAATTAGAATACTCTTGTTCAAAAAGAAAAAGACCCAGAATGCCACAAAAGACTTGAGAAAGTAGTCAAGTAAGCAAAACGTGAGAGGCCAACAGAGACACCACAGAGTGCTCACACTAAATCTTAAATACGCTTTTGCCACAGTGCTCTTATTCTTAACCAAATTATTTTTATTTAAATTTAATTCATATGTGCCTGGTTATGTAGCTTCTGTACTCTCACAACACTGGAAAGAGCAAATGAATTCAGGACGGAAGCTACTTGGGATGAGACGAAAGAGCCCAACAGCTATAAAAATAGGTCACTATAATAACGGTAAAGAGGAGAAATGAAAATTATAAAAAGTACAATGTAGAAGTCAGAGGACATTTTCATTCAGATAAACAGGTGTACTCTCTTCAGTAAGCAAGTGGTAGTGTTTTTAAAGCACGAGACAAAATAATAACTCTGGTTACGGAGGAGTTGTTTAACACATCAGAGACTTTTTGAAAGACTTCAACAAAACACGGGTAATTAGAAAAATAGTAATCTGAGCAAGTAATTATTTTTAAAATCCTCATTTATCCAGAAAAATCCTTCCCCAAAACAACCAGGTCAGAGAGTTCTAAGTAACTGAGGTACAAAAAGAAAGGAAGGAAAGAATGCTGTGTAGTTTAAGGCCTTCGAGAGATGGGGAAAGAGTCACTTAAATCATATTCGTCAAATTCCATCCCTATCCTCTTCCCCCATCATCTTCCCACACACACCCTGAAACATCTACCTGGGATAAAACTCACTAACATATAAATTATTTGTAGTAGCTACCATACACTTTTGTACTACTTCTATAATAACAGTTCCATCTTACCTTCTTGTATACTGTTGGTCCATCCACATTTGTGTTCAGAATAAACACTACTTTATAATCATCAGAAAAGTCATTTCAATTCCAGATTTACAAAAAGGTACTACAATGTGGCTTGTTGAAAGTCAAACTCAAAACATTTACTAGGAGTGTCTTTCACTGAACAAAGAAATCCTATTCTGTTTGCAAGGGGGATAAAAAGACGAGCCTAACCCTAGTAACCTTAACACAAAAGGAAGCTAAAAAGGCAGGGACTCGGTAAGAACAAAGGATTGTGCTTTCTGATGCATCAATACGTATTAAACACGATGTGTTACAATCCTTTTATCAATAACTGAGATGATGAATTTGCAAATTAATATACCACACTGGACATAACTGCATAAAATTACTGCATTTTCTTTAGAAGAGATTTCTGATTCATATAATGGTAGTAATTTTTATGTGTTTAATGTTTCTGAAACTAAAAGAGGAGATGAACCACTGTGAGCAAGCAGAATACAATGTATGAGAAATAATTGCACTTGTGACCTCATGCCCTATAAGGTCACTCTGCATCGCAGACAAAAGGAAATCAGGAACCATCAGCATTTACCTCAGAGAAGTCACTGGCTGATAGGAAGGGCAAGTGAAGGTGTATTTCATAAACTAGCAGGTGCTTGACCTCATAAAAAAGGTCAACTATCAAAATGCTACATGCAGAATGTCACAAATAATACATATATATAAATGAGTTCCACAAAACGTCTTTGCTTCAAAATAAATCTCAGACAACATGTTACATGTTCCTTCTCTAAACAAGAAACAATAGTTTCACAAAATCACATTAATCCCTATGTATTAAAAATAATTGGTAGAATTGTTTGGGAACATTAAGTTGCCCACACACAAATGGTAGAGAGTGATGACTCAGAAAAAAGATTTATATTATTTTTATAAGTCAGTATTTTAAAAATACAGCATTTACTATTTGAATCTTACTATGACCAAAATAGAAAATCACAATATTTGAAAAAAAAATCCTTAAATTGTCAACCAGAAATTAGACTTCAAAATCTTACATATTTGTGACATTTGTAAAAGATAAAATAATAATTCCTGACTGGCTGAAGAACAGAGCTCTGTTACCTGAAGCAAAATTCTCATATCACTCAATAACTGAGGACTTGTTCTTATGAAAATCTGTGGCTTTTCAGTTAGAGCAGTCTCTGCCTCCTTTTTCTTCCCGAGTGATCTCCAGTCTATTGCCAAAAATCCCTGGGCAAAATAATTAAAGTGAATTCTGAGGCAGGAGCAGTAAGGAAAACAAGACCGCAGAAACCAATACAGAGAAAGAAAGGAAAGCTAGCAGCCAAAATTCACTACTTGAATTGTATATTGTGCTCGATACTTTGCAAAAAGTTTCCGTAGGATGCTCTTAAGAGTCCTGAGAAATGTATGTTGGCCCTGGCCCACTATTCTCCTTAGGTCCCCGACAAGCCTGCCAAAGGGCATTTATTGCACAATATAGTTAGATAAAATACAGAGGGTTCTGTCAAACTGGCCAGTTCACTCCAGTTGTCCTTTCCATCCCAGCTCCATCACTTACTGGCTGTGAGCTCAGGGAGGGTTACCACCCACTTTAGACCTCTGACCCCAGATCTTAAAGTTCTGAATTCAGAAAAGCATCTAATAAAAGAACTCTCACACAAAGCTCAGTCATAAGTTATTTTCCTCCAATATTGCTTAGGTAATTACCGTCAATTTTTAAATGCTTATAAGTAGTTATTCAGAAGAGTTCTGATATGTGTTACATTGTTTAATATTTTCTACTTTAAAATTCCTATGCTAAAAATAGGCCGTAGGTTTCTAAAAACAATGATGTAACTTCCTATAACGACCATCTCTTCAAACATTAATGACAATGGAAGAGGCGATTTCACTACAAGCACGCGGACGGCAGGTGTGGGCTCTCCACCAGCTGCCTCCATAACCTTTTGATCCCTTCGGACAGCAAATCTGTTCAACAGCCCTATGTGGTCATTTCTCATTTGCTGTACGCTTTCTTTTCCTTTAATATGTTCAGAATCTCTATTCCTTGAGCTTGACATCCTTTTATTGAAATGGAAAGCTCCCAGTAAAGCAAGCTAAAACTAATTTTATACTCAGTATAAAAGTTCCAGAACTGATTAACATATTATATCAAAAGTCGTTAAAGTGTGATGCTTTAGTTCCATGTACAATGCATGTTTGTCTATTCCTCCACTAAAAAAATTACAGTAAGTAACATGACTAAAATTTTAAGTAAGCCAACATTCTGTTTACTTATGACTACTAAGGGGATATTATAGTTAACTCAAAAGATTTAATTACATAAATACAAAGGTTTACATTTAACCTTCAAACAAATCATTACACTTAAACAATGGTGGAAACCATCAAAAACTAATTTTGAACAGTTATATTGCAGTTCTGTTTTGTGTTACTGTTAAACATAACCCAGCTGGAAATAACACTGAAAGCAACAGTAGGTAAGCAAAATATTCCTTTATTCTTCCACTTCCACTTATGATCTAAGAGTGCCAGAAGAAGACAGATAAAATAAACAGTGCATAAAAGAATGTGTTTTAGATGCCAACAGTCACATACATATCCAAGAAACTTTTAGAAAATTCTTTAATCTCTACTGGCCTTAGCTAACTTACGAAAGAAAACAACACAGGGAGTAAGAGTTGTGGCAACGAGGACACTTTCTATTTTACTATGTTCTGGTAATAGTCAAATAACGTTAACTAAGTACTCGGCAAAAGCGTAACATACAGAAAGGTCCCATTAATGATATGCACTACCATTATTTTACTCCTTTTTTATGCTCTATGGAACCACTAAAAACCTTTAATCTAGCAGCATACACATTTCTATCACTGCTTAAGGGAGTAATTGTGAGTATGTAAAACTCTACCTTGCACTCAACTAAGAAAAAAAAGCACAAGACAAAATTATGTTCTCTTTCCACACTGTTAAGAATTTAACAATGGATTAATATTTGATGTGCTTTTACATATCATCAGTAATCCAGGCTCAGAAGTTATCTATTATTCTCCCTAATCCAAGTAACCTACTTCACTTTAATTCATCCCTATTTTACATTAGTTCATTCTAAATAAAGATATACTGAAAAATGTTCTAAATATTTCCAGAACTATGGTCTCCTTTTAAAAGAATTTCTGATGATTTGCTATTGTATAGTTTGATCATAACAACTCAAAGGTAGTACACTCATAACTTGTCCTTAGCTTTGGAAAACATTTAGTCAATAACTGAAAATGAACTATCATCAAACTCTTCTTTCTATAATATTATACAGTTAATGCTCACAAGTTAAGAAGAAAGAACATGCCCTTATTTGAACATGCAAAAAGTGCTTTTTATCATCCCAATCTTGTTTTTAAATCTTGTATGTATTGTTTTACTTACACTATTTATTTACATTCTAAATATTTTTAATTTAAAATTAAACTTTTTAAAATTTAAAAATAAATTTATTTTTAATATCTGCACATATTTAAGCTAATTTTAAGTCTAACACTTTATGTAGTCTATATATCTAGAGGTCCTAGTTTTTTAATTAATTTTCTTTTATTGGAATGGAAAAAAATCCCTCTAAGCAAATGAAAATCAATATTCACTCAGTAAATATTCTGATTTCCAAACAGATACAAAATTTAACTGCAATCGTTATTATGTGGCGTTTCAGTTGTACATAAAATATGTATTTGCATTTTAATAAAAATATTTAAATATTTTTATATAGCTATAAATAGTGCTTAGCAGGGGTAGGTACTATTCTAATGTACTCAATTGATTAACATTCAATATTCATTATAATGTCATAAAGACTTACCATTTAATTTTTATCTGTGATAGAATCAAGGCTAAGAAAGCTTAAGTGCCCAAGATCATACCTTTGCAAGAGTTATACCAGTGTAACATGTAGTAATTTTTTGAAATTTTAATTTTCCATCTTGAACAATCATGCGCTGCCTTGACACATGAGCACGACATATGGAGGAGCATTTCATTGCCAAGAAAACTGGCATCAGCTAAAGATATTTGAAATAAATCTACCTAAAATCCATTAACAAATCTCCTAGTAAATTTTTCTAAAGTTTCAAGGCTTTCTCTTCAACAATAGAAATAATGTGTTCTAATTTATTTGGTAACCATTATCAGTCGGAATAAAACTTTAATACTAAACTTTTTTTCAGAAAAAGAGAATGGATCTAATTAAATAGTGAAGTGGAAGTAAGTGTATTTTTTCTAAGAAGAAAAAAATATGATAGCAAACATAACTTTTCTCTAATGGCCTGTTCAGCATGATTACAATGGTTTCATTTGCCAAGAAATATGCGAAAACTTCTCGCCGTTTTCCCAGTCAATTTGTTATGGTTTGGATTTGTAACATGCCCCCAAGGCCCCGTGTACTTCAATGTTTCCAGTTCTGAGGGAGGAGCATATTACAGGAATGTGGCCTATAACGGGGGTGTGTCCTGAAAAGATAAAAACTCCCACCTCCAATTCTTCTGGAGGCTCCTCCTGATTCTCCCTCTTAAAATGGAATGCAGCAAGCCCCTGCCCTCTGCCAGATCTCCATGCCACTGCCAGCCTCCCATGAATGGACTGAGATCTCATGAATCTGTGAGCTGAAATAAACCTTTCCTCCCTACTTTGTGGGTAACAAGTAATGTGTCTCAGCAATGAATAAGTAACTAAGACACCATTCAAATTCTATTATTTTTCTGTTTTTGTTTTTGGGACAGGGTCTTGCTCAGCAGTCCAGAATGGTCCCGAACTCACCTTGTAGCCAAAGGTGGCCTTGAACTCCCAGCAATCCTCACACCTGAGCCTTCCAAGTGCAGGGATTACAGATGTGCTCTGCCATACCCAGCTTATATGGTCCTGAGGAACTGAACTCAGGGCCTTGTACTTGCTAGGTAAGAATTTTAACTGCTGTGCTATTCCTCCAGCCCTAAAATTATATTCTTTTAAACAACCCATCAGTCGAGATCTTTGCCAATACTACAACACTACATTGGTCTAAGTCTAATTGTTGTTTCTGTTAAGACTCATAATTCTAACCAAAACTTGCAAGGATCTTGCCTGGCACTTGGATAGCCCCAGAAAATATGGTCTAACTGGCTTCTATAAGGATTACAACACAAGGGCAGAGAACAATGCCAGTGTTAAATAGTGCAGGATTTTTATTAGGAATTTTATAATGTATCAAGTGAATATTGTTTTCCTTTTTTTCTAATTACCAAACTCCAAACTAACGATATTTAGCAAATGAAGAAACACAATCTGAAGGTACTTTTCTACTGTAAATATTGACTTAACACTGTTAGTAGGCATCTGCACTTGCATGGCAGGAGCATGCTTACTTGTGAGCTGGGTGCTCTATCTATGTGTTCATGAAAGGCTGTGTCAGAAAAACTTGAGAGCTCTTACGTGATATGACATGGTCCATGTACTGAGGTAAATAGGGGGCCCAGGCATCAATGGCTTCCTTCCGTCCAGCCTGCTCTATTCTTCTCAGCTCTGCTAGAAGCAGAGCTTGTGCAGCTTCTCTGACCTAACAAGATCACAAAACAATGAAGCAAAGCAGACCAGTTAGAGTGGGAGCATTTATAAATTACAAAGTTCATAAGGAAATAGAGTGAGCAAACATTAAAACCATATGCACATGGTTAAAAAGTACTAAGTAAGTAATGAATTAAGTATTAAGGTAAAATACACTGAATTCTGGTATCCATTCCCATACACAACCAAAGTTTTTAATTAATGATTTCACTAAAAACATTTTAACATTAGCCAGGCCTGATTGCTCAGATCTGTAATCCAAACACTCTGGTAGACTGAGGCAGGAGGATCATAAGTTTGACCCCAGCCTGGGGAACAAAGCAACTTAGAGAGGTTCTTAACTCAAAATCAAAAATAAAATGGGCCGGGGATATGACCTAGTGGGAAGGCCCTGGACTCAATCCCTCACGTCACCATCACATCCATCAATCAAAAATTACAACACTAAAAAACAAACAAACAAACAAACAAAACCCAACTTAACACTAACAAACAGAACTACCCATTTCATCAGCTTTGGGTTCAATATTTCTCTTTCTAAAGCATACTTGTACTCTAACATAGCATTTTTCAAATTTTAAATTTCCATGTAGGCATTATTGTTAACTCACTGCTATAATTACTAGGTTTGTTTTCTCTCTTACCATTATCTCATTAATTTCTTTATATATGTGAAATATATACTGTTTATACATGCAATACATATAAAGCCACACAATTCATATATGCCTAAAACTGAACAAAACAGGCAAATATTCTATGTAACAAGTATAACCTCTTAAGTTCCTTAGACTGATCTATCTTTCTTTTCTTTGTCTCAGTACTAAGGATCTTATCTAGGGCTTTTGCACTGACCTACATCCCCATTTTTCAGTTCTGACTTTGAGACAGGGTCCCAGTAAATCACTTGGCTGATCAAGCTGGGCTGGAACTTGTGATCCTCCTGCCTCAGCCTCCTAGAGTGCTGAGATTACAGGCGTACATCATCAGGACTGGCAGGCTGGTGGGAATTGTTTTTTTCCAAATCAAATCAGTTTTCTCTCTCAACCTGGCACACCAGCTTTATTTGTCAGTCTTCACCTTGTGTTCTTCTGGCAGAGGCACCATAGGAGTTACATCCAAAAAGCTCATCAGTCATTCAGGGGTGGACCAATCAATGTCTTACTATTTAAAACTGAAAGGATAACTCAGTGCAGCTGAAGGAGTTTGAAACTTCCAAAAAAAAAAGTTTTAAGTGTAATTCACTTTTGAAGTAAATTCAAATATTATTTAATACAAACCCATGAAAATTTTACTATTCTGCAATCCCACTTGGAGTTGAAGAAGAAACGCCAGGGAAGGCAAATATGCTACAGCTATTCACTGCATAATGAAGTCTTAGTCACTAACAAACCACATAGAGGACGCGGCCCCACTGGATGCTATCTCCCAGGACTCTGGAACTATCATGGTTTGGGTAAGCACACTGTATGAAATCCACATAACAATAAAATCACTTGGCAACACATTTCTCAGAACACATCTTTGTCATTAGGCAATGAATTTATAATTGGAAATCTTAAGTTTGATAATACAAATTGCTAAAGCTATACAAGTCAAACGCTATAATGAGGAAAAGCTCTATGATAAACATTTCCTAGTGGTATTATTGATATAACCCAAATAATATCTAAAACAGCATAAGTGTGCCAAAACAAAATGCTGATTCCCATTTACAGAGACCTTGCCATGTATCACAATCTACACTTGCTGTTTCACTTGCATTATCTTATTGGAACTTGACAGTAATTCCATGAAGGCAATATTACTACCCCAACTTTACAAATGAGCTTCGAATAAGGTTAAGTGAATTGCCCAGGGTCACTAAGTTAATAATTGTTGGGACCACTCCTCAACCCCAATTCTCTCCTAATTCCAAAGACCTTCTCATTTAGCTCATTCCATTACCTGCCAATGGACTGTAGCTATGAACTTGGATTTGACTAATGCAATTATGCTAAATGTGTTATCTTAAGGGAGGTGGTCACATATATTTGCTTCTGTACGTGTGTGTAACGATTTGCATAGAAACCAATATGGAAGAATTCTAGCTGGGGCAGTGGAACATGACTGTAATCCCCACTACTCAAGAGACTGTCACTGGAGACTGGCCTGAGCAACTTAGTGAGATGCCATCTTACTATTTTTTAAAGTAATAATAAATAAAAAGGCATATTTCAGTATTACCTGGGTTCAGCCCGGTACCTCCCAAAAAGAAACTCTGTAAAGTATATGGCACTGTTTTTTATCAAATTGTCACTACATTAAAAAAAAAAGATTGAACAAGTTGGAACATTACTGTTAGTACATTTACTAAGAAAGAAAAACAAAGAAATCCTGAATCCATATTTCCTATCACAAAAAGAATTGGCAATAATATAAATGAGATAAACTTCAACCCTTTCTGCTTCAAATTACATCTGATGAACCCTTCATTCTTTTGGTTTCCATCCTTATCACTAAATATTACCTCCAAGCATCGATCCTGCCATCTCCGAGCCAGCATCTCTAGAAGTGGAGGTCGAAACTTGTCCAAGCCCAGCAGGTCCGGCAGCATAACACAGTGCATAGCAGCTAGCTGACTCCATCCTGTTGAAATGGGAGATATTACAAATCCTTCAAAGACCTTGGTGTTCCCTAAGTCAAAAGGTTTCCTTTATGCATACATAATGAAAACAAAAAGCACCAACACTATACTCTACTATAATATTCAGCATTTTGTATACAGAATTATACCAAATGCATTTCATCCCTAAATCATGTATTTGATACGTATAAGAACTCTCAACATCTTAAAACAAATACCGACACAAAGTACAGCCAAATTCACAGAAAAGCACCTTTCTACATAGTCTTCCTAAAGTGAGACATACATCTGAATGCGTGAGGTATACAAATAAGCACACACAAGATAATACACGTAAAACCATTATCAATTTCAAAAGAAGGTCACACAGACACCCAAAGAAAGGCTTATGTCATCTAATGTATGGCCATCTACGTGTTGCCACTGCGCAGACTCCATCACAGGGCCTTTAATTAAGTGGGCTACTGGTCCCCCTCTTTATGAAATGAATCAAGATGTTTAATCATAATCATAAATAAAGTAAGTAATAATGTCAGTTTTGAGGAAGTAGAAATACATTCTACAAAACAAAAACCTAACAACTCAACATTTGCAATGTCTTAAACATCATTCTAGCTCACTGAAAAAAGTTATTTTCCAAAATTCTAATCCACAAAAAGGAACTAATTTAATGAAAAAGGCAAACACTGTGTACCACTGCAGCATGTGAAACTGCCAGGATACAGCATTCTTGATGACTCCAACACTATTTTAAAGGTGTCTATAATCTCACTATATATATATATATATATATATATATATATATATATATATATGCACACACATTATAGATGGTTCCTTTATTAATGCACAAAATATCACCACTATCTCTTGGTAATGGTAATAATATTTAAAGACAGATAATCAGGTATAAATTTAGAAAAAGGTTCTACCATCATCTTACAAGGAGAGTTATTTGTGAACACAGAATTTGAACAAATCAATGTTTTGAAACAATCTAAATTTCTAAAATCACGACAAAAACTGTACCATAAAATTCAAAATTGATCATTAGAACTGTTAGAGAGAGAAAAACAAAAGACAAGTTCCCTACTTAAAGATTCATCCTTTCAGTAAGAAAAATTTTATCAATAATAACATAAAGGTAACAGATACACTTTAGGTTATAATTTATTACAACAGATACATATAGATATGAACATATGCATATGTTTGTATATATATCTATTACTTCTTACCCTTTTTAAAGTATTTTAATGTTCACTCTAAGTATGTTCTATTAAATATTTATATACATATTTGAATATTTATAAACTAAATCTTTTTTGAAACAGGGTCTCAATCTGTACTTCAGGTTGGTTCTGACCTTACTATATAGCCCAGACTGACCTTGAACTCACAGCAATCCTCCTGCCTCAGTCTCCCGAGTACTAGGATTACAGGTGTGCACCACCATGTGGTGCTGGCGTATAAAGCTCAGGTACCTAACATTTGCTATTCTTCAAGCCCTATAAACTAAATCCCAAATCCTTTATTAATGCACAAAAAAATCACCATTATCTCTTGGTAATGGCAGTAACATTTAAAGACAGATAATCAGGTATAAATTTAGAAAAAGGTTCTACTATCATCTTACAAGAAGAGTTATCTCTTATCATGATTCTCACTAAGGTCAACATCTAACAAGTCTTAATATACAAGTTTTAGTACAGTTCTATAACAGGGAAACCAAATTAAAAAATGAAATGGCTTTTTTAAGTTACTGAATTTTCTCTCCAGAAGGAATGCTACTTGTAACTGGACTGTGGATTTCACAGGCACTAAAAAAATCCTTCTATTCAAATAAATTTGTTATGTTACCATTTAGTGAAGAGTTAGAACTGTTCTGAACTATACTTTAGATTTTAAGTTTCCTTTTCATATAACACAAAACTGGTAAAGACTGAGATCATCATGGAGACAGTGAATATTACTCAGAATTCACAAGTTTCATTAAGTATCCAAACGTTATAAACAATCCTAAATGGACAGTTGGGAACAACCATTTACAGGTGTCACTCAAATTTTCAGATCTCTAAAATTATTTTCCACTTGTGTAATTCCAGAAAAATAATGTGGTGCCCTACCCAATGTGAAGATTTAAATTAGCAATTTTTGCCTTGGCCTGCAACAGAAATAGTAACAAGAGGGGTGAATTCCTATCAGCCTATAATCAATCCAAAGACTTCAAATGAGAATGCAAATTAGAAGATTCCTCCTCTCTCTCTCTTGCTCTCTGTCTCTCTCTCTCTCTCCCTCCTTCCCTCTCTCCCTCTCCCTAACTAGGGTATACAGTTGTGCAATGACAATCTAGGCTCTCTGTCACAGACTAATTCCACATGTACAACAAATTATGGCATTAGCACTAATGAAATCACATAGCAAGCAACACTACAAAAACCAAGCCACCTTTTAATTTTTAACTCATAGCAAAAGTTAGCATCTTTGCATACCTTTGGCAGCATTCTGAACTTATTGTTTAAAGCAGCTGCGAAAAACAGCACATTTTTACAACTGGACCTGGTCACTAACGTTAGCAAATAAAGTTACAAAATGGCACCTTCAGGCTCTCACAGACAACAGAACTGATGAGTGCACAAATCAGATAAAAAGAATACGCCTATTAGAATAAAGCATAGACTGAAAGAAAGTTGTTAGGAATTTGAGAGAGAATACCTTCATTTACTAAGAAACAGGTATGTAAAGCAGGAGTAGAGGCAGAGTCAGAGCCAGAGTGATCAGCATCAGACCGAGCGGAAACAACAGGTGCAGCGACTTGCAGAGGTAAACAGAAGAAAGAGAAAAAAAAAATTGAAGTACAGCAGTTTCTGAAAAAAACTCAGTATTAGTGAAAAATGAAAAACAAAACTGGCAAAATATAATGAACACAGAACTGAAAATGATGTTCTAATCAGAAGGTATGAACATTAAAGATTACAGCAGGAAAATGATGTATCTTACTGAATACCCATCAGAGTAGTTCAACTTTCTCTTACGCTCAAAACCTGTTAACACTATAAATGTGTCAAATATCGAAAACCATAGCTCTAAAATAATAACACCTATAATAAAAAGACAACATTTAAGAATTAGCAAAAGTGTAATTTAAAATGTATTGCTTAACAAAAATGTTGGTCTTCATATTACTACTTACATTTTTACAATAATTTACTATCTAAAATCACATAAATTATTTTTAATATCTTAAACCAATATCCAGTGAATCATTTTAATTTTCCACATTTATTATATGAAGTCTCAACTTAAACTAACTTGTAAAGAATATGTAATGTGTTGCTGTATTTACTCTTTAGAAGAATCATACTATAGTTTCAATCACTTACGCTTCAAAATTATTTTACAGTATAAATGTTGTCTACACTAAAATCAAATATTGTGAATTTTATAACTCTAACCGAATAGATGAACCAATATCCCCTCAAAAAAAGTTGTGTTGCCAGGAAAATGTTTCAGCTTAAATTATCATATGAAAAAGCAAACGGACCGTATGGCACACACATTCTACAACTGGAGGTCAATGTTAAGATTTAGAGGTCACCACTTGACACTTCCTTCCTATGGAGAAATTACCATATGTCATGCACAAGCATCTTCAAATTAATCCCTCTCCTTTCTTCTGTCATTGAACAGCAATAGGTTTGGGCTCCTGAACAGATTAAGTATTGTCTGCTGAATGATATGTTTGCTTTTCATGCAGTGAAGTCCTTTTGTGATGATAGGACAGCTGCGTGAAAACAACTTTTTCATAATTTCCACACGAATGCATCATAATGTCAATCAGGCACGTGTGAGGTAAACAGCAGAACTAAAACGAGTCCACAAACAGTAGCAAAAAAAAAAAAAAATGTGACTCTCCAAACCTAAGACACACACACAATCCTCCTGTGCTTCACAAACCCCAGCACATACAGAAGTTTTATTTATAAATTATATTTTATCATGGTAGACTTGTTTTGTGCTTTATGACATGATGATTATTTATAACGTTACACTTAGGAAAAAGTTGCTTTTAACGGCATATTTTGTAAATCTACAAGCTTCTTTACGACGTAATCTTGCTGTAAATTCCCAAATATTTCTATGTAACATTAAATAATTTACTTATGTTTATTTTGAAATCCAGTTAATATGACCTACTAAATATTCTTTTTCCCAAGGAAAATATAGGGAACTTTGGTGGCAACAAATTAACTTTCAGGTTTTGGCTTTTATGCAGAAAATCCCTTTGAGAGCTTCCAACAGTTGAAATATTTCTCTAATTTCACTTTTTTACCCTGGAAAAAGCATGTTAATTCAGTGTGATATTATCCTAACTGTGAAAAGACAGTAGAGTGAGAAAGTAAAGAAACCCAAGGCCCATACATCACAATTCAGTATGTGAGTGCTCACTGCACTAGTTATGGCATACAGGTAGGAAGATTAAATTACAACGCTTCCTCACGGAACAAGTATGACAGGCACTAGAAAGAGCCCTGGCAGAGCCACTGGAACGGCACAGTATGCCTCAGCAAACAACATACATGTCTAACAGAAGAAGAACAGATTTGGGGTATTATATTTTTGGACTCATATTTAAATGACATTTCATACGGAGAAAGGAATATAGGCTTGAGTTTTAACAAATTTTATGGGCATTGAGAAATAAAGAAAATTACTGTAACAGAACTCAAGGAATCAGACATACTACACTTAAAAAAAAACTCTGTGTGACTAATAAAAATTATTTATATAACTTCACAAATTATAGAGGAGAATCTAGAACACCTTTCACAATTCAGTGAAAAATTCTGTCACAACTTTTACAAATATCCACAGGCAGAAAATCAGCAACAGAAATTAAACCAATACAACCTGAAACATAAAACACTTAAGATTAATTACAAATAGTAAATCTGAAAAGTTATATGTGACACTAAATGTCATATACCATAAAACATAACCAACCATTTGATTTCTTAAAATATAAAAGCTGCAATGTCACTTCTCAGTTTATTTCTCTTAAGAATTATTAAGCACAAAGGAACACAATTTTAACACAATTCTAAAACAGGGACAGAGCAGACACAAACGTATTACTTTACCTGGAAGGGTTCTTTAAAAAAAAATAGTTTTGCAAGGTTAGGGAGGTACTTTAGTCAGCTGCTTATATTGGTGTGAGAATAGAGGCAAGAGAGCAATGCATGCAGCAACCACACTGCACCAGGGACCCTTTTAAGCAGCGAGTATACAGGCAGTCACCATTACAATACCCTTGACTTCTGTTTCTGAACAAGTACATTTCACTCTTCATTTGAGATTTGACCCTAAACTCCATTTTCTGTTTTCCCATTATGGCATTTGAAAAGTATAAAGGAGAGAAAGTTATATGACGTGTGCGTTTTACAAATTGGTCTACATCTCATCAGCTTCCTGGCACCTAAACACAAATAGGCCTCACATTTTTCAGAGGAATAAAAGAAAATCTTAAATAATTAGAAAAAAATATATATAAGACCTAATAAAAGTTTTTCAAAGCTTAACCCTAAGGGAAAGGGGACATGGCTCAGTGGATAAAGCACTTTGCCCAGCAGGCACAAGGCTCTGGGCTCAATTCCCCAGCACCACATGAGTTAGACATGATGGCACATACTTGTAATCCCAGTACTCAGGAGGTTGAGGCAGGAGGGTTATTGTGTGTTCAAGGTCAACCTGGACTACATAGTGAGTTCAGGGACAGCACAGACAACAGAGTGAGATCTTGTCTCAATCAATCAATCAATGCTTAATACTAAAACAACAGACAGAATTATTTGGTGATGAATCACTTTAAAATGTTACATAGTAACCATGACGTTGTAACAAAGAAAGAAGGCAGAAGGAAAAGAAGAAGAAAACAAAAGAATTAAAAAGAAAGCCAGGAATTAGAAAGCTGTGCAGAGCAAAGCATCAAATACTGCACACGAAGGCCCTGAGCACTGCGCCGCATGTGCACGCACACCTAGCAGCAGCATCGGCGTGGGTACTGATGTCAGTTTGGTGTAGGCTCAATCTCTTATGTCTGAAGTATGGGTATTTTCATCATCTTTTAAATCAACATGAAGCATTAGGAAAAATCATTAAATCAGCTTTCATTGTTTCTTTCCCAGTGCCTGATTTTTTGATGTACAAGTGGATAAGACACCACCCTGTGTGACTGGGTGGAATGTGTCATATGCCCGATGCCTCGCGCAATGGAGAGAATTAATGTACTAACTTTACTATGAACACACTGGGAAGAAAACTTTAAATTTCTTTGTGATTCCTTTGTCATCTGTAAAGTTTCCACTTCATGATACTCCCTAATGTCAAAGACACTGCCAAAAAGTATCAGAAAGTTAGAAAACAAATATAATAGCAATTGTAATTTTAAAAGATTCTTTTCTAAAAAAAAGTTAGCCTCAGGCTTTGTGTATGAATATGTATGCACTCGTATAAAGATTGTGTTTGAAACAGTATTAAAATTTTACCTTTTATTAACATACCACTGGACTCAGAAAGAGAGGTACCTTCAACTGGAATCCTACTGAGAATGTCAGGAACTAAGCACCTTAGCTTAATCTATGAGAGAGGCCTCATGAGATATTATCATACAAGAAGGCTCTACATGGTAACTCAGCATATATTAATATGTCCAATAGAGCAGGGCATTCAAAAAAACACAAAGTACAATACTGCAAGACCACATCTTAGTGGGTCAAACAATATAAAAATGCATTTTAAAAGACAGAATTCCTCTGCCCTGTCCTGAAATACGACTTCTGAGAAGCAACTATTTCCAATCATTTCAACTCTCTTTCAACGTATACTTCCATACCACTAAATCATGTGCTGATACCATAATTCCTTGATTTACCAAATTTAAAACTTAGCTATTGGTCTCTATTAATACTGTGAAAGATAACAATTTAGCTTTGACAAGCCACAAATTGATCTAAATCTCACTAACATTCCAGTACATAAATACAAATAGCCCTTACCTTTTTTAACAGAAAAATTAACCAATACTAACAAATTACCTTTTTCATCCTCTCCCCAACATACTTATGCTACACTTTTTGGTATGTCAATAGTAAATGCGTACATTATCTCTATAGATATACTCTTTAATGTTGACCCAAAAAATTTACCAACATTATATTCTTTTCCTAGACTTCTACATTATTTTCTGAATTAAAAGATTATCAAAGGATTTTTTCATTTATCATTTTTTTTTTTGAGACAGCATCTTCCTCTGTATCCCAAGCTGCACCTGAATTATGGAGCCCAGGTTGGCCTTGGACTCATGGCAATTCTCCTGCCCCAGCCTCCCAAGTGCTGGAAATACAGATGTGTGCCACCACGCCTGGCTTATGTGGTGCTGGGGAATCAAACTCGGGTACTTAGTGCTTGACGTAGCACTTGGTAGGCAAGTGCTTTAACTGCTAAGCCATTCCTCCAGCCCCTTCATTTATCTTTTTTATGATGTATCTATTTCTTCTTAAATCTTTTTCCTCTTTCTTTCTTCCTTTACTTCTCTTTCTTTTTTTCTTTGTTTCTTTTGTGGAATGAACTTAAAGGTTTGCATAACTTAGGCAAATGTTCTACCATTAGGCTACATCTGTAATCTTTTCTTTTCCAGTCCTGTGGGAGGACAAGGTCTCTCTAAATTGACTAGCCTGATCCCAAACTGTTATCAACCTGTTCTAGTCTCTACACGGGTCTACCCCACCCCACTCTGTTTCTTCTTATACTTTCTGACAACCTCTCAATGATTTTCTACAGGCCATTTTCAGCTTCCCACCAACCTTCTCTTCAGGAGCCACCCACACTACTCCTATCGCAGCACAGTTGTCATCCTGAGACTTTTCCTAGCCATCATCCTACAGGTCTTGCACGATGCTCTCCTCAATGAGTCCCCACTTTCCTGGATCACGTCTTACTCATTTTTAGTTTACCTCTTTACATTGACAGAACACATCTTCCAATATTTTATTGAGAAAAGGTATTTAATACAGTAAAGTTATCAGACCATGAATGCCTACAAATGTCACCAATGTGTCTTTTTTGGCAGTTTACATGCAGAATTCTAAATGAAAAATGTAATCTTCCCTTCACAATTTTAAGGATCAATTATACTGTACCCATACTAGCTTAGGGCTACTAGTAAGAATCCCAACAATATTTTTATTTCTGAAATAGTAATACTGAACTCTTATCCCTGGTAAAATTCAGTAAGAAAATACAGAGAAAATAAATACTATAGGTAATAGTATCATAAAAAGATGTATCTGGAAATCAATAGCACAGACAAATACGTAAAGTATAATATCTCAAACATACTTACACAAAGTTGGAGTTTTGTGGCACTTGATATTCCTGGTCACTTTGTGTATCATCAACAAATCCCTGTCCTAGGAGGCCATTGTAATGTTCTTGGAATATACATAATTGTAATAGTCAGCTATTAGGGAATAAGTGCAAAGCACTGAGGAAATCCATACACAGTATGTATTAAGTGAAGTATTTACTCGCATTATAAATTTATTCATACTATCCACAATGATACTGGTACAAAAACTTTACTTAAGGAAAACTTTACTTAAGACATAGGTTTATTAATAGTCTAGATTATTTCACTGAGATATGGAGCCACTAAAATGAATAACACATTCAGAAGAAATATGGATAAGTATCCACAAATATTCTTACGGGAAAAAATCCTTAAAATACAGAAAATAGAAAGGATAAGGACCCATCATTACAGACTGAAAAACAGCTCAAGACAGCATTCTGAGAAACAGGCAGATATTCCACTCAAATAATCAAAACTCAATCACATAAATAAAAAATAAAATTTTTATAAAAACTGCCCTCTTTGCTAACATCCAAAATAAATGAATTATCCAAAATAAATAGAAAATGAATGAGAGCAAGTACCATATGTAGACAATTCATAACAGTGAATGATAAATTTATAACATAAACACTATCTTGAATTGGATATGTGGTTTCTTTAATTTTATGAACACTAAATGAGTGGGTGTATGTATGCACCAGGCATTGGGCTACGCATATAAAAATACACAAAGATTAAACAAAATCCCTGCCCTTAGGGTACTCATAATCTAAGAATAAATGAATAACCAACTACCCAATTAAAATATTACCATCACTTGGACTTTTCAGGACCTCCTCCAACAGACATACAGTCCTTGAGGGCCGGAATTTGCTCTGTCAGCCCTCAAAGCCTCAGCACATACAACTGCAGCAGCATGAAGAGAAGCTACTTAAAGATTCATTCAACATGTATTTACTGAGCTCATTCTCTAAGTTAGGAAACAAAAAAGAAAAGAAAATGTACTTGCTTTTTGTGTTTCCAAGAAGATCAAAGTTAAAAAACAATTTTTAAAAAAGAGAGAGAAATGCATATAAGTCTAAGCAGAAAATTTTAAAGGATTTTCAGGTGAATCTATTCAATGACCTGACAGACATACTCAAGGGTAAGCCTACCTTTTGCTATAGATTCTAGAAAAGAATAATAGTAAACTGTTGAGTAATTTATATAAATGTTGCCTTGGGCTAACAATAACGACTCCTAATGTCTCAGTGTAGACAGCCTATCTTAATATCATTAATGGAAGGTAAAATGGCAAGGAACATAATACTGAACCATTAACATGACTGAGTTGTGTATGTAGCTCCCCAAGCAAAGATACAAATACAAAACAAACATCAAATCAAGATAGGTACTAGCGACCCGTGGGTTTGAGTCCAGCTAGGGTTACACAGTGAGTCAGGACCAGCATGCACTACCAAGCAAGGCCCTGTCTCTGAAAAAAGAAAAGAAAAGAAAGCAAGACTGTTTTCTCAGCACTGTTGGAAACTGAGGATCACAGTTCAAATCTAGCTTGGGTAATTTAGCAACTTAGCAAGACTCTGTTTAGATATCAAAAAATTTTTTTTAAATGATGGGGATGTGGGTCAGTGTGAAGACCCTGGGCTCATTTCTCACTACTACAAACAAAAAAGAAAAGAAAATTAAAAACAGAAAATTTGTAATAATGAAAGTGCAAACCACTCACATAGAAAAAAGAAAAGTCATACTAGAAATCAATGAAACCAAAAGCTGTTCTTTGAGCACATTCATAAAATTATTAATCTACTAGGTAGACCAACAAAAATAACATAAATTATGAATAACAGAAATGAAAGAATGGACAGAATTTTAAGTCCTACAATTCTTTGCTGAGTTTAACACAAACTACTGAAGTTAACTTAAGAGAAAAAAACTTAAATAACCTGAATATTCCTGTATTTAACAATTTTAAATCTGTAGCTGAAACTTTCCCACAAAGAAAAACCCCAGGCCTGAATCTCAAGAGTGAATTAGAACAAGCAAGTTGGAAAGAAACAATATTAATCAATACAAACTCTCCCAGAACATGCGAGAATCTACTCTTAATTCATTCTATAAGTTCCGTACGGCCCTTTTATCAAAATTGTATGAAAACATTATCAGAAATGAAAACTATTCACCACAATCACCATAAATACACATACAAGAATTATTCACAAAATTTTAGCAAATTGTACTTAAAAACAATAGATAACCATTGTAACAAAGTGTAGTCTATCTTGCACAGTTCTTAAAGCAAAAAGGTTGATACATCTTGTCTTATAGGGTAAATAAGGAGAAAAAACATATAATCATTGCACATTTCACAGATGCAGAAAAAGCTGATGATTAAATCTGATATTTGCTCACTTAAAAAAACCCTCAAAACTAGGAATACAATAACGAGCATTGTGGGAAAGGACTAAAGCTAATACCCTTAATTAAAAAAAAAAACAGATAAGTAAATTGTGATCTACTCACCTAGAAGAACAACATACAGAAATTTTTAAAAAAATTAACCACAGACAAGCACTACAAATGCTGATGAATCTCATATAGGAAGCCAAACACCTAAACTGAGTTGATGCGAAACTCAGAAGCCAGGCAAAACTACAACAAAGGCTGAGAAATGCAGGCCTAGGTGGTACGGCTGTAAAAAAAAGCAAAGGGAAAATTTTATAAAAGTCGGAATATTACTGGATGAGAACACCTTATCCAAAATGCTTTAGATCAGAAGTATTTCAGGTCTCAGACTTTACTCTGATTTTGAAAAATCTACTCAAGGAAAGAGCCTGGGGATAAGACTCAAGTCTAATCACGAAATTCATTTATGTTTCATATTTGTACCTTACAGCTCAGCGTGCAGGAGATTGCAGACAATATTCTGGAGTACCTAAGCTTAACCTCAACCTGTCACAGGAGGTCCAAATGGAGACGTTTTTTCACTTCTGGCTTTATGTTGACACTCAAAAAGTTTCAAATTTTGAAGTATTTCAGAATTCAGACTTTTGGACTCGTGATGCTACCTGTAGTTACCTTTGAACAGGAATGTGTAATGGCTGGAAGAACACATGGAGTGTGCTTCAGAAGGGCTGGTGACCTTCTTTTCATTGTTACACGTGTAGTTACACGACGGATCAACCTACAAAACTCACTCAGCTGTACCTTTCTCTCTTGTGTACCTTCTGTATGTATACTGTATTTTATACACAACAGCACAAAAGTATATAACCCAAATTATTATACAGTATTACATAGTTTAATATAAAGTATTATAAAATGATTGTGTGTGTGTGTATGTGTACTGTTGTGCTGGAGACTGCACTTAGGGCCTTACCATAGCACACAAGCACTCCACCACAGAGCTCCACTGCAAGCTCTAATTATATAACTTTACTTAAAGGACAGAAAAACAAGAAGGTGACCATTCAAAGTGAAAGAAGGCAATGACATAGAGTGAGGGGGACCTTACCTGTAATGGCGAGACCCAATAGAAAGCACCTAAGATTGCCTGAAAAGCATGCATACTCTGTTAGGACGTTAAACTAAGTAAAACATAATCTGCTGAAAAGATAGTTGTACTTGTCCAAGTAAAGTAAAACTTTTACATGTGAAGTTAGGGGACTACTGTTTAACAAATCTTGTAGAACTACTCTTTGGCTTTTTCAAACTTCAAAATAAAATAAAAACCTAAAACGGGGGGAAAAAAAAAGTCCAAGATGTCAACACTTAGACACAGGCTGAGCATAAACTCATCTCCTCTCATTCCTCTGTTTCTAACACAATCTGTGACAGTCAGCATTACTGCTCAGCCTAAAAGACAGTTCTCCAACATGAGCAACTCTGCAGGTCATCTGTCAGTATCAAAGGAGTATAAAAGATATAGTCAGGAATATCTGAGTATATTAATTAATAATAAAAAAGAAAAAGAAGCTCAACCTTTCTTCTTTCCTATCCTCTAACAGAAAACCAAGCTACATATGATATATAATGATCTAAATTTTAAAAAGATAAAAAGAATGAAGAGAATTTCCACAATATATAAGCTACTGGCAAACAGCAGATTAGCTATGCTGTCAAATTCAAATTTAAACATTCGTAAACAAATCTTTCCTCCCTTAAAAAATTCCTAAACATATTTATAAAATAGGTATACTTTTAAAACTCAAGACACACATAATTAAAACACTAACTTGTCGGGTAAAGATGGTGGCTGAGTAACAGCACTGCACAATATCTCCTCATCAACTCACTTAAAAAATCAAGAAGGTAGTTAGAAAAAGCGTGTTTGGTGTAGCTAGGAAAGAGAGGCGCATCCCCAGAAACTGAAAGGCGACCAGCAGGAGGACAGAAACTCCGAAGGATCATCAAAACTGGAGGGGGAAAAAAAAAATCCCCGCAGTCCAGGAAGCCGCCACAGCCAGCAGCAAATGGCAAGCAGCGGCGGAGGGAGGAAAGCTCGCGGGGACCTGAACATCTGACTGAACTGAGCGGGGGAGAGGACTGAGCTGGGAGAGGACAGAGCACACAGCAACGGGAGAAGAGACTGTGGGCGGGTCAGAAGCAGCCCACTCGGTGTGGCCCCGCGGCCCCGAGTTGCCGGCACCCACAGATCACAAACAAGGCCCGGAGGCCAGAAACTCAGCCCGAGGTAAGTGTGGATCCGGACAGGTGGGAATCATTGGCTGCGGGTGGCCCTAGCCTCAGAAGCATCAACCCGTGGGTGTGTGTACTACAAACGCAGCGTGCGCTCCCCCTAGAAAAGGCCCCAGGATCCCAGATCAGAAATGGGGCTCAACAGCCGTCGCAGGCAGTGATGTCAGCAGGAGCCATTCTCTTTCCTGTACACCAGAGACAGTCAGAGGTAGCAGAACCATGGGGAAACGGGGTAACAAATCTTATACAAAAAGATCTGACTCCCCAGAATGAGGGTGCAAGGGGTTCTAAAATTCCAGAACCCAAAGAAGAGATGGGCAAGAAGGACGGTGACTTATGGGCCCAGATAGTCGGTTAATTAAAGCTGGAATTAAAGCAGGAATTAAACCAGGAAGCAAAGCAGGAAATAGAACAGACAGTGCAAGAACTACAAGAACACTTAGCTAAGCACAAAGCAAGCCTTGAAAAGAAATCAGAGGAGACCAAAGAAGAAATGGGGAAGCACAGTTACAAATCTCCTACAAAAAGACCTGAAACCCCATGAGATGAAGTCAGGGTAAAGATGAATATGGCAAAAATGATGGCAACTTCTGGGCCCAGAAATTCAGGGAATTAAAGCAGGAATTAAAGCAGAAAATAAAACAGAGAGCAGAAGAGCTACACCAATACACAGATAAGCAAAAAGCAAGCCTTCAAAAGCAACTAGAGGAAACCAGAGAAGAAATATACCAGAAGATAATGAAGACAAAAGAAGAAATTAGAGAAGTACACAACAGAGATATAGAAAAATTGAAGGCAGATATTCAGAAAATGAAAAACACACAGGAAATAATAAGCAACCACTTTAAACAACTTCAGAATAGTATGTCAGACCTAGAAAATAAAGTGACTAAGCTGCAATATACAGGTCTTGAAGAATACAAAGTAAAGAAAGAAAGCGAATCATTACAACGGCTGATAGATGATTCAAGGAGAAATAACCTCAGAATTATGGGAATCGAGAAGACTGAGGACAAAACAAAAGGCTTAAGGGACATGTTTCATGAAATAATGGAAGAAAATTTCCCAAATCTAAGAAAAGAAATGAACATGGAACTATTGCAGGCATACAGAATACTAAACAACTTTGATCAGAAGAGATCCTCATCACGTCACATCATAAGTAAAATTCTAGAAACCCCACACAAAGAGAAAATACTAAAAGCGGTAAGAGAAAAACAGAAGGTGACCTGCAGAGACAAACCCATCAGGATAATAGCAGATTTTTCACTCCAAACTCTAAAAGCCAGGAAATCGTGGAGCAATATCATCCAAGCACTAAAAATACATAAATGTCAACAAAGACTGCAATATCCAGCAAAATTTTCTTTCAATTTAAAGGGAGAACTTAAAACTTTCCATGATAGAGACAGCTTAAAGAAATTTGCAGCCACTGAGCCAGTATTGCAGAAAATACTTAAAGGAAACTTGAACAGTAAAAGGGAGACCAGTGACACCAATGACTCCAGAGGAAAAGTGACAACAGCTAGAGGAGAATGAGCTGAGAAACAAGTAGGTTATTAATCAGTGAAATATGAGTAAATAAGATATGAAAATTAGGAAATTAATAACTAGATTTGCCTACATGTCTGTCACTTTAAGTACATTTATGTGGTATAGATTTAAGTTCATTTAATGTAGCAATGTGATATAGTTTTATCTTTGTTTTGTTGTAGCAATTCACTTATTAGGTCACTAATGAAAGTTTATCCTAAGGAAATTGACTGATGTAAAGATAACCTTGTGAATGTACAAATATGCATCTTCCAGTACTCAGCTAAGGCAATTTAATTTTTTTAGTTTTTTTTCTCTTCTCTCCCAAATTAACTAGTTTTTTGAACTACATGCTTATAATTATTTTCTAGTATGAGCTGGTGGGTAAGGCCAGGTTTAACAATAACAACAAAGTTGTAGGAAAATATGGAAAAAAAAAACTTTTGGTGAATATCCCATGATGGGATTGGTTGGATTCAGAAAGGAGATATCAAGATCTGACTACTGCAAACCCATTAGAGGAACAGGAAGCTGGGGTAGAGTGGTGACTTGAGTGAAATGACTTAGGCGCGGAAGATTAACATGTTAAACACTGTATGGTTTCTCGGAATTGGAAAACCCAGAACACAGACATTCTCTGGAACCATATGAAGTGATAGCCGGAGCCAGGGGAAGGGACAGGGATGAGGTGGTAGGGTAAAAGATGGGAAGGGATTGTGAAGTTGATGTGATACACAGATGTACAAAACCCCCAAATTCACTGTAAATACTATTACATTTTTATATTAATAAAAATAGTGGGAAAAAATAAAACACTAACTTGTCAAGTTGAGGTGCCCCTAATGCATCAAAATTAGGCCAAAGGTAGTATAATAAAATTATGTGAAATACACTCACTTATCAATTTCTAAATAAAATCTAATTAATTTTAACTGACATCTTAATTACCCATATTTACATCTGGAATATAACAACTTTTCAGTCTTTTAACAATCTGAGACAAACAAAATGTTATGATTACATATTAGCTAGGCCTTTTCAGCTTTCAGAACTGAAATGTCATGTCAATTATTTAATAAGATTTAAGTTTACCTTGTTTAATCTGTCCTTGCACAATATTACTGGAAGTTGGTGGGGAGCCCCTTGCCTTAGATAGGTCTGGGGTGCTTGGTCTAGGTGGCCTTTAAAAAGAAGAAAAAAAAAACATATATATTCCTTCACAATTTTGTATTTCCAAAACTATTTAAAATATTAAATTTTCCAGTCTTAAATGAATTCAAGAAATATACACAGAACATTTTCAATTTACTCTTCCAAAAACAATTTTTTTTAGTTTGCACCTACTAACATTTTCCACTTCAACTTTTAATATGGTAAAAAAGTTACATGATTGGCAAGTAACAAGTAAAAATTTAGCATCTACAATTTATATTTTCTCTGCGGTACATCTGTTCAGTTGTTTTACTGATGTGTTACTGAGAACAGAACCTAGAGCTTTCATCCTGAGCCACATTCACAACCCACTTTATTTTTTATTTTGAGGCATGGTCTCACTAAGTTGCTAAGTTGCCCTGGCTGGGCTTGAACTTGTGATCCTCCTGCCTTAGTCTCCCAGAGTTCTAGGGTTACAAGTGTTGTCAATATGCCCAGCTCTGAGTTTAAGAAATATTTATGAACACTCTAGTAAACTACCACTCATAGGTAAAAACTACTATTAGTCCTCCATTCTTCCATATGGCATGTAAGAATTCAGCCTACCCTATTATCACTGGCCCAAATGAATTCATGGAATATTACACTGGTTTCAAAAGTACTTGGCCTTAAAAGGTAAAAGAGGCAATAAGGCATTAAGAAACCCTAAGCCCAGGAGGCAGAATGTCTGTTTGAATCCTGGCTTTATCACTTACTAGATATGTGACCTTCAGTAAGCTACTTCACTTTTCTGCATCTCGGATCTTTTGTAAGACAGGGATAAGTATGTACCTCTTAGGGCTAAAGGCACTAATAAGTTTTTTTTTTTTTTAAAAGGACTTAACAAGAGTCTGACATAATTTAAGTGGTACATAAGTATTTGTTAGATTAAAAATGAAATTTTATATGCTAATTTTCAGAAGAATGTAATAAAAAGTTGTCTTCATAATTTTGAGAAAACAGGAAATACCCAGAAATAAACTTGGAACATTAAAATAGTATTCTGCATTTTAAAAAGTTGGTTTTATCAAAATTTTTGACTACACTTACAAAATTCTGAAGTCAACCACTGACCAAACATCATTTATGGCTTACGACAAACATTTGACCAAATGTGCGTTTGAACTGAATGTTAGTGCAAACTTCTAGTAAAGATAATTTTATCATTATATTTTATCAACAGCTAGTCTATGGGACCAACTTCTACATTTTAATTTTTTTAATAGCCATTAAGAGCATGTGTTGGGGGTGGGTGTACTTGTGTGTGTGTGTATTTTAATCTAGACTAGGTATTTTTGGAGATTTGTATTATAAAACTTAAACAGGAAACTGAGGTGACACTAAAATGGTCAAGCATGCAGAACCAAAAAAAAAAAAAAAAAAGAATATACAATTAAAAGATGGAATAGGCTTGTAGAATAAAATCAAACAATCACGAGGTCACACCTGGTAGGTCCCTTCTTCATATGATCACCGATAAAAGTTGCATTTGTCATACTCATTAAAGTATTTGCCAAAGATATAATAGACAGGAGATGCTGAGTGGTGACTGCTCGTGACACTCCGTAAGTTCCCTTTCCTACTCCCTCAGTGGCTGACAGCTTCCTTCCTATTTCTGTTTTCTTGTGTAGCAGTTTACAAGTAGTCTGATTGTAACCAGGAAGCATCAGCGACATATGACCTCCTCTTGATAAGAGACCAAAGGACACCGTGCAATGTGGCTTTAGCATTCCGAGGCGATCAAGACACACTTCGTCCAAGACATCATTCAAACCCCAGGCATGAAGACAAGACATAAACAATTTTGCAGTGTCCATAGTTAAATTATATTCTAATAGGGTCAATGGCTTAGATTTGCTGGCCCGGTACTCAGGATCACTTTCTTCCCTTCTCTGCCTCATTAACTCCTCATCCTCGTCTTCATCATCAAGGAGATGTTCCTTTATGTTCTCTTTGATAGTTTCTTTCACTTGTTGGAAGAGAACTGCTGCTCGCTTTCCAGTTAGAAAAGAGCCCCCTTTGTCTGAACTGCCAGATGCTTTCTGCAAATTCTCTGGGGAAATAAGCGCAGTATTCGGCCTAGAGGCTTCTTCAGTGAGGAGTTGAATAATCAACGCTTCCACATCAAAGAAAAGCACATGTATGTCTGGGTCTGTTACGTTTGTCTTTATTGCTTGAACCATCAGGGAGTTATGAGAATATTTAGGTAAATTCCCCTGCAACAAACATTTTTAAAAGATGGATATAATTAGAAGTGTTTAATTTTTTTAAAAAAATCAAAATCAAAAGAATGAAAATGCTTATCAAGCTGTCTTTTTAGAGATCTGTGCAATAAAAGTAACACACTAACTTTGACAGTTAACAATATGTAAAAGATATGAGCTTATCCAATTAGGAGAACTTTACACTGAAATAATCATAAAACTGAATTAACTAAAAACTAGGAAGATAAAGGTTTATTATCATGCAGGAAGTCTTTTACTCACAGGATAGGTAAAAATTTGTTTTAAGACCTTAAAATCGCATTCTAGAGATGAAACTACTGTTCCATTTGAAAGAATAACCAGTTTACCAGGGCTGCAGATTCTTTTAAGTTGCGGTAGCATCAAGTCCTTTTTCCCTTTTCCCTTCAATCTTTCCCTATTCACTTTTTTCCCTCAAAAGAGAGCATCTAGAAGTTTTCCTCTTGCAGATCCTAAAAAAGGTATCATCCTTCCCATGCCCACCTTATATTTTCCTCTCCCTCTTCTGTCCTAAATTTATTCAAAGGGATTTAAAGTATTTAATGGAAACTCTTTAGGACCTTTCCTCCATAATCTTTGTGGAACCTGATGTTTTACTGAAAGAAAAAGTGCAAATAAAAACTCACCTTAGAGCATCCTAAATACCCTCCTGGAGAGCCTCTGATTCTAGTGACCTTCTGCTTCGGACCCCTCCCTCTCAGACATCAGCCATGACAACTCATTTTATCTGCCCACATTACAATTACCACCTGTATGGATATGGCTCCCTAATGACAGCCAGATCAGCTTCCTGAAGGGATTGCTGTCCTGCATTTCCTACTGCATGTATCTGCGTATCCCACGGTGCTTTGCATTTAAAGTGTGTTCATTCCCACCCTCCCATGAAATCTGCTGCACCTCTGGAATCATTAGCAAATATTCCTTTTTCCTATCCCACTGCCACCACAGAAGTTCAGACCTATACCGCTGCCTTCCAAGGCAGGCTCCAACAACCACCATCTCATCTTCTTCCACCTGAGCCCACCTCCTCAGGCCACTGACTTCCTTCTGAGGTACAGATCTAACGATGGTGCTCTTCAGATTCAGAAAAAAAATCTAGTTCATAGATTATTAACATAAATGACAAAATCTGAAAACTAAGTCAAAATATCTGATCTTGGGGTGAGTAGGTACTTTCTAAGCATTTTTAAATTTAGACCTCTATAATGTAATAAAGAAAAAAAAAGAGAAAGGCTAAAAGGTAAGTAAGAAATAGAAATAGAAATAGAACTTGCCAGAAGTAATGCTGGTGAAATTTTAACCTATATAAATAAATCTTAAAATCAATTTAAAAACTGTTAATGCCCAAAGAATAAAGGAAAAAATTATATAAAGATGAAAGACAATTTACAGTATAATAAATCCCATCAATAAATACAGAAAGAACTTGTTCCAACTAATTGTATCGGAAATAACAGTTAAAATAACAACAAGAACCTCTAATATACTTAGCAAACAATACACACTATAAACACTGTAAGGAAAGTCTATCCCACTCACTGTAGGAGTGAATTTAAATAGCAGCCTTTTAGAAAAGTAATTTGGAAAAATACCTTCTTAGCCCTCAAGATTGCTATTGTTTGATTCAGTATATCTCTTTCCAGGATCCTACACTAAATAGAAAAACAGACATAGACACAGACATACAGGTGTACACAAACAAAGATGTTCAATGAAGCAACACTCAGTATTTTAGCTTGGAAAAAAATCTAAATATCAAACAATAAAGAAATAGAATGCAAGCAAAATCATATAATAGAATAAATACTGACATTACAAAGTCATGCTTTCTACGCATATTTAACCAAACAGCAAAATGCCTTATGTTCTAATTTTAGGTAAGAAAAATAACTACGCATGCACAAACAAGTATGCACATAGAATATAGTTCTAATTTCACTTATTTAGTGATTTTATATATATTTATATAAAATCTCTATATAGAAAGAGACAGACAGAGTGGGGCTAAAAATACAACAAAATATGTTAACAGCAATTATTTTGTGATGAAATTATAGGATATCCTACTCATATGTTTCTTAAATTTTATACATAACAAATGTCACTTTCATAACTAGAACATAAAGCTCTAGAATAAAATCTAAACACCAGAATAATACTGAAGGCCTACTATGGTTTCTTTGGTAATAACTTTTCCAGCTTTAATAAATGGGCCCTAATATCATACTTTTGGTCCCTCTCACATAAATTCTTTTATTTATTCCTTTGCCCAAACAGTCTTCTTTTAATGTAGTCCAATCCCTTCCCTTTCAACAAAACCCTAATTGTATCACTCACAAGGTAAAGCTAATAAATCCTCACATTGTATACTCTGAATATATATTTTCTTTGTTAACTATACTTCAGTAAAGTTCATGGAGGACTTGAGTTCTACCAAATAAAGTGAGTTCACATGGAACTGGATCCCCTTCTTTTCAGTATCTTTTCTATATGTGCCACATACCTATATATCTTTGCCATATTATATAACCAGTTGTTTTAGGTAATTATGCCTTCCTGTATCTGATGAGACCATTTCGAAAACAAGGTCAAACTAGATCTTACTCCTCTTTAAATATCACAATGCACAGCAGAATAAAGAAAAGATTACAAAAATTTTACAATATTGTTAAAATACTGCTCATTATCTCTTCTATAAACATCAGTGATTCTCCTTAAAGGGTTCCTCTTTTCTCTCAACTTTCCTTGCTTTTGATTAGGTTTCTTTGAAGCCTCAAAAGCCTTGATACTGATAACTTGTAACACAAGGATAAACCCCAAACTCAACTGCCAAGCACAAAAAACCCAGAGCATATCACTGACTGCCTCTCCAGTTTTGTCTCTAGCCACAACCCCTATAACTTCACTATCAAATCAAGTTGCTTTCCACTTCCAAAGCCATACAATTTCAGTCACATGCACCTTGCAAGAGCTCATGCTAGAACCTCCTTCCCCCTCCCTGCGGACCACACGGGCTTCCTTATGCCCAATCCATGCTCTTCCTTTCATCTCCCTGTGGGCTACACATACTTCCATCCATCTGTGAGTGAAATTACTTAGAGAATTCTATAAGAAGATCTTGACATTACCTCCTTTGTAAAAATTCTTCTGAAGAGCAATTACTTAAAAGTAGAATATAAATATTTCTTTTATAGTTAACAACCTCAGGGGATAAATAATATTATAAATTTATGCTAAATAAGAGCAAATATTAAGTTATAAATAAGAAACACAATGCTCTGACTCTGATTCCTGTATTTATTTCATTCATTCTACCTTGACCACATAATTATTGTGCTCTGTATTTATACAAGGCACTAATGACACAAAAATGACCATGAGATGTTTTCTTTGATTTGGAATTCAAAATTGATATATAAGGTATATAATAACATGGAAGCACAAATGGCATGATGAATAAGGGAAAGCTGCAAGATATAAGAAACACATAAAAACAAAAAATTTGAAAAATATAAAGAAACACCACAGAGAAAGCACCAACCCTACTCTGAGTGAACACAAGAGCTCCTGTCAGGGGCAGTAACTGGCACTATGAAAGAGCACTCCTGGCAGAAAGCCAGGGGGGTGCGAAAACAGGACAAAGGCAGGAATCATCACAGGGTAGATGCTGATGGAGACCGCAGCTGATCAGGATGAATAATATCAGAAATTTGGTTCCCTGTGGGCCTACAGGACATATCCTGGCTTTGGAACTTCATTTAAAAGGCCTAGGAACCACCAACACTGTATTTTTCTCAGATCATCAGTGGCAGGGCTGGGCATATTTCAGTGGTCAGAAGACTTGCCTAGCATGCATAAGGCCATGGGTTCAATTACCCAGTACCACATAAAAATGAGTAGGATGTGGTGGCATGCACCTGTAAACCCAGCACTCAGGAGACTGAGGTAGGAGCATTTTCATGAGTTTGAGGCCAGTTTGGGCTACATATTGAGTCTAGGACCAGCCTGAACTAGAGTGAGACCCTGTCTGAAAAGAAAAAAAAAAGCGGGGGTGAGGGGAAGATCAGGTGTATGTGTGAAATTCTGGTTCCCGGGCATGATTCAAGATCAGAATTGGCATGCCATGGAATGCACCAGCACCACACCTGTCTAATCAGTCCTCACATTGCCTTACGTGGAGAAGCTTGAGCACTAGGATCCAAAGGCCTTACGGAGGGAGTCACATGATCAAACTTAATTACATAAACATTTAGCCACCAGCAATGCTGGCTGCAATGAAACAAGACCAAAGTCATGAATATGAAACACAAAGCAACAGAAGGCATCCAGATGAAGGAAGATGAAAGTCTACAAAGTCAGGATGGAGTGAAGACTGTACTACCTTCATTTCTCGGAGCACTGCACTTCGTATTTGCTTTCTTAAACACTATGGGTAATGATGTGCACCTGCCAGCAATAATCTGAGTAAATTATACATATAAAATATGCATTTAATATATGTAATATAACTTTGATATGAAATTATTAATAATGGTAGCCAACACATATGAAGCTGTTGCTTCGGCCCAGCCACTGTGCTTCACAGCATTGGCTATTCTGAAGCAGAAGGTGCAACATTATCACATCAGCATTAAACAGACAGATGCTGGGTAACAACGAAGAGTCCTCCCCAGTCCCTGAGCAAATGCTGCTTTTCCAGTAAAGATCTGCAAAATTCTTTTAGAAAAGAAGAGATCACATTAGCCAAAGAACATAAAACAACTTTAGTTATAAAAAAATTACTGAAGCATCAAAAGTGGCTTAAAGTAAAGCCAAGGTAAGAGTAACAACACAATGAAGACTTTCAAGCTGCCTCATCTGAAGTCAGCCACACATGTGCTCTTGTCAGCACACCCAATCTGGCCCATGTTTCTGTCTCTTTCTGGAGAAGTGCCAGCCGTCAGCCATGGGCTTTGACAGCTAAAAGGTTACCTAGTATCAAGTACCATCATATGTGCACGTGATTGTGACTACTCTTATCACAATGTCTATGGGGTAATGATTGTGTCACTGTGGCAAAAACTGAACCTAACGGAGAAAGAGTCAAAAAAGTGAAAACAGAAAACAACACACACCAATGAAAACCAAACATCAAGGGAGTGAAGGAGAGAAAATGGCTCACCCACAACTCTTAGGGATGACCTTTAATTCCTGACACCACCAAGGTCTACCTGACCTGTACCATCTGACAACATGTCCTACTAACCTAGCGGAGTGTTGTTATAATGAAATATAGATAACCAGTAAAGTTATGAGGATAAAATCATGACTAAACATACAGATATGGCATAATAACTAATATATCCAATATTATAACATGTTATGCTCAGATTAGCAATAGGGATATGAACAAAAATCCATTACATTCCAAGGATCTCTTGACTTTATAATACCATACGTATGTCTAAAGCAACTTAATTAGTCAAATAATTCATTCATATTCTTAATTTAGAATACAGCTTATCTGATCTAACAAATTCTTTGACAGGAATGTTAGTACGCTTGGTCCGCTACCTTTATTAAGAATATTGGAAATGTGTGCTTGCTAATTCACCTCTACATTATCATAGAGGAAAATTCAATTTAACAAATATTTGTGGAATGTCTAACACGTGCAAGATGTTTAAGGAAAAAAATAAAGCCTCTGTTCTTAAGAAAATTCTTTTAAAATTTACTCAGGAAAGATTCATAAAATTAAAACATAAGGTATATAGTAGGTACAAACAAAATGGTCTCAAATTTGTCAGCAAAACTCAATGCTACTAAGTGTCACACACACACACACACACACACACACACACACACACACACACACACACACACACACACACAGAGTGATAAAACCACTAAAACCACTGAGACTCCTGGCGGAAAGATAGGATAGACAGGTAAGACATATTAGGTAAAAGTGACAGTGCAGTACACACAGTTATAAAACTACTGAGTCTCAGATATTTGACATTTCTATTGTTGATATCAAGTCAATTATAACTTTATATTTTCTGTATAAAGAAAAATTAAAGATTTAGCCATTTCAGATTTCAAATAAGGAACCTGACTTAAAATATAACAAAAATACAATCACAGGGAAGAATTATTGGATTGCCTGCTCATCACTGAAAGTGAACCTGTGGTAATCACGTTAAGGATAACAGGCAAAATTGTTCCTCAAGTGAAAATCAAGGGAAATAACAGAAGTATAATCATATTGGTCATTATTCAAACATGGACATTTTTTAGCAAATGCACACACACCATATGCAAACAGCTCCAAACAACAAAAGGCAATAATTTTGACTACAGAGGAAAAAATGTTGTTATAACCTTATTATAACATTAGCAGTACATATTTAAATTACTTTAGGTTAAATAATATCTGCTAAACCACCTCATACCTTTGACCCCAAAAACTACTATTGTATTTTAGAAAGATTAAAGTGTATTTCATCTTATCCAATGACTAAAAGAAATTTAAAACACTGACAGTAATTTCACTCTTCCATTACTCATTTTAGTGATACTGACTTAAGAGCTCATTTATCTCTGAATAATTTCTGAATGTCACAGTTTTCAAGACTACCTTTAAATGATCTTATATTTTTTTTCCTAAAAAGGCAGGCTCTAATCTATTATAATACCAGATGGTTTGAATTTCTACCTTAAAAATAAAGTTGACTTCTACCACTGAGTATTAGAGATATGAGCTGATTTTTACGCTACAGTGTGAAACACAAGGGTTGATTTTTTAAAAATCAGAATCTGTTTCGAAACCAGATTAAGGATACAAAGAGCAAGCTAGAAAATATATATCAAACGCACACACAAATATACCCCTGTATATCGAGTCTAAAAATAAAACACAAGATTTATATTTGGCAAATACTAATATATTGCTTTACAAAATACATAATTAAGAAGGTAACATATTTATATGTTCTTAAATTTTTTTAATTTCCTAAATATGATATAAAAGTGACTTATGATTATTGTAGTAAAAAAAGAATAATTTTCCTCTTGATTTTGTATATGATGCTTTATTGAACAAAAGTCTTTGAAAGGATTTCTAAAATTCTGATGCATAATATTAGATGTAAAGGTACAAGGAACAAAAACAAACTGGTCTTAAAGTACTTCAAAAAATTCTAAAATTAGCAAAAAAATAAAACCTCATCACCTACTGAAATATCACTCTCTCGTCTCAATACGGAATATTCTAAGTATTAGGAAACACAAAGTAGGGAGAAAGAGTAAGAGAAATGAGAGACAGGAGACGGTGGCACAAGTAGGAAATGTTAAGGAAATGTACAAGGACGGAAGTGGGTATCTGCTGCCCTCTGCTGCTGTGTCGCTGTTACTAAGCCCTGGTGGCTAGGATAACACAAAGCCAGAGGGTTCTTTCCAGAGAATCTGTTCAAGTAAGAATTAGACAACATACTAGCTATTTGCCTTAAATATCTGCTTTTGGACAGGGTGTGATTTCATGATGAGGTAAGAATGACAGAAGAGTCATGCAGCTTGTTATTTAGCTTTTCATGTACTTTCTCCAACAAATATATTAAATAGGGATAAACTAAAAAGAGATATATATTTAGCATTTTGAAGGGCTTTACGACTTCATATTTTAATTACTTAATATAACATAAAATGTAACTCACTCAAAAGTAAATTGTAAGTATGAAATAGAGACATCTATATATGACTTTTTAAAAAATATTTTATAAGATATGCCCACAGGCCACATTTTACTATAAAATTTTGAATAATAATAACCGAAAGGCACTAATATACAAAGATATTATAAAAACACTGTATTAAGTCCCTTATAACGAAAGCACAAAAGAGATGAATCCCTAAGGGCCAAGTTTTTGAAGAAACAGGCCCAGGAGCCCCTCCACTCTGCAGGCCTTCAGGAGCCAGCTCAGCTCGTTTCCCCAGCACTAACTCATCTATCTTCTAAATAAAGACAAGATCACCAGCCTGAGAGGGGTGCTAAGAACAGCTAAGAGATGAACAGCAGTCCTTTCACTGCTAGCCAAGAGGGAATAAAGCTCCGCTCATTTTATCTCAAAAGAATGTGTGGAAATACTTTAAACTGAATGAAGGAAACTTTGAAATTCTAAAGATCCCCTATAACGAGATGCCCTCCTAGATACGGCAAAATCCTTAACACATCTGGAAACAAATGGCAATAAGGTAAGAGTCCTGAAGGCTGAATTGGTAAGAAAAAGTATAAAACAAATGAAAAAAAGAAAAAATTTCTCTACTCGGATCACTGTGGTTCTGCTTCTGCCCAACTGCCATCCTCTTTCCTCTCGTGATGCCTCGAGCAGCTGGTCCCCAGCTAGACCCTTTGACCAACCAACCCTCCCTGCCAACCAACGAGGAACATAACCTTGAGGTAAATACACCTTTCACACCGAGGCTGCTGAGGGTTATGCACAGCAACCAGCACATGCCTAAGGCACTTCATTACAACCCTATTATCCCAGTTTTAAACTAAAAACCAACTGATGCTAAACAGTCAGTCACCTTGGGTCACAAAGGAAGTCAAGAGCAGCCTGTGTCTGCCTGACATGTCCCACATGCTCTGAGTAACTCTGATCTAAAAGGGGGCTCAGCATTAGGGCAGCAGACTCTAGTGGCAAAGGGAGGTGGCAAGAAAAGGAAAAGTGAGTTCACTCCGCATTCATTAGTCCACACTAAATCCGCGGTTTTTACAGTGATTCGAAGGACAGCTGTGCAGGCCACTGGAAATGCAAAGAGGAGTGTCACACAGTTCCATGAGGAGATATTAGTATGAAAAAGAGCAACCATCACTGCCAAGAGCATCTGGCACTGTCTGAAGGAACCTCTGGGAGGCACAACTGAGAAAGGGTGCTAATAGTAACCAACGGTTGAGATTAGGAAAGCTGCTAAAACATCCTGCAGTGCCCAGGAAATCCCCTCAACAATAAATTATCTAGCCCAAACTACAAGGAGAGCAGAAGCTGAGAAACGCTGATAAAGAGAAATACTCATAGGCATGGAAACAAGTCTGTCCATTCCTTGCATATGTCGGTACAAGAGAACAAGTACTAGACTAGATCCGCTTGCATGCCTGGTTTGACTTATTATTAGCTGAGGAGTTGAGAAAGCCTCTTGCAGGAGCACTGGTCACGGAAGTCAGGCTCATGAGGTGACAAAGGGTGAGGCAGGTGACAGACGAGGCATGGCATTACAGACACAAGTGCTATGTTTACTAACATGTAAAGAAGACTGAAGACTCAAGGTTTTTTTACACTGTAAAAAACTAAAACTTTGATAAATGCTGACAAACCTCCTTTTGCCTTTTGCTTTCTTTTCCTCCATCTTCCTTTCCTACCTGCCAGAGAATAATCTCATTTTCGCTAACTCTTGAATGCCCCAAGTGTGACTGTGATGTGAAGCCAAGTAAGAGAAACAGGTATTTTTACAAAGCAAGAAGACAGAGCTGGAGGTGTTGGTGAGCATCTGTGATCTCAGCACCCCGGGAGGATGGGGTAGGAGGACTTCAAGTTCAACTCAGTGAGAACTTGTCTCAAAATTCAATTTCCAGGAACCAGAAGAACAGGAGGTGGTGGAGGAGGAGGAGCAACAGGGACATTAATGAAAAAAAAAAAAATCTTTGGATGCATGTTGCCTATTTCATTCTATTGCATGCACTACACAGAAGTCTAATCATACCCACTATACAGCAATTCTATTTCCTACCCTTAGACATTGCAATAAACTGTCTCCCTGAGAAGACTAAGTTTACCCAAAGTTAGTGTATAATATCATGTTATATAAATCATTGTATGGGTTTCACAGTGGAAAAAATATAAAACCTGAAAATAAATTGTCACTGGTTCAAAGTCTTCCTGGCCATACATCATTCTAAGACATTTCACCGTCCTTATACAGGTCACTGATTTCCCATTTATGGTCTCTGGCTCCTGGTGGTCAGGGACTTCCTTATAGACTGTAGAAGGAGTCAAAGGAGGAGGACAAATGATGCAACGTTAAACGTGGAATTTAACAACAAACTGAGATGCTAAGGTTGCATCTGATAATTATCCTATAGGTACTACTTTTTATATTCAGCTATTTATAATTACAAATTTACATGTGATCAGTTTTCCAGAAACTTTCAGTATTCCAATTAGAGGCCACACGACCTGAAGTATAGAGTGATGGTAAAGGTTATGTGTGAATCCACCTAAGAACAACACTGGTGCATCAGCAATACTGCAAACTACATTTTCCAAAATCCCCCAAAAATATTAAACCAGGCACTAAATATTTGTCCAGAAACTAGCTGTCAGGTGGTACTGCACTCTTAAAAGATTCTTGACCCAGTGAAAAGCAAAGAAAGACTGCGAAAGCAGGCTTCATGATCTTTTGGGCCACCCAACATTGAGAACCCTAGAGAACCCCGCAACATCTCGGCTGCCTCAAGTGGAGGCAACTCTCCCTCCACTTTACCTTTGCCATCCATCCCCATAACTATGCAGGCTGGGCTGTCCTCACATGCAAAATCCCGAGCACTGATACCTCTGCCCTCATCACAACCTTCTGGCGTTCCAAATCACCACCAGTTTCTCCTGGAATATGGCTTCACAAACTGCTGCACATTGGAAACCCCTAGGAACCTTTTAAGATTCCTAACAGGCAAGTTTGCATATCACACCAATTAAGCCAAAATGTTTGCAAACAGGATCCAGGTTATGGTAGTTCTTCCAAAACCCCAAGAGATGTCAATGTACAGCACAGTACAGAATCACTATCACAGACAGAGACATTCAGCCTTGGGACTTCAAAGATCATCAACTGCCTGCCCCTTCCTTCTTTATCCAGCCTTCTTCACTCCATGGTAATCAGACCAATCAATCGTTCACAAGTATCTTCCATGCCCTTTTACCTCTGAATGGCAAAACGGCAATCTGAATGAGCAATAAAATACACCCTTCGTTTTTTCCCTACACCTTTTTTACTAGCTTACTACAGCCAATTGCAACTAAAATTTCACAGTTAATTCTCCTATCCTTTGCTCCGACTCTCATTCCCTATCCTCTACCACCCTCAAGTCCCCTAACTCAGGCGCTCCCTTGCTCACCACAGACTTTCTTCCAACTACTGGGAGAAATATGAAGACTAGAGATATTCTCTCCTGAATCTCCACCTATTACCCCAGAAACATGTCCATCCATTTTCCAAGACTGTTCTCTTTCAATTCCAGAGAACAGGTTTTCCTTCCTCCACAAACAAAGCCAGCAGTTGCCATCCCTCTGCCTTTGATGTCTCAGTCTTGGGGAACCTAGGTTCATCAATTGTCAGTCTCCTCCTTCTCATCTTGAATGTGCCGTCCTCTCTCTACTGGCTCTTTATCCTCAGCCCGCATTCTCAACTGTCTTCAAAACCACAACCCCTCTAGCTGTCCTTTCTCCTTCTTCCCCTCCTTATATAAATTTTTAAAATACATTCTACACTTGGTGGGTCTATTTCACTCTTCCCATTCTCTCCTCAGCCTTTCACAATCAAGCTTCTGTCCCCACCACTCTGGGAAGGCAGTCCAGAAAACAGAGACTAACAACTTCACTGAAGAACAGGTTTCAATCCTTCTGAGGTTCAACTTGTGCTTCTGACCCAGTGCTCCTCTACCTTTCTGCAGCTCTTGTTTGCAGGCCTGTACATTCTCTTGGTTCTCCTCAAAAGTATCCTACCATGCATCTTGGAACCGTCCCCTCTTCTTCCTCCCTTAAAGTTGGCATCCTCGACAGTCTGTTTTAGAAGAACCCCACCACTTCCATGGTCTTCAGTACCCTTGAAGATTCCTCAGTCTCTATGTCCCATCACCATATCCCCATCTCAGGTTTCATGCCTTTAAACTCCTTGACAAGTATCACAACATAAATATTGCATAGAGACCTCATACTTATCATAAATTAAGTAATTGATTACCCCTCACAAAAACCTGCTAATGCTGATAGTTACTTGACAAGGTTACTTCCATTTCCAGGCCCCAGTCAGAAAATTCATGAACCAACTTTCTTACCAACCATCTTACCCAATCAATCACAGAATACAACTCAGAAAAAAATTCTGGAACTTAAACTCTTCTATCTTCTCAGTTTTACATACTGACATTTACATAAATTTCCTTTTGCAGGAAAGACTCTAAAGCTAATTTTCTAATAAGTTTGAAAGCCACTGAGGTAAAAGAAAGTTTGAGCACCATCCCATAGTGTAACATGGACTCACGTCATTTCCTACCACTACCTGTCTCTGGGCTGATCCTCCAGTAATCATGAGCATTTCGGCTTCTTTCCTTGCTTGTGCCACCCACTGCTCCCAGAGCACACCATAGGCCATCTCCATCCATCACCCAACGATATTCTACTCCCCCAAAATGGCAGTCCCACTTGCCTCAGGCCAGAACGGCTTATTACAATATTTCTGCATCTCTCAGCCACCTGCTTTCCCGTAGTACACTGAATGTATCTGTTCATACTTCCTGAGAGTAACCACCATGCCTTACCCATTAGGCTCTCCAGGACCCAACATAGTACCTAGCAGTCATTACATATTCATTGAACTAAACTGATTCAATTATTTTCTGAAGATACAAAAGTCAACTTTCAAAATCTTTTATTCTATCTAATGAAGAGTAGAATTTTAAGAACCTCAAAAGAGAAATGACTTCTTCAATGTACTGAAATATTAAAATTTTAGTCACAAATCTTTGTATTTTGATCAAATTACTTCATGATACTTTCCAATTCCCAAATAAGTGTTAAATATTAAGTATAATTCACTAGAGATACAAAGATCTGGCTTCTGAGAGTTTAATTCAGCTGGAATTCTTATTCTTTAAGCAGTCTAGTAATTACTATGTGAGATGGTTAAAGAAATTTCTCCCCTGCTGTACCTTACATATATTCCACAACAATCTAAATTTCTTCTAAGTACCATGTGTTCCTGCTAATAATGTATTTCCAAGGAAAAACAAAACTGACCAAAATTTAAAACCACCATAGAACAAGATAACTTCTCCTTGGCTCAGAATATAAATATATTTGATATGAACTATGAATTCCACCCATACATCCATTAGACACTTACTACTGGAAGGCATACGGCCATGAAGGCACTAGAACCGCAGAGTTTATTAAGTTTCAGCAAGCATATTCCTTCTGCTTGAGTAAGTCATTATTTGGTAGCTATACAATAAATTCAGTCAGACCTACTTCAAAGAATCATTAAAAACCCTGGAATTAACAAAAAAATTAGTAAACATGAATTAAACATTTAAGTGGGTTTTTTTTTTTTCTTTTCTTTCTTATTTTATTTTATTCTATTCTGAGACAGGGTTTAACTCGGTAGCTCAGACTGGTCCTGAACTCACTATGTAGCCCAGGCTGGCCTTTAACTCACGGCAATCCTCCTGCCTCAGGCTTTTGAGTGCTATAGTTAGTTTTAAGAGTTTAACTGCTTAATGAAATATTTGATATTATATTCACAGTAACCTAGGACTCATTTCCTTTGAACATGAAAAAATGTTGGTGGGCAGTTAACTGGACTGGATATAACCAAAGGACTCATCTCACAACATACAAGCATAACGTACATGTCCACACACAGAAAAGCACACGTACCACAACACGTGTATAGTGTTCTTGCCTATGTATCTGAGTAGTAATGTGAGAGTGGACTTGTGTTTTAGTGAGAATTCAGAGCAGGGACCAGACTTATTGGGAGGAAAGCCAAGTGGGTGAAGAAAGATCAGCTACAAGATATTACTGGAGGGGAAAATCCTTCACAGAGGAGAAGAGATCTACTCTTCACCTGTTTTCCTTTTCTGTTTGTTTTTTGAGACAGAGCACAGGCTAGCCTTGGACCTGGCAAGCCTCCTGCCTCAGCCTCCCAAGTGCTAGGATTACAGGTGTGCATCATCACATCCAGCTTTCTGGAGTGTGGGGGAATCGAATCCAGGGCCTTGGGCTTGCTAGGCAAGAGCTTTAACCCTTGTGCCATTCCTCCACACCCCTCTCTTTTTTTTCCCTCAAAGAATTTTCTACTTTTTATGGCACAGTGCTTTCCAGGTAAGTGTTAATATCATAATACAACCTAACTCAAGTATCTGTTTAACCTGAAAGTTGTTACTATAAAATGCACAATAAAAACATCTTGGACCCAAGGAAGTATAAAAAGTTAAGTTTCAGTGAGGTCTCCATGGGGGAAGCATAAGAGATTAGGCTCCTTAACTTTATTTATTAAGGCTAGACAACTATTATAATATAAAATTTTGCTCGAACAAATTGGAACAGCCAAACCTGAAGTTACATGTATTTTTAAGTACGTAATAAATATACAACCAACATACTCATATTTTCTATTAGATAGTCATTAAAGTTTCTGGACAGAATGTTAAACAAGCTTAATTGATTCTTCAAAGGTCATACATAAGAATCATTCTAAGGTCTAAAACAGTTTCCTAGACAGACCTGCTATCGTTACACCATCATTTGCCTTGTCCCTGTCTGTACCTTAAAGGTGCCCTTTTCAGAGTGAATCATAAAGTCAATTCAATCAGTACAAAATATTTTTTATAGAGAGAATTGTGTGAGCAAAAACACAGACTTTGTTTTTAGTAGGTTATATTTGACTTCTAAATTCCAGCCTTTCCCCTGGTTACTCAGAATACAAAGCTAGTGACCTTTGCAAATATAGTCCATTTTCTTTTTTTCTTTTCCAAGCTTTTGATTAATTAAACAACAAAGGGAGAAATGTAAGGTGAAAGGGAAATCATCCTATTCATCTTTCAATGTCTTCAACTTTGTCATTTTTCCAAATTAATAAAAGTGACAATGTCCAAGATATAAAATGCTGAATAGAAAAATCACACATATCAGGCATAAGAAATAAATTTCATATAGTAAACACCTTTAGCTTCACTGATCAAATATCAAATACCTCAAGATTTGGTCACAGGAACTAGTGTTTTGTAAATGCTTCATGAGAAAGCTTGTCAAAGACCATCATCTCTTTTCTTTTCATACTATCTTCTTTCATTCATTTCCAGGCATGTGTAACCTAAGGCCAGCCTTGTTTTTTTGCCATTGATTTTTTTATATTATGGTCAAAATTTTTATAAAAGAGCTTTCTTTAGTACTTACATATGTACATTAACTATATATATTTTGTATGTGGCCCAAGACAATTCTTCATTCAAAAAAACAAAGGCAAAAAAAAGCAGGCTACCAATTGGACACACTGGATTTATATACTCATCCCACACCACCAACTATAAGCTACAGTTTTTACATCTTCTGACTCCCAGTACAGTATATCACTTATCTCAGATGCTACAGAAAATTTTTAAAAAACAGAGAGCAAGATGGTTCTACCTTCAAGATACTATAACTACTTCCTTTCTTGTATCAGCTGTCACGGCCTACATTTGTCCTCTTCCATTGAAAATCCTTTATCTCTTTCAATAATAACAACTACAGGAGAACAATTTCAAGTAAGAGTGAATATTACAACTCTATGCTCAACGTTAGCTACCCCTACACTGTTATACCTGCTATCCTCTCCACCACAGAAAGGTTCAGTGCTCTCCTAAACAAAATGCAAACCGTGCTCTTAACCACAGAGCTACTAAAGCTGCTACCTTTCTTTGTCCACCAGAAGCAAATATGTATTCTACATCCACCTCATCTCATACTCTTTCCAAGCTCACTGGACCCTGATTTCTGACCTGACTAACTCTACCTACAACAGCTCCTCCCTTAATGATCACCAGGGATTTTCCTAATGACTACATTTAAATACTCTTTAATTTCTCAATTCTTAAGGTCATTCCAGTTCTCTAATCCACTGCTGGCCTATAATTTCCTTTACAAAATTATGTTATCAATTATATATGTGTGATCTGCAATCTACTAACAATACATAAAATGTAGTAAATCAAGTATATTCAGTGTTCCACTGAATAAATATCTATTTACAAAACAAGGGGGTTAACTTGTACCAGAATAACCAGGCTTACAGAATAAAAGAGAGAAAGCACCGACCCCAGTATAGAACCTCAACGGCCACTCTGAGAAGCTGGGATTCTGTTTTAAAAGTAACAGGAGTCTATGCACAGCTAGCAAGCTACATCAATGTAATATAAACACAGACATACCTGTCACCAGCATACAGGCTCTAAACCACTCCTTCAAAATGCTTTCTGAAAATGAAGTAAAGCCCATTCTGTGGCAGAAATGTATCCACAATTTTAAAATTATTAATGCTGTCTTCTGATTCAGAGGTTGGCACACTATGACCAAGAACTCAAATCCAGCCGGCCACTTGCTTTTGTGGATGGTCTTGGAGGCGAGCTATGCTCATTTGTTCACATTTTGCCTACAGCCACCACCATAATACAATGTAGAGTTAAGTCCTTGCGGCAGGGGCAGGCCACAAAGCTGAAATATTTACTATCTGGCCTTTAAAGAGTTTGTTAAGTCTTGAATTATCCAACTGTTCTTAGATTCATCATCATTATTTGCAGTGAGACTAAGGAAGACAGGAAATCTAGATGATTTACCTTACTAGGATAGCAGAAACACCAAATGAGAACTGTAGTGCACTCAAGTTCTGGACTCTAGCATTTATGAAGGAAAATAAAATCCCATCCCTGTTCAGTGACAGCTTTCTCAGAGGCATTTTGCCCCTACTCCATATTCCAATGTTCCCCAAACAACACCCATTATAACATAATCATCCTACAGCCTTTTCCATGGCTATCTGGGCTGCCATTCTCCCCCCAGCAAGGCAGGGGTCTCTGAAATAATCTTGAAGGTCAAAATCTATTGCTTGTTTGAAAGGGTCTATTTGTTCAACCTTAGGACAGCTTATAGCCCTGCCCCTATTCTACATTCCTGCTGCCTAATCCTATTTCGAGTTCTCATTTCCTCCCGTATCATTCCAGTACCTTCATAATTATTTTACAATTATCAACATTTATAAGTGCCCTATAGATGCTAGATATGGCAAAATACATCTGAAACAAAAATCTTTCAAAAATATTCAAAACTGTATCATAACTCATTTAATTAAGTTGTCAACTTTGCATTTGGTTTTAACACAAGGATTCACCTATATAACCTACACCTCTAAGCTACTAACTTCCCACTGAATTTCTAGGGTACTTCCCATGATTATTGTATATATAATGTATAAGATATGTATTATACATATAATCATACATGTAATTATACTAAATGTAATTTCAGTGTATTACAAGAAGAACTAAAATTTTTTAAAAATAGTATCTAGGGCTAGAAGAATAATTTCTGGAGTTAAAGCACTTGCCAAGCCAGTGTAAGGCCCTAAGCTCAAATCCCCAACACCACGTAAACTGAGTATGGTGGCACATCCTGTAATCCTAGCACTCTAGGACACCATCTGGAAGATTGTCTTGAGTTTAAGGCCAGGCTGGGCTACATAGTGAGTTCAGAGCCCACCTGAACTACAGAACAAGACCCTGTCACAAAAAATAAATAAATAAATATAAACAGTAATTTTTGTCCCCAGGAAGCTTAAAATCTAGTAGAAAAAACAAAAATAAAATTTTTAATTCCCCTACAAAGAAAAAAGTATTCCAGGAAAGTATAAAAAGCAACATATAAACAAAAGGAAAATGTAAAAATTCTCTCAGAGGGAGCAAAAGTGTATGGTTTGCAAAATCTCAGAGACAGAGAGATTAAAGAAATAAAAATTGGTAGGCAAAGAAAAGACAGGGTATAGTAAAAAGGATTTCAACCCTACTCTTTCTCCAGAGAAGTGGTTTCAAAATGGGAGATAGTTTTGCATCTCAGGAGAAATTTGGCAGTGTCTAGACATTCGATTGTCATGACTTCAACTGATGAAGGTGCTACTGACATGGGCAGAATAAAAGTACTATTCAACATTTCAAAATACAGAATATAGTACTTAAACAACAAACAATTGCCTATCCCTAATAGGGAGCAACTAAACTACAATGATGTAGAGACAAAAAGAACTGGAGAAAGGAAAGGACAGATAAAATAATGATAGAATGTGCTGGAACACTGACAACACATTGACCACTAGGAAGAATGAGTCATGGCTGGACAGCCCTTCTCATCCAAACCAAGAAGAGTACGCCAAACAGAAGAGGGCAAAATGTATGTGTGAGTGTTCACCGTTCACTATCGAAGGGCTCACAGGCAGAACACCTGAGATTATCAAACACAGGTCTCAATCGATCATGGAGAAAAGGAGACCTGGGCAAGAGGCAAAAGGAAACACTAAGCACTTTGTTATTTGCTATTCAACAAATACTTATTGCACAATTGCTGTGAAACACCATGAGGAAAATACAGAAATCAATAAATTAGAATCCTCGCCCTCAAAAAGACAACGGCAGTGAGCAGAATTAGCTAAGAATATGTTATTACAAACAGGGAAATTGAGAGAAATACACACACAATCTTGCAAAAATGCGATGTAATAACAATAAGAATGATTTTATTTAATAACCTCCTGATCTATTGAACAAGAAAAAAATCAGAGTAAAATCTCTATCTTTAGTTGCAAAGTTTGGTGTGCCTAGTATAACCAACTAATTAAAATATTAAGATATTTGCTACTTCAAAATAGTCCTCATTGCTAACACTATTATAGCAAGGCAAAAGCAGGTATTTTCTGTAGAGTATCCAATATCCAAGGAGTAAGTCTTAAAACATTAAGAAGGTCAGAAATATTTTTGTTTTGTTTTTAACTTTGGGAACATTTCTCTTGGGGTTAGAAAGCCATCCAGAGGACAGCTCTTTAAATATTCCCTTCAGAGAGAGCCTCAAACACAACATGAGAAAATAGTTAGAGAAATCCCTAATGGTACAGCCAACATACATTTTTCATAAAGTGATTATCCTCCTGCAGCCTCAGCTTCCTAAGCCTTTCTCCTCTTTCTATAATTGTTTTCCTTGTAGGCCAGGCAACAATTACCACCGCTACAAGACTGAAGAGGTTCACAGGCAATATATTTTACAATACATAAGTGTAGTGTCTCTTATATCTGGTGCTTTTATCACTAATTGCACTATAAAATGCGCTATTAAAACAGGGACAAACAAGACTGTAAAAATCACATAATAGACCATGGCCATTTACAAAAACCATTCATAAATGTTACTGTACTATTTATTTTTCTTTAATTTTTTCTTTAACTCTTCTAAATTTTTATTTCTAGGGAATACTAACAAGACAAAAATGATACTATATAACAAAATACACATGCATGGAAATGAGCACACTGCTTTGTACATCTGACAAAAAATTAAAATCATATAGCATGTCAGACAATGTGTTACGTTATGAACCCTGAATTCCTAGGGATGGCAATGTGGTTCTGTGAAAGAAATTACAGACACAAAAAAGTGTTTAAGCTGTAATTTCTCCTCAAATTTTAGAATATGGGATTGAAAGAATGCAGGAAAAACAAAGATTTCACAATTTCAATTTATGAAATATACAATACAACAGAGTCAATAAAACATTTATATCGTGAAGAAAGAAGGAAGGATCAAAGGGTGGCATTACTGCCAATTACTGCAGGACCAGCCAGTGGACCTGCCAGCAGCGTCTCCCCAGTCCTGAGCACTCGCTCATTCACAGCTAATTGTCAGGTTTGCAGATCAGCCTTTCAAACCCTCTGCCATCCAGGCATGCTTGGCTTACGTTTTAAAAAATGAAAATCAACAAGAGAAAAATTAAAAACAATTTTATTTGTGCTATCCACAAATAACTCTAATGAATATATAGATGAAATGTGATTCAGATGACTGTCTATTAGGACTGTCTTTAGATTTCATTTATCTATTACCAGACAGACTACAAATACCACAAACCAAAAAATGGCTAGCCTTTACAAAACTACAGATAAACAACCAATAAATGAACTGGAGGACTGGTGGGGTAGCCTTATGGTTAGAGCACTGCGCTGGCATGTGCAAGGCCCTGGTTCAATTCTCCAGCATCACATAAAAATTAGCCAGCTGGGGCACACACATGTAATCTCAGCACTCAGGATGCTGGGGCAGGAGAAATGGCATGAATTAGAAGTCAGGCTGGGCAATAGAGTGAGTTCAGGACCAGCCTAGACTAGAAAGTGAAACCCTGCCTGAAAAAAAACTTTTTAAAAAAAAGGAATTGCTTATTGTTTATTGTTTTATTTTTAAGGCACAATCTTCTAAGTGAAAAATTAACTTGTGCCTTTACTGTGCCCACTGGGAAAATATAACCGAGTTTATGCGTCATATTAAAAAACTTCTCCAGCATTTGTCCAAGGGGGCTAGGCTACTGCTCAAGCCAGTGGCAGACCCTGGCAATGTCTATGCGGTCCTAGCTTTAGAGGTTTGCAGAGTGCTGGAGTTGCGGGTTCATGGAGCTTTCCCCGAGATTTCAGAGGAAGGCCTTGGAGGCCAGGCAGTGTGCTCCTGGGAGAACAATATGTGAAGTTGTAAAGGAGAAGCCAAAGGTGCAATGAAGGACCTAGAAATTTGGAGAAGCCAGGGGCATGGATTAGCAGATGAAGAAAGCTGAGGGCAGTGAGTGGACAGAAAAGATGGAGATTACAGCCAGCAGCCATGCTGTGGGGCCACCCAAGCCCTCTGGAGTTCATATCTTGCCACACAGTTCAACCCAGGTGCTGGACATGGGACTATAGGATAAACCCTTGCCCTACTGGGTTCAGGAATTGTTTTGGTCCTATTACCTTTTATCCTTCTAGTCCTTCCTTTTGGAATGGAAATGTTTACTCTGTGCTATTTTATGCTGGAAGTGCTTAACTCTTGGTTTTAACAGGAGACTTTGGACTTGGCCCTTTTAGCAGTGTAGGAACTACTGGGACTTTGGCAACTTTTGGAAAAGGACTAACTACATTTTCCTTAAGGAGGTGGCCATGAGTCTTTTAGGGGCCAGGTGTGGAATGTGGTGGTTTGGATTTGGAGTGTCCCCCAAAAGCCTCATGTTCCTATGGATACTGTGCATGGCTGGAAGGTAGGACCAGGCTGGAAAGGGGTGGGTGCTTGGGAATTGACCTGGAAGGGTGTGTGCTGGTTCCGCCTTCCTCCCAGTCTGCTGGAGCTCTGGCGATGGCCCTGCCTCTGCTCCAGCCCTGTCATGTGCTCCCACCATTTTCCAGGCATCCACCTGTGAAAGGACTGAGACTTTCTAAAACTATAAGCTACAATAAATCTTTCCTCCTAAGTTACGGATATCGAGTATTGAGTGAGAGCAACGAAAAAGTAACCAAGACAGAAACTGGTACCAGAGAAGTGGGGTCGTTGCTGTGCTTTACCTGATCATGTGGTTTAGAAGCCTTTTCAACCGGTCTGCGGGAGGAATTTAGAAAGGTTTAAGGATGTCGACTGGAGAAGCCTTGGAGTGCTCTGAGTTGAGCTTTATAGGAGATTCTGGACAGAGCTCAAAACAGAATGCTGACAGAAGTGCGGACTGGAAAGGCCACGCTCAAGAAGTTTCAGCAGAAAAGGAGGACTGTATCAGCAAGGGGCCTAAAAACCACATATGCTATGCTCTGGCAAAAAGTTTGTTGGCATTTTGCCCTTGTCCAGAGACTTTGCCTGAAACTGTGATTAAGGGCAGTGGACTCCTTACTCTGGTGAAGGAAATCTCAAGGCAGACTGATGTTCAAACTGTTACATGGTTGTTGTTTGCGGCTTTTAGCCAGCTCTATAGCAAAAGACAGAATAAAATGGCAGCGAAAACTCAGAGAAGGTTTGCAGTGCCAGGCCAAAATTTCCTGCAGTGGTTGGGCCAAAGAGCACAGCAAAGTTAAAGACATGAGCATTAAAAAGATGCCAAGTACTTACACTCAGGGTAAGAAAGATGCCTGGAGGGCATTTCCAAAGTCAACAGCACCCTCCCTTCACCAGCTCAAGGGCGAAAAGCAAGACTGCTCTGAGAAGTGTGCCATAGGGCCAAAAGAAAAAATATTTTTTAGAGTTCAGCAGCCTGGAGTTTAACCATCTAAGAACTATGAATGGATTATGACCTAAAACTGTAAGCCATAACAAATCTTTCATTCCAAAAAAAAAAAGAAGAAAAAGAAAGAAAGAAAGAAAGAAAGAAAGAAAGGAAAATCCAGTATTTAGTATTTATACAACTCTACCATACTTATTCTCATATATTTTCTTAAATTCCTTAAGTGGTCTAACCTACAAAAATCAAAATTTGAATTTCGGGACAAATAATATACCATGATTAGGTACCTATTTTTCTTTCTTTCTTTCTTTTGAGACAGTCTTGCTCTTTAGCCCAGTCTGGTCTTGAACTCACCAAAGAGCCCAAGCTGGCCTCGGAGTCACCTCAATCCTGTCTCAGCCTCTCAAGTTCTGGGATTACAGGCGTGCACCCCCAGGCCCAGCTTTATGTGATGCTGGGGAATCAAATTCAGGGCCTTATGTTTGCAAAGCAAGGGCTTTAACTGCTGGGCCATTCCTCCCACTCAGATGCCTATTTTTTTTTTTTTTTCTCTTGGGGACACCAGCTAGACTTCAACCTTTCAACAAAAAAAGAGACTATCAAAAAGTCAAACAGCTAGATAATATAAGCTATATTTGCTCTAATTTCAGAAGCTAAAACCAAGCAAATGGAAATAATTATAAAATATTTAAATGATAAAAAATTAACTTTTTAAAAATGTCAAATACTTTGAAATACTTCAAACCACAAATTACACTGAATAAAACAAAATAAAAATCACATATCTGCTTTGCTTTCCATTAGCATCAACTGCCAAAACTCTTTTCTGAGACACCAAAGCTGTGTTCACCAACCTAAGTTAAATGAGGCTTCTGCCCTTGATGAGCCCACGTACAAAACTCACCTTGTCAGATGCCTCGGAAGCCAAGAGGTTAGTTGCAAGGGTTTGTAGCTTATGGTGGGCCATATTTTTAAGGGCAGCAAGACTACGTCTTGTCATCGCTTGTTTGAGGTTGACTGCTGGGTGACTCAGAGAATCCACGGCTGCGGGAACTGCTTCATCGCAAGCATTTAGTATCTCTACCGCTGTTATCCCCATCACACAGCGGTCCAATGCACCTGGTAAATAATATATTCATATATATCATACAATACTATACATTCTAAATAGTATTTTAAGTAGCATAAAAATTTTATTTAGGAATAGATCAAGGCCTCTCAGAAACACCTTGCACTTCCTCTTTCTAATAATCTCCCACATAGATTCCTCAGTCATTTCTCTCTCATAAAACCTCTCCTAACACAACTTCCCAATAAAGACAAACACAGAGCCAAAATTTCAACAACTGCCTCTGACTTACCCAGTCTCCAACGACTTCCCAGTATTTATTTCCCTTGATAACTCCTACATCATTCACTACTACAAACACCAAATCTGACGACTTGACCTTCTCTGAAGTTACATATCAATATTAAACAAAAACTTTACTTTTAGAATGTGTTCATTTGCCACCTGAAGCTTCACTTTCTCTAGGAAAGTGCCACAAAACAGAAAAATGTTACAACTATTCAATCTTCTCTGCATATGTCTTTATTGCATGTGTATACATGTGTGGAATTCAGCTTAGGACTTAGGCAGAGTGTATACCAGCCCTCCAGTGAGCCCAAATGTCTTTACTACATACATGTGTGTGCATGTGTGGAATTCAGCTCAGGACTTGGGTGGGCCAGGTAACGGCCCTCCACTGAGCCATCTTGAGGCTCAGTCTGCAAAGTTCTTGATTCTTACTCTTATCACCCAAATGCTTCCCACTTTTTTATAAAAACAACTACAACTTCATTTATAACTACTTCAGGGCATCTTCCTTCCTTGCCATTTTTCTCATTCCTCATTCTATATACTTTTTTTTTGACAGTGTCTCACTGTATATTCCATGGTATTCTAGGGTTCCAGGTTTGGCTTTTTTTTTTTTTTTTTTTTTTTTTTTTTTTTTTTTTTTTTTTTTTTTTTTTTTTTTTTTTTTTTTTTTTTTTTTTTTTTTTTTTTTTTTTTTTTTTTTGAGGGGGGAGGATTTGACAGTGTCTCACTGTACAGTCCTGGCTGGTCTTGATCCCACTACATAGCCCAGGCTGGCCTTAAACTCACAGCAACTCTCCTGTCTCATTCTTCCAAGTGCTGAGATTATAGGTGTACACTACCACTCCCAGCTTTCATTTTGTATTTCTTGTTGAACAGTTCAAACTTCTTCCCCTTGATAATGTAAGTTTTCTCTCCTTTCACATCTTTACTCTGTTACATTTCTAATAAGGATTTCCCTGGTTAATTTATCAATTTCTCCTTTTATGGTTTACTTTCTCCCTAACAATAATTACTAGCAAACATACAACATATTTAAAGTTTCTGACTTGCCATCCCCACCAAATACTACAAAGTACATAAGAGCTAAGGCTTCAGCTCATTTTTCATTGTTGGACAAAACGTGGCACACAGAGGCCACCCGGGACTTTGGACAGCACTCAGCACCCTGGAAAGTTAATACCTTTAAAAATATGTATGTCTACAAATCTATGAGGGAAAAAAAGCCAACAAAATGATGTTCAAAGAATATAAACAATGAAGAAAAGAAAAAATATTTAAATGATAAAAAATTAACTTTTTAAAAATGTCAAATACTTTGAAATACTAAGGCGACAATGAGCTACCATTGATCTCTTATGATATTCAGCATTCTGAACAGCACAAGGAAACCAGCAATATATTTTTAGTACAAAAAGTAATTTTTCTCTTTGACATGCTGTATTATATTTAAAACCCAAATATTTCTTTAACAAAGAAATACATATTATAAAATTTATACCAAATATCATACACACACATACACACACACACATATACACACATATGTGCATACGAATAGACACAACTGCTCTTAAATCTAATGGAAAAAAATACAGACTTCTGGGTCGAAATGGTGGCTGAGTAACAGAGCTGCACAATGGTTCCTCATGGACCCACTTAAAAAGTTGAGAATTCAGTCAAAAACCACCTATTCAATGTAGCTAGGACAGGGAGGAGCCCCTCAGCAATTGAAAGGAGGCCAGGGGAAGATAAGAAATCCTAAAGGAACACTGAAAGCAGAAGAAAAAACAGGCTAGGAAGCCACCCCAGGCGACCTGCAAACAGAAAGCCCATGTGGAGCCCAGAACAACTGACAGAGTGCCCAACAACTGAAAAGAGGCCACAGGAAGGTCAGAAATCCTTAAGACATAATGGAAGTAGAGAAAAATAAATGGTATAATTAGGCATGATCCCAAAATTAGAAATGAGCAAAGTAGCTGGTTACAACAGCTGACGAATGAGTCAAAGAGAACCAAACTCAGAATTATGGGTGTGAAAGAAAGAGCAGAAGACAGCCCCAAAGGTATAAAGAATTTATTCACAGAAATAGCACAAGAAAATTTCCCTAATCCAGAAAAAGAAATTAAGTTTCAGGTACAAGAAGCTTACAAAACAACAAATAACCTCAACCAGCAATGAGACTCGCCATGACCTAACATAATCAAAACCTCAGAAATACCATATAAAGAGAAGATATTAAAAGCAGTAAGAGAAAAACAGACATTACTCTACCAGGGCAAACCCATTTGAATTACTGCAGATTTTATATGCAAACCTTAAAGGCCAGGAGAGCCTGGAGCAAGAACTCTCAAGCCAAAAAGGACATCAAATCTCAACCCAGGGTGCTGTACCCACCAAAATTAACCCTGAAACTTAAAGGAGAATTAAAAAATTTTCATGACGAAGAATCCCCAAAGAAATTTGCAGCCACTAGCCCAGTACTGCAGAAAATACTTCAAGGAATCATACAGAGAAGGAGGGAGACAAGCAGTACCAAAATACATGGAGGAAAGGTAACCCCTGAAGAGAAAGTGTAACAAAAAAAAGTAGATTAGTATTTGAATCATTTGATTGATATCCTTCTAAAACGGTATCAACTGTCTTATAAAATCTGTGAATCTTCTTTCATAATTATTATTTTTAATAGAATACAAGTTTGCAAAACATAATAATTATATTCAATATAGGGAATTGGTATGGAATCTTTAAAAATATGTACCCATGAATTTAAGGATGGGTAGGTGGGTAAAATGATAAACCAAATTGGCAAAATGTTATTAATTAGTGAAATGTGAATAAATAGTATATGAAAGTTTAAAAAAATCTGAAATACCTAAGCATGCCACTCTATTGCTTTAAGTGTAGTATACTTATGTGATATAGATTTAAGTTCATTTAATGTAGCAATTTGATAGAGACTTAAGCTTGTTTAATATAGCATGTTTTTTGAATGCACAAAAATTTACCTTTCAATACTCAGCTAATGAATATGAAATTTAACTTCTCTCTTTTTCTTTTTCACATTTTCTAGCTTTATGAACTCCATTATAATAATTCTTTTCTTATGTAGACTGGTGGGTGAAGCCATGTTAAAAAAAATCTCAACAAAGATATAGTAAGACAGGAAAAAAAGAACTTTTGGCAAACCAGCCCATTAAAGGATCTGCTGGACCCAAAGAGGTACCAAGGTACGACCACTGCAGCTCATTCTAGCGGTGGAAAACTGAGCTTAAGAGTGGTAATGCATGGAGCAAAGTGAGTCAGAAGCAAAATATTAAATACATTAAATATCTCGTGGTTTCTCTGATTTGGGAAACCCAGAAGACAGGCATTCTATAGAACCAAGTGAGTGTGACAGTGGGAGTGAGGAAGATGGGGAGGGTACTGGAGGGTCAAAAATGAGGAAGGGAACAGATCATAATATTGAAGTGATATATATGTGCACAAAATACTCAAATTCACTGTAAACATTATGTATTGCATATATATTAATAAAAATGAGGAAAAAAGACAAAATACAAACACACTATTAATAGGTTCTAAACTATCATACATACACTTAATTAAACATTTTGAAGTCATAAAAAACATGAAGAGATAAGCTTAGCTCTATATTTACATGCAGTGAAACACAATATATTGGTAAACTTTTTTAAAGTTAAGAGATATAATGGGAGAAGTAGTCCTATAATGACAAGAAAAAAAAATAATTAACAGAGTATACTTATATGGGTGCAGTACTAGGAAATTTCATACTACCCTACATACAGATTTGCACTACTGATTTTTCACAAATGATTATTATACTATGCTATGTTTTTAAATACTGTGGAAAAAGATAAGTTTACATTTATTAAAATTAGGTTTTAAAAATGATACTTATATGGCAGGAGGAATGGGTCAGTGGTTAAAGCGCTTGCCTAGCAATCACTAAGCACATGAGTTTGATTCCCTAGCATCCCATAAGCTGGGAGTGGTGGCACACACCTGTAATCCCAGAACTCAGGAGGCTGAGACAGGAGGATTGCCCTGAGACCAAGGCCAGCCTGGGCTCCACAGTGAGTTCAGGACCAGTCTGTGCTACAGAGCAAAACCCTGTCCCCCGCCCCCCCCCCCCAAAAAAAAAAGATACTTATGATATACTTCCAGATACCTTTAAGTTTATCAGGAATTATTTAGAATTTACACTCATAGCCCTTAATCCTGTATGAAATATGGTTAGTAGTTACAATGGAAAGGCTTGAGTGACTCTCATTATTATTATCCAAAATAGAACCATTTTAATCAGCAGGGCTGGAGGAATGGCTCAGCGGTTGAAGCACTTGCCTAGCAAGCTCTAAGTCAAGCACTAAGTACTCAATTCGATTCCCCAGTACCACATAAACTGTCATGGTGGCTCATATCTGTAATTCAAACACTTGGGAGGCTGAGCCAGGAGGACTGCCATGAGTCCAAGGGTAGCCTGGGCTCCATCATGATTTCAGAACCAGCCTGGGCTACAGAATGAGACCCTGCATAAAAAAAGAAAAATGGTAAAATAAGACTACACGATACATAACTAGCAAAGTACCAAGGAACTAATTTGCTTTTGAGTGTCAAGTTTAACTTCCTCCTCCTTTATGAAAAATAGAATCCCAAATTATTTACTGGAATCAAACAAATGTAAGTGTTCATGTTGGGAGTAGGATACAATGATGAGACGAAGACCTACAAAGTCCCAGAGCAAGACGCAGGAGCTGGAAGGGTGAAGAGGGTAACTGAGCCAGAGGGAGGTGGTGGCAACAGCTTGGTAAGAGGAATGGAAGCCCCAAAGCAAGCATCCTCATGAAGAGACAGTGCTGGAGTCTAAGCAGAGGGGGACGGACTCACCCAGGGAATCAGCCTCACACAGGACCCGTGGGAAGGTCCAAAGAGAAGGTCCCAAGCCTCTAGGCATGAAGGCAACTTGGCACAAAAAGCATGAGGACATCCACACAGTGAAAGGGAAGGATACGGAGATCGAAAATGGAGAGGAGAGCATCCATACAGGTAGGGGGCTACGCACAAAAACCCCAAGCAGAAAAAAGGTCATCCATGCTGAGCAGAGGATAAGCCAGTAACAGTCTCAGAACCAGGCTGCACGAGAATAAGGATGCGCATGCTAGGAAACAGCACCACCTGCTTGTGCTGGACAGCGAGAGCAAGCTCACAACCAATCAAAGACTGTCCAGGCTGAGGGACTCCCGGTGACCGTGTCCATAAGAGTTTGGGATTGTCATCTGATTATAGGAATTCAAAAGTCCATACTGACTGAATAAATTAAAAGTTAAAACAGCAGATACCTGCATGGTTTCAAAGTACTTCACTCCAAAACATTTACCAAAGGGAAAAAAGTAACTTTTCAGTAGACACAAGAAAAATACCACCTTAGTTTGAAATGTAAGTAAACACTACTGCTAATTAACTTTGGGACAAAGAGGACTCACGGGTGGAGAACAAAACATTTGCACATAAAAGATAATCAACACAAGCCAAAAGTAAATAGTTCAAAAGAAAAACATTCATTCCCAAGAAGAATTTTAAAAAATGAAAAATTTAAAGGAGAGAATGCATCTTGCTTGAAGCTTTCAAGATTTTTAAAATTCAAATAAGCAGAAAGGACTTCTGTATCCAGTCAAGATGGAGTAACAAGAGACTGAATTTACCTTTCCACCTTAAACCACTTAAAAAAATAAAAACATAATACATGAAACAATGGTTACTCAAATAATGAACATTAGACATTTAAGAACAGTGATCCCCAGAGATGAAAACAAATAAGGCCAGTCCTGTGATCGCTCCAGCTCACTACTCCAAGAGATTCTCCAGGCCACAACATAAAAACAATGGAGCCAAAGAAAGCCTAACAGACACCCTAAATCAAAGAGAAATGGCTAACAATTCAGGGAAACCGAGGCAACCAGTGCTTAGAGCCCAGAGTAACAGAACAGAGAAAGCTGTACAGGAATCCACACAAGTCCTCTTACATCTCTGGCAGAGTACTGAGCAGTGCGTGACTGTGAGTAATCTGCCCAAGGCTCTGGAAAGAATCACCTGAAAAGATTACCCAGGACAGTACCGAGTGTTCAGACAGTACTGAGAATGGCACCTGCACTAAGCAGCTGGACCAATGACCACCTATAACTCACAAGCCATTGACGGGGGTAGGTACTGCCTTCACAACAGATAAAATTCAGCTTAAGCCTACCTAACTAGTTGTGAGGAAAAGGTCCAAAGGATCAAACTGTGTCCCATAATAAAGCTCAGAAAGATTTACAGGGATCACCTAAAAAAATGAATTCACAGTATATGTCAAGTATCGTCATCTAATAAAAGCTTTTGAGTATGCAAAAAGGAGAAAAAGACCAAAATCAAACTTTTAAAAATGAAGACTATAAATCTGAGATGAAATATGCACTAGACACAAAAAAAGGCAGATTAAACATCATGGAAGAAAAGGTCAGTAAAATTTTAGCATTATGTGTTATATAAAATGAAACAAAAGAAAAAAATTTACATGAAAAGACTATTAGTGAGCTGTGAGACAACATCAAATGGCTCCGCAAACACATAACTAGAGTCTTCAAAGAAAGAAAAGGGAATGGAGGTCGGAGAACATACTTGAATAAAAATACAGCCATAAGTTTTTGAGAGTTGATTGAAACTACAAACAACTACAGACCACAGAAGTATAATAACCCCTGAGCAAGCACAATATAAAAAAACTAAAATCGTATCAGTCAAAACCAGTAATAAAAGTTTTGAAGCAGTAAGATGAAACAGACACGTTACTAATATATACAGAACAATATAAACATTACTGAACATTTTTTTCTCTGGAAGAAATGTAGTAAGAAAAGGGAGGAGAACTAAAAGTAGAACAAAATTATGAACCCAGAATTCTACACTCACAGAATACAGACACACACACACACACACACACACACACACACACACACACACATTTAAGAGATGAAGTAAAGTTTCTTCTTTAAGACACACAAAAGCTGAAAATATGCATTGCCTGGAAGCCTACAAGAAAAATTAAGTATTAGTCAGAAGGAAGTGAGTGCAGGTGGAAATCTGCACCTAAATCCAACAACGAAGAGTTTCAAGCCATGAGGCCAATATGATGACACAAGTGGCATAACCTGGTAGCAAGCGAAGCAATTATTCCTGGTTAGAGCAAAGGTCTACAGAAAAGAACAGCCAGAGGGAATGTCAGAAAGGAAGCAAAGAGCACGACACTGAGGAAGATCTTGTCCCAAAGGCTTTATGAACTGACATTGTTGATAGTTTAGTCATTAAAACAGTATTGTGAACCAAATGCTGTTGTCTAACTTCCTGAGTTTCCCACCACAGTACAGGATCAATTAGCAGGAAAGGTGTAGGCACAAGAGGGCAAAATTCTTTTTTAACCCTTTTTTTTTTTTTTTTTTTGAGACAAGGTCTTCCTAGAAGGCGCAGCCTAGTCCTGAACTCACTATGCAGCCCAGGCTGGCCTCAGACTCACGCCAATCCCATTGTCACAGCCTCCTGGGTACTGGGATTACAGTTGTGCGCCACCACACCTGGCTTTATGTGGTGCCAGAGAATAGAACTGAAGCTGGGGAAGGGGATGGAGAGGACTGGGAAATAAAGGAGAAAGGAATGAAAATGCTTAAGACTTGTTATACGCATGCACGAATTCTCCAAAATGAGTATCACAATCATGTACTTCAAACACACACTAATTTTTTTTAAAGTGTGTAATAGTGTGTGGCAAGCAGAGCCAGAAGTGGTGAGGCATGCCTACTCAAAGAGGTTGAGGTGGGGAGATCACAAGTTCAGGGGCTGATGTCTGCCTTGACAACTTAGCAACATTCTGTCTCAAAAATAAGACACAGTGCTGCAAGTGCAGTTCAGCAACTAACGCGTTTGCCTAGCAAGCGCAAGCCCTGGGTTCAACTCCCCAATACCACAAGACAGGCATGACGGCGCATGCCTGCAACCCCAGTACCCAGGAAGCTGAGGCAGGACGACTGCTGCTGAGTTCAAGGTTAGCCTGGGCTATGTAGTAAGTCTGGACTACAGAGCTAGACTGTGTCTCAAAAATAAATAAATAAGTAAAAAGGACTGGGAGTGTAAGTTCAGCGGAGTACTGGCCAAGCGTGCCAGAGCTCCCGATTCCCATCTCCAGTACCAAAAAATAACAAAAGAAAAAAAGAAAGACAAAGCAATGAATAAAGGAGGCTAAGTATGGGAAAATACGATTCTAAATTAGAAACAATGGACTGACTACAGGGGAAAATGGAAGTGGGGGAGACCTAATGAGAAACCTAGTTGCATTTAGGGGGGTTGCGGGCAGAGTGTAAGAATAGTCATATTTCCTTTCCAACAACCTCTTCCCTTGAAAGAGAGAAGCAACAAAGATGCTATGCTTTAGCTCTAAAAGGTCCTCCAGAAGTGTCATGTTCAGAGACAGTAGGGCCCTGGGCAGGAGGGCGGTCACTGTGGGTGTGATTCAGACATGTGTACCTGGAACCATGAGCCTTCCTGATTTCTGGCTGCCTGAGATGCAGTTCCCTCTGCCCTGACCTTCCACCATGTGTTTCTGCCTCAGAGTCGGCTCACTTCGGACTGAACCTATGAAAACTGTGAGCCACACACTCTCTCTAAATTTAAGTTGCAGGTCTCAGGATTGTGTGCCGGCACTGGAAAAAGTGACTAACACAAAGCTAACAAAGGCAAGTACGTAAGGTACCAAATTATACAGGAAGGAAGAACATCCCTGATTATACTTGATTTTATTGCCAAATTTTTATTCAAGTACTTTTCTTAAATCATTCAATATTCCCGGCCTATACAACATTTGTAATACAATGAAAAGTTGAAATGTAGAAGACCTAGAAAGTTGATAATGTTTCTTTTATCAAACAGAAGCATAAAATCAAGTCTCTAACCTTCAATGGCAGAAGTTCAAATACATAAGAAATCAGCTGCTACTAAAACCTACTCAACAAAAAAAGACTGAATTTTAGTACCATTCTTGTATTTCTTCAGCAATTTCAGTAAAATGACAAAAGCTTCCATTTAAATACACCAAAATAAAAGTATAAGAACATTTTTAGTCTTAAGAATAACAAAAAAACTCTACTTGCATAAAAACCAGATGCTTGGCATACATTTTTTATTATTACTCATGCTTTCCAAACACTTTTCAGCAAGCACAGACACACATCAATTCCTAATTCTCCACTATGTGAGATTACTTAAGTTCACAAAGATGACATGTTGGGCGTGAAGCAGGAGAATGGCAAGTGCGAGCCCAGCCTGGCGACTCAGCAATGTGGCAAGACCCTGTCTCAAACAAGCAAAGAAGGGGTGAGGATGCAGCTCAGACTGAAGGACCTGTGTTCAATCCCCTTCCTTGTACCCAAAAAAGGGACTTGAATACATATTTTATTAATTCTATGTAAAAATAGGGCCATCACAAAACTTAATGGAGCAGAAGAAAATGGTTAAAGGAAAAAAGTACAAAGTAAACTATCAGCCTTTATATGCCTATTTCCAACAGTATTTGTCAAGCATTAACGCTATTTGCATTTGCACAAGACTACCTCATAATTTTACCTGTAAAAACAGGTGTATACACAGGCATGGTGGCAAGTGTCCACCAAGCTGGCTACTCTCTCCTATCCCAGAGGGCTGATGCAGAAACATGGTAAGCTCCGGGCAACCTACAGAGACCCTTAACAAAAATAAAAACTTTTAAAAAGGTCAGGAATGCAGCTCAATGTTCTGAGGTTCCAATACCTAGGATCCCCTCCACACACACAAAGCATTATCACCAAAATTATGATGCAAAAATGATAAAATGAGCAGATAAGTATGTTTTTTAGGCCTGACAATAGCTAATAATATTTTGTAACATTAGTCATTAAAGCACATTACTATCTGCCAAACAGCAAGGACTATGGAAATGACCCGAACACTTAACTACAAAGAATGACACAGTTAAGCCTGGAAGCACATAAACAGCTCCAGCTGGAAACAACCACCATCTAAATCACTGGCTTACTTTTAATAAGTCTGTATATGGAAGTCAAATATTTCTGGCAAAATGTGACTAACTGTCTAACTCTCTATAGAGACATGAGAGAAGAATTTTCACAGCCTCTACATCATTATTAAATTGTCACTGCATTTAATAAAAATGGCATAACAAAAGAACAAAACATTCTGGACTTCTAGCTCACTACGTTTTGATTTGCTTCAATTTCATTTCATTTGGAAATAAACACTGAAGAAAAATTACACATATGAAGGAGGAAAAGCCAAAAGAAAAATCCATGTAGATATATAAAGGAGAGATAGCCTACATATTTTAAAGCTAGAATCAAGCAGTGTAACTCAAAACAGCAAACAGAAAACCACCCAGTACACAACAGCAGGCACAGTGTAGTATGGTGGTCTCATCTGTGAAAACACATTCCCAAAATACGAAGAGGAGGAATCAAATATCTCCTCAGAGTCTAAATACATTTCATACATCAAACTCTTGCCAAATCTTATTTATCTAACTTCATTTATTATTTATTTAATAAATAAATAAATTTAATAAATAAATAATGTCAATACCTCCAGGATGTACCTTACTGACTCCCCAGGGACCTTTATATCACAAGCTATAGCTGAAACAGCAAAGAAAGAAAAAGAACATATACCTTCCAACTTGCTTGAAACCCAGAAACTCAGCTTCTTCATTTTTACTGACTTTACCCAAATCCTCCTGAAGGTTTGTGCGGAACTGTAAAATTTCATTATTGTATACTGTGCTTAATATAAATTGCATTTAATTATACTAATCTGATTATAAAAATCATATTTATCCCATATTTACTATCATTTCCTTTTAGAAAAATTACTAAAAATTTTACTTTGTTTTTCAGAAAGTCCCATCTGTAAAGAATTTATTTCATTTAATATTATCTATTTTTTAAAGTATATGAAATAAGCATGTTTCATTTAAATTTTCGAAAATTTCAAGAAAATCATACTTTCTCCCATTATCATAGTTAAACAACTCCTGCACTGGTTTACCTTGTTTTTATGGTTAAGCTACCTCAATTTAATACTTATACTACTTTAATACAGCATTTTACAAATGTTATTACAGCTGTAAGAACACACTACTTTCTATTTCTAAGTCAGACATGGCTGCCCAGGCCTGTAATCCCAGCACTCTGGGAGACTGAGGCAGGAGGATCACAAGCTCAAACCCAGCCTAGGCAACTTAGTAACTTAACCAGACCCTGTCTCAAAAATAAAATAGGTTGAAGATGTAACTCAGTGTGAAAGCCCTAGGTTCAATCCCCAGTACCACAACAAAAGAAAAGGAAAATAAACAAAAAGACACAAGAAAGGAGAGAAAAGAGAAGAGAGGAGAGGAGAATGGAAGGGAGGGAGGGGACGAGAAGGAAGGGGAGGGGAGAGGAGAGGACTTCCAAATGTAGGTATATAGGTAAAGTCATATTGCCAAATTCAACAAGGTAATGAGTTAAGCAGCATATTTAATAAAAATAAATATATGCATACATGTATGCAAAGAAATTTACAAGTGCAAAATCTCTCTCTCACACACACACACAGTATGCTTTGGATCTAGAATATTCCCCAAAGTTCTCTTCTATTTGGATGTTATGGATTATCTATGGAACCATGCATGTGCTGTTAGGAGATGGGGGCCATGGTCTGGAGGGGTGAATTACAGGAATGTGCTAGATTACAGGTGTGTGGTGGCAGACAAACACGTGGTAGATTATAGACTAAGGCATATGGTAGATTAAGGGTTTAAACCTGTAAGAAACAGAACACTGAGGCTGGAACCCGAAGGGGCGGATCCCTGGGATAAGATCTGGAAGGGTATATGCTACTTCCTCCCTTCCTTCTGGAACTTGGCTTCCTCTTTGCAATGCCCTAAGAAGCTGCTTCCACCTTCACCATCACCACATGCTTCCACTGTTGCAAGCCAGACACAAATGAACTGGGACTGTGAGCTAAAATGAACTTTTCCTCCCTAAAGTTGTGGATGTTGAGTATTTTGTCACCACAACCAACAAGCAACTAAGACACATGTATACACACAAAAATTTACAAGTACACAGACATAAATATAAATACACACATTCAGTTTAATACCTCTGGAAAGTATTATCTAATTTTATTCTTGTAATACTATAAAATTCGAAATAGTATTATCCTAAATTTTATACATGAGGTAATTGAAGGGCAAAAGTCTGATAACTTGAGAAAGATTATAGTGCTAATAAGCTCTGGATCCTAAATTCAAACAGTCTGATTCCACAGCCAAAGACAACTTGGATATCTTCAGTTTGTGAGCTGTACCGAAAGAGCAAACAAGACTATGGCATGAGGTATTCTGTAGGTGGACTATTTATCACACAAAGGAACATAAAAGTAACATATAAAATTACTGTCAGTAACATAACAGTAATTTTCTTTTTTAAAATGTCCAGAATCAGACAAGAGAGATATATGTGAGATGTGTAACAAAGGGATTTGAGATTGTCTCTCTCTTCTTCTAAATCTTTTGTGCTTCTAAATTTTGACAAAAAAGTGTGAATCTCTTTTATAACCAGGTAAGAAAAAGAAAAGTTAAGTGCAAAGAAGTCTGATGCAACAAGAATTATTCCTCTCCCAATATTACTTACGTACTAGCAGTTAAGCTGGGGATAATAAATATAAGAATGTGTAAGATTATTGCTACTAATCCTCCAAAAAGGCCTAGAAGAACTCTCTATTTCACAACAGCACAAGAAAAATATGGCAACAATCTAATCTGAAAAGTACAATTTAAAAAAACAGAAGGCAAAGAAATGAAAAGACTTAGAAAAAATTTTACATAGTACAAACAGAAGTCTAAAGAAAGGTTTTGATCACTGATTTAATGATTGGTTTAAGACTGCAAAAGTATAATTGTTTTTTTTTAAAAGCCTAATTACCTAAAGCATTTAGTGATGTGGTTAAATATTTCTTGGGGGAAAATCATGGTAATATATGTATAAACATTATATATTATTGTTGGCACATTTAAGTTAAGGTTTACTTTTTTTTTCTCCAGCCTCATACACAAATTTCGGCAACTTAAATTTTTTTATCTTCTCTCTTGAACTTGAAACCTTCAATTACTACTTAAAATTACCTGCTTAGTGTTGTTTTCCTACTGTTCATACAAGAGGATTTTATCTTCTTCTACTGTCTCAGAACCTGGACAAAACTGGTTCCTTCATTTTGCTCATGATTTATCTCAGGAATTAAACAGAAATCATTTACACTTTTACACTTTGTCATCTGCGTATCTGTCTTCATTTGTATATTACCTTTATGACATGCCTTAAGATTGATAAACTACTCTATAAGTATTTGTTGGCATTAAACAAATAAGAGAGTACACTGAAATGAGAAAGACAGCTAGGCAAAGTACTGATTAAAATAAACGCAACAATTTTTTAATTTTCATTTTTTTCTCATATAGAAGACGTCACTTTTAGTAAGTCAGAGGTAGCCACGTGTCCATCCTCTTCATACTTTCTCTTACCAGTGTCCATTTGCCACACGTACACGGAGCCATCTGAGCATCCTACAACCAGGTAATCGTCAGAAGGCCTCCACTTGATGATCTGAATAGGAAAAAGGTGACGAGACGCCAGCATGATGCACTTTTTCTCTCGCAAACTTAGAAGTCCAACTGAGTGGTCGCTGGCCACAGAGCAGATGCAGTGCTGCACTCTTGCCTGAAAAGAAGAGTAAACTTTTGTTATATTTAGGTTAAACTTGAAATAAAACAGAACCTGTCCTCAACAACTTAAATGCAAACTGATTATATTGTATATATTGCTACCACTGAAAACTGACTACTATGTTGGGTCATGTTTAATAATGTCTTCCTTTATATTATGTATAAAATAACCAATTCAATCATCTAGTGTTTAAGAATACTAATTTAACCTTAAAGATGGGGAAAGATGCCTTGGAAAATATGCTGTTCAAATTTGAAGATGACCTTACTAAAACGATGGCTGTGTCTGAGCAGGCAAAGCTGGAAAAAAATTTATCTGCTTGTGTGTTCTCTACCCACAGTCTGAACGTTCCTTTAGACAAAGGAACAGCTGCAAGAGCTGCTTTCTGCAGTGCTTCTGTCTGGCTGTGACTGTCACATAGACCCATGCACCTCCCTGTACCTTTGCTCAAAAACAATACCATCAGAGTCCCGTGGCCACAACCGTTCCTTGGGAGTCACAGATTTTTCACACTAACCGAAGACACGCACCTCCTCCTCTTTTCCTGTCTACAACACCACTGCCAAGTGCAATCACCACAAATAGCCAATTAAACATTCACTTATTTATTGTCTGCTCATCTCTGCTTTTGTCTTTCAATTTCTTTTTTCAACAAGATGAGATTTAAATAGTCAAAAAAGACTAGATTGCTGCCAGCAACAGAGAACTGAAATTACAATGCAGAAAAAAATGATTTTAAACTTCTGTAAGATAATTTATAAGTAATTTAAAACTTTTAATGACTTAGTTAATGCTTTAGATCACATTGAGGGAAAATATATGAAAATATCACATTGAAAACTGATTATTGCACTTAGAGCAGCTGTGTCTAAAGCACGAGGCTCAGTGCGGTACATAACCGCTCTCCTTTCTCTGAGATCTGGAAGAGAAACTTATCAAAACTCACTCTGCTAGACTTCTCCTGAGCAAACATACCAGTTTTAGCCAGAGATAAAGATCAATATCTCGCTGATTTGCCAAGTGGGAAATGCTCATAGGTCTTAGATAAAGAGGGGAAGGGCATGGGATGACATGCATGGAAAACACTGAAGCTATGTAGTTGGTGTTGACATCTATTTAACCACAGATCCCTAAAAACATTTAGAATGCTAATGTGAAGGTAATTATTCCTAGAGGAAATACAATGCCATTTATCTCTAAATTTGATGGCCATAATAATCTTATAATACTTGGTTTTAAAGAAAGACACTTTGGGGAAACTGTTGTAACTGGTTTCCTCTATGTTATAACCGCTAAGAAACTCAGGACTAGTCTCCCTGTAACACTGCAGCATCTGGACAGATCCATCTGAATACGGACTCTCCACCGTCTCTAGCATGTCTCTTATTTTTTCCGCTTAATAAGTTAGCTTTGGTTTGGAAGAACTGCACAGCAGTTAAAGCATTTGCCTAGCAAACATGAGGCCCAGGGTTTGATTCCCCAGCATCACATAAGCTGGGCATGGTGGCGCATGCCTATAATCCCAGCAATTGGGAGGTTGAGTCAGAAGAATTGCCACAAATCCAAGGCCAGCCTGGGCTCTACAGTGAGTTCAGGACCAGCCTGGGTTACAAAGCAAGACCCTGTCTCAAAAAAAAAAAAAAAAAATAGCTTTATCTTTATTTTACTGAATGTTTCTCTAAACAATCTAAAATCAATTTTAATAAAGCAGAACATTAATAAAGGATAGTAAGATTTTAACTATTTATTGTTAAATTCAGTGCTTTATTCATTTATTCTTGCCAGCCTATCTTGTATTTTTTGTTTTATGATTTTAAGCACTATGGTATGCATAGTAGGTGTCTACCAATTTTAACAATTATGAAACTAAGTTCAAAAATATGTATTAAAAACATCACTGAAACATATAAAATTTTCTCTAGCATTTAAGTTTATTTCATTTACCTTGATAAACATTCAAATAAAACACAAAGTGTGATTCTTTTCTTTAAAAGACAGTATTAATCCATGTTCCCATGGGAGGACTACCCCCCACCTCCAGCTTGCACCAAGTAACGGGTTACTGATTCCTGGTTATGAAAACCACACTGAGTGGGTGTCGGTGGATACCAAAAGGAATTTCATACAATGGGAGAAGACAATCACAGGAACTCCTCCTGACAGTTTCATGAGCCCTTGCAGCCTATAACAGGAGCTGCATTGGTGGGGACTTTATCTGTCTGAGAAAACGAAAGCAATAACCCATTTGTTTACTGCTGAAAATAATTTCTGTCTTGACAAGCAAGGATTTTTCTTCCTATGTGGCACTAATTCCTACTTGTGTCTTCCAGCAACTGGACATGAACATGCACTCATTTAGCTGGCCCCAGTGATCAGCTTAGCACCCAGTAAGCAGTCCTTGCCTAGTCTTAGCCACGAGGACAAGGACCAAATGAGCCGTATCATCCCTCTCCTAGAGGTTTGGCATACAGCCACTGGAGTAGACATGGAGTAGATACTGAGAGGGGAGCACTAACCACCTCCCTCACCTATAAGAAGCTACCCAAGGACTTTGTGGACAGCCTGGAAGAAATTGCCCACGGCACTGGCATCCTCCAGAATCACATAGATTCACCAGCAGCAGTAACCACAGAACCAGAAGGAACCAAACTTCCTGACTGCTGAAAATGGGGGATGATGTTTGTTCTTCGAAGAATGTTTTTTTATGCCAACTAGCCAAGAATAGTGACAGGTGCAGCATGAAAGCCAGCTGACCATGCTTCTGACATCCTCCAAACATCTCCTGTGTCTTGGGAAATCCTGGTCAAAAAATCTGGAATTGTGTGTCCTGATTACTTCTTGCAAAGAGGCCTTTGAGAATAGTTCTTGTGATTTGGATCATGTATAATATCTTAGATTTTTTTTCATTGAGCAGCCATCAAACATGATGATCCAGGCCAGTGGCCCAAACCCATTCCTAACCACTCTACCATATCTAGAGGTGATCACGGCATTGCCAGAGGTAGTATATGGTTCCCTTGGCCCCCAGGGTTAGGCAGGAAAAGAGTTCCACGGTCTCCCTATAGACATGGTCAACATCCCATTCAGCAGGAAGCAGGTACAGAAGATGTATTTTCCTCCCTCAGCACTTCCTCAAAGATAACTGGTGATCAGATCATTGGAAGATTAATACAGACAGCACAAATGGGGGCTATCATGTAATCCCAGCCCTTTGGGACACTAAGGCAGGAGGATCACAGGTTTGAGCCCAGCCTAGGCAATTTAGTGACTTGCTGAGGATCTATCTCAAAGGGGGGGGGGGGGGGGGGGGGGGGGGGGGGGGGGGGGGGGGGGGGGGGGGGACCTGGGACAGTGCTCTGTGAAAGCTCTGGGATGTGTCACCAGTGACACAAAGGAGGAGGGTAGGGGACCACTCCTTCTAGTCCTAGGTGATACTCAAGGGCTGGTTCCCTCTACTGCCCAGGGCCTACCAGAAGACCAGCAAATAGTACCCAAGAAAGAATAGAACCCACAAAGACCACCTGGGGGAACTACAAGTCAGAACAGGTGAAATAGACCTTGTATGCTCTATAGGAACCTGTCTCCTAGAGCTCAGAAAGGATCTGTGCTTATAAGCCTCTCCCATGCCTGCAGCAGAATAAATCATGAGACAGTGGGGCCACAAATGGGCAGGAGTGAGCACTGTATTAATCATGATGTCCATCATGTCCTGAAAGGTTCCCCTGCAAGAGCTTTTCAACTGCAAGGCCCCACCCCCGAGTCCCATGCCAGCACAAGTCCATTCACCCTGAGCGTACCCTGACTGTGTTAAACTTTGCCGCTGTTACCCCAGCACCGTGCATCACCCAGTTCCTGGTTCACAGCACACAGAATCTGGAGACGCACCGGTGCCCACATCATGTACCCACTGAGCCTAGTAGCTGTGTCCTAAGAATGAACTTAGGTTGCTTCTGAAATAGAGGCAAGCCTGGTCCATGTAAACTGGAGGAAAGTGACCAGAGGTGGTGATCGATAGGGCAGCACATCAGCCAGCGCCCCCGTAAGACCTGGCCATTGAGATGCTGCCGTCGCTGACGTGTGACTGACAGGACCATCCCAGTTTCCAGTGCAAGTGGATGCTGTGTGCTTTTGGGGTTTTGTTTTTTGAGACAGGGTTTCTCTCGTTTGCCCAGGCTGGTCCTGAACTCACTATGTAGCCCAGACTGGCCTTGAACTCACAGCAATCCTCCTGCCTCATCTTCCTGAGTGCTAGGATTACAGATATGTGCCACCACACCTGACTTAGGTGGTGCTGGGGAATCAAACTCGGGTACTTAACTGCTGCTGGGCAAGTGCTCTTACTGTTGAACTATTCCTCCAGCCCTCATCTGTCTTTGAGATGGGACCCTGCTCTGTAGTCCAAGCTGGTCCTGGTCTCACTATCTAGAGCAGGATGGCCTCAAATGTACACCTGCCTCAGCCTCCTGAATGTTGAGATTACAGGTATATGCCACTACACCTGGCTTATCCGGATGTTGTGCTTGCTAGGCAAGCATTTCGATAACCAATAAAATGCACCTTCAGCCCTAAAGCAGGTGTGCTTTCTTTCTTTCTTTCTTTTTCTTTCTTTCTTTCTTTCTTTCTTTTTTTTTTTTTTTTTTTTGTTAATTGTGCTGGGATCGAACCCAGGTCCTTCCTACTGAATTACATCTCCAGGCAAATAAAAGAAAGAAAAAAAAAGACAGTATTAAGAACTGGAGAGGCAGTTGACTTCTGGTACACAAAAATTAGTTTATTAATTAACAAATAAAGTAAACTGGCAAACTATAAAAACCACTTAATTTAAGCATTGTACAATAAAACTGGACAAAAATGCATGCAATTGCTTATACCTCATGATGCTTTTTTCCCAATTATTTCACAAACACAAGATATTTTTACCAGTTACACAAGATATTCATGACTAAATCTACACCAAACACAGTTTCATTCAATGAATAGTTTACATTTATATTGGCTCTCATTAGTATTAACTTTGTGTTAGCCAAGTAAATTATTCATTTTATTAAAAGGGATAATAAATGCTACACTAAGGGTTAAGTAGTATTTTCTACTTTGCAACTTTAGTTCACCCAAGGAGCTCACTTTACCTATCCTCTCATCAGAGACACAGCAATCTCTTTCTCCGGGTCTGACCCTACCTGGCACTCTGTGCCTTTTCACGTCCTCTCATCAGACCCTGCTCAGCCACAGCACTCAAATCTTCACCACTACTTTTGATTCTCCAGTTCTGACTCACAAGCTCTCCGAAACTTTTAAAATGAGCTAATCCTTAATTAGCACCTCAAATCTAAATGGCCTACTTGCTAGTCCTCAAGTCCAAATCCAGCTCATTAATATTCATATACACTCTTGTCAGTCCTTTCAAAAGGCAGAGAAATGAAGCAAGAGTCAATACGGAGTCTTGCCAATATTCTTTACTGTATTTGTTAAGTGTTTCTGAAATTATGATCTATCGCAGATCTCAACATCTGAACTGATACAAAGCTACTGACACTACTGAGCTATGCAGGTTTCATGCCAAATATCTCCTTTCCAGAATCTAGCAGGGAGAGGACTAGAGTCATTAGCAAGGAAAAAGGCTTTTCCTTTCCTATAAGGAACTTACCCTTCTGCCTTACGAACTGCTTATGAGAAGTTCCACTGTAAAAAAACTTTCAATTTCCACACAGACTGGCAGACAGATCACGTCAACAATTTAAAAAAGGCAATAATCCATATACCATCAGGTACAAAAGCTCTACATTTTATATTAGTCCTTTTTTTGTGGTACTGATGACAGAGCAAAGTATACACTATACACTATACACTAAGTATATATATCCCCAGCCCACTTTGAAACAAGTTTCATTACGTTACTAAAGTGCCCAGGCTAAAAAAAAAGGGCCCAGGCTGAACTCAAACTTGCCATCCTCCTGCCTCAGCCTCCCAGAGGGCTGGAATTACAACTCTGTACCCACTGGGCACGGCTCATTTACTTTTACAGTTTAAAAGTCAAAAACATACAAAAACCCCCAACAATACAGGGTCCATTTTTTAAAACAGACTTTGAAATTATCTAAAGGCTTAAAAAATAAAAAGCCCTAAGTCGAAAAACTCTATTTACTCCTTTCTACAAAATGTAATTTCTTAGGATGTATGCTTATTATGTTTTAAATAATTTAATTACTCTTTTGCAGTGCAACAGTAATAAAATTGGCAAATAATATGCTCCCACAAAAGTTTAGTAATTTAGAAAAACTGTATAGCATCTCTGTAAATTAAGTATCTAGAGAGTTAATTTTATCTTTACTGTAATAATAGTCTTGCAATAACCAAAATAACCAAGAATGGAAACGAAATAAATCAATATTACTAAGCCCAAGAAAGCATAGTTATTAGAGGTACTTAATTCACAGGAAAAGATGATTCTTTGCCTTTTAAATATGGATTAAAATAAATCTAATTTTTCTTCTTTCAAGAAAATGCTAGTCCAACTCATACAAAGAAAACTGGCTTGGAGTGGAAATGGCCCAATACAGTAAACCCTCATTAATTCTGATTCCACTAATTAATTCTGAGTTGATGGTTACCTTTGCAGGCTGTGCGGAAACAAATTAATGGTATAAACAAAGCAAATGTCTAGCCTATTTAAATGTAAAAGGAAAATAGAGCATTCAAGCACTACTTTGGTATCAATTTTAATTCAAACAATGAACTCAAGAATGATAAATAATTCTCAGCTATCTGTTAATAGAAAGCACTTGAAAGATTTGTTAAAACAATCAACTTAATTTTCTCTTATCTGTCAATAAAATTATTAAAGAAGCACTCCTAAAACAGTATTTTAGAACTCATATTTTTCCCAATTTAGGTCCAGCTTCCCCACAAATGAGTTGCATTAACACAACTCCTTTATTACTAAATCCTAGAGATCTAAGTTTCTGAACATCTACCTACCTATACCAACTCAGTCCACAATGTAATTAATACTACTCTGTCTCACTTCTTTTCTACTCCAACCTGAAATAATCATCTCAAGTTGATTTAACACCAAGGTCATTATAATAAAATAATGTATAAAATATTTAATGGATATAATAACACAGCAACTAAAATGTCATATCAACTAAACTTATCTGAAAAGCATTTATGCTTCAAACTTTCTTGATCATGCCTACTCACTTTTTAAAGTTTGGGATGTATATATAAATATACACATACACACACACACACACACACCACTGCAAAAGAAGTACAACATATATATTTTTAAGAGGATGATTCAAAGTTTAAATTTTCTATTTTTTATTATTTATATTTCACATCCCTTTCCCACTTCTCATCCTTTCAACTCACCCAATCTTCCACACCCTCTTTCCCTCTCCTCAAAGTCTATCTTCTCGTGTTCTTCCATCTCTTTCTTACTTTTGCATGATTTGGCTTTCTTATATTAGAGAAAGCATACAACATTAAACCTTTTATGGATGACTCAAAGTTTAAATAAACAAATTTAAGATGAAATAATTTTTTAATGTCTCACTGTTAGTAATTTCATATCAGATTAGCCAATACCACAAGGCACATTATATCCTTGGTAAGTTCCATTGTTAATGAAAGTGAGAGTCATGTATGTATTTTATATAATTAGGAATGAACTTTGGCCACCTTCTTATCAGACTGGTCAAATCATCTCTGTTAAAAACTCAATGTGGCTGATGAACAGACAATTACTTCTTTAGAAATACTTTCCATTAATATTTTTTTCTGTAATTTGTGATGGCAGGTTAAAAAGTACACAGTTTATTCTACAAATCACTTAAGCGGCATTTGCATTAGAAGCACGCCAAGCACTCTCTGGATATCACATTCACTCTTGTCCTGGGCAACGTGTGCTCATCTGATACGTGACACAAGCCAAAGCACCAGAATCCATCCACCTGGTAAATTCAGAGAGCCCCATTCCTTAAGATTAAAAAGAAAAATCAATAAAGAAAAGCTCTAATATTTTCTTCCTATACTGACTGTCTCACAATTTCCACTTTTGCAAACACAGCTATCAACTGACTTCGAGAATGTAAATATGAATCTCATTTAAAATATTTTATGGTTAAGGAGGACCAGTGCAGTATGGACTGAGCACCCTGTCGACCTCACTAATACGTATAAGTAGAAATCCTTCCCCAGTTTAATTCTGCCCTAAAAGCAACCTACACCAATGACATCAAATGCTAATTAAAAGTAAAAGATAACAATAAGAGAATATTGAACCAATTTAAAAATCTATTTTTTTCTTGGATGAAATGAATTAAGATAACTGGGGCAGGGAAGATCATAGACCAAAATGTATATCCAAGGTCGCTTTTTATTTTTCAAAGAATTCTAACCCTAAGCCAAATAAAAGCTCACTGAATTTGCCAGTAAATAACCCTCCCAGGACATTACTGCTGAACAGCAGAATGCCACAACCTATCACAGAGTCTGACAGACTCAGAATATACCACCTAGGTCACTCAGTCTGACCTCACGCATTTTACAAGACTTCATTTTAAACCATTCCCAGAAACCTCTCATCTAACCTGTTCCTAAGCATCTGCCACGAATTACAGAAATTAGAGGCAGCTAGTTTATCCCATCCAGTAGCTCTCCAGGGAAACGATTCCACTTTCCAACAGTTTCCAACGCTAATACTATTTTTTCTACTTTTGCTAATTTGTTTTCTGAACTACAATATTGTTATTCTTTATACCATTTGATGAATGATCTATTTACCTAAAACAATTTTCCCTTTGAGCAAATCTCCTCTAACTATATGAATGCTCTATTGTCTTTCATTCACACATGCCCGTTATTACATAACCAGCAATAACGGACCAGCTCATTTTGCTCACCAATCAATCTTGTCACCCTCTCGATCATTACTTCTTGTGCTTCCCAGAGCCCTTCCTATGGAACATAAATGTGCTATTAAGATGCATCATTTATCACTGAAATATTCTACCTACAAGGAAAAAGATCTTGTGAAATTAAATGTTAATTTCATTTCTACACTTCCATAAAACCACATCAAAATCAAATTTTAAAGTTTCCAAAATTCATCCTTCATTGAAAAAAAAGTTAGAGGGCTGATTCTCTTTAATATCAATTTTAGAAAATAAGATCATGTGATCCAACCGATACACTAACTAATTGAAACAGTATGATTATTTGTTAGCTTAGAGAAGAACAGGTTGTTTTTAATCCCTACTTTGCCCCATACACATAAATAAATTTCTGCTAAAGTGTTTTATTTCTGATTTTAATCCAGCCATTGCTTCTCATCAAATTTTATCAAAATTTGGAGGCAAAAGGAGTAAAACTCAAAGCTTTAAAAACATGGAAGCTATGTAAAAATATATATAAATTGGATTATGTAAAAATCAAACATAATTGTAAGTTTAAAAATTCAAAATTAAATAATCAAAAGAAAAATTCAACAGCAAAGGCCACATAAGTTTACAACTTTAGTAAAGGATTCATCCAAACCCTGATAAATACCTTGGGGATGGGGAACACAACATCAAAGGATAAAAATAAAATACACTTTAAATCACTAAAAAGTTCATAGAAAAATGTCGTTGTCTTTAATAATCAAACAAAAGCAAATTCAAACTATTTCTATTTCTATTAACTAAGCCAACTAGAGCAAACAGCCAATATCTAATGGGTTCTTTATGGTAGGAAATGCGAATGCTTGACAGTAATTCCATAAAGTCTTCCAGCATCCCTCTGAGGTAGGTATTATTACATTTATTACACCGATTTGGAAACTTAAGCATGGAAGTAAGCAACATCTTGCAGAGCACGGCACAACACAAAGGCCTTGCAAGGTACCAGTTGTAGCTCACTGGAATCCATCTGCAACATCCAGAAGAAATGACCCACTCTGGGCCTTTTATTACAGAGTTGAAAATGCTAATTTTCAGGCTACAAGCAGGAAGACGCGGTCCTTAGACATAGTGTTACCAAGGACTTAGAAGAGTAAAATCCTTTCATATCTTTCTGTCTTTTGATAGTAAAAAGATGAAAAATTATTGAAATGCCACACTATAGCCCACATGTATAGTAACAATGTGTCAATTTAAAATGTGTATTAGTTTAAAATAATAATAGGGGCTGGGGACAGCTTAGCAGTTAGAGCCCTGGCTTTGTATGCTCAAGGCCCCAGGTTCAGTTCCCCCCAGCACAACACAAAAAATTACCCAGGAGAGGTGATATAATCTCAGCATTTCAGAGGCTGAGGCAGGAGAACTGCCATGACAGAGCAACATGCTGTCTCAAAAAGTATACCTAATAATAATAGTCATTTCCCTTCTCCTACCCCAAGAAAGATTCAAAGTCAGACAGGCAAAGAAAGGTGACTCATCCCTAATTATGAAGGCTCTAAAACAACCTGACCAGGGATGAAGGAATAGCACAGCAGTTACTTGCCTAGCAAGCACAGGACCCTGAGCTGAATCTCCAACACTACACAAGCCAGGCATGGTGGCACATGCCTATTATTCCAGCACCAGGAAGGCTGAGGCAGAAGGATTGCTGTGAGTTCAAGGGCAGCCAGGGCAACACAGTGAGTTCAGAACGAGCCTGGAGTACAGAGACACTGTCTCAGACAGACAGACAAACAGACAGACATGGATGGATGGACAAAAAGACCAACAACAAAACCATCTGGCTATCCTTGGGAAACAAGAAAATTAAAAGTAGTTCTTAATAACAACAAAATAAACCCACCATAAAATTATTCCTGTACTGGAAATTAAGAAACTGCCCAGATTTAGCCTTTATCATCTAAATGAGGCTGTAGTTAATATAGGAATAAATAACATTCATAATAATTTAACAAGCTCCTACTATAGACCAGACATTCTAAACATGAAACCAACGCTTCACAGAAAGTGTGCGAAGGTCCAAAAATGTCAACTAATGTGCTAACATTTCCACAAGATGAAGTCACGAGTCCAGGACTGGTGAAAGCCCACCTTTGCACACACCTGAGTAATCAATCACTGGTGCTACGACTTTAAGTAGCATGTGCCTAGAGCAAAGAAAGAATTTTCTCCAACTTCTTTTGAAAGCCTTCACTAACATCTAAAATAATAATCCCCCAAAATAACACACATAAACATCAAAAATAATTCCAAAGCATAAGTCATACAAGTATCAACTTTTTGTTATTTTAGTACACATTCCTCCTTTCAGACCTTGTATCATTCCATCACATTTTTTTAGCTTGTCGAAATCTTCAGATAAATTTAAATATTTTATCTTTCAGTACAGTTTCTTATTCTATTATCTCTGTCACCAACACCCTTCCTAAGCAGGATAGAATAAAGTATTCTCATACAAACAATGACTTCTGCAGCATGTATAAAGCCATTATTCTGGTCTCTTGGTCGTTATTTAAAAGCAATGCCATGTGTCAAACTTCTGCATGCTTTTTCCTACGCACAGGCCTTAGCTGTTACAAGTGTATGAGGTGCTAGGCATGAAAATGTCCTTTATATAACACACATAGAAGCGGGTGTCCCTGCAGACAGAGGTGGCTCACATGCCACTTATGATTTCATAAGCACCTATAAAACAAATATTCCCAAAACACAACAGACCTTGAAAGTCTTCCAGGGCCATCAGAACTGATCTAAATGTCTCCTTTATGTATTCCCAGAGCCTCAAAAATCAAACCATATTGGGGCTGGAGAAATAGCACAGTGGTAAGAGTGCTTAGCAAGTGCAAAGCCCTGGGTTTGATTCCCCAGTACCACATGAGATGGATATGGTGGCACATGCCTATAATCCCAGCACTTGGGAAGCTGAGGCAGGAGGACGTCTGTGACATCAGGCCAGTGTGTAAAAAAGAAAAGAAAAACAAACTCTTTCATGATATTTATCATGCTACATAATAATTGTCCGCTTGCTAGCATGTTTCACTCATGACACTTACTTATTCCTATCAAGTGGGAACTATATCTTACCCGCTACTACATCCTTGGTCTTAATCAAATACATGCTGCACCTAACTGAATAGTAGTTTTCAAGGGGAAAGCCACTTTCCTAACAATTTTCTGTCATTTTAAAAGAAATTATAACTCCTCTTGAAATCGCCTTATGATCAGATTCTCAACAAAAATTACTCTTTTCTTTGGGTCATACTTCACCTTAATATAAAATAATCTAACCAAATGCTTCATTCACAATGTATGATATGAAATCACTGTAAGTATGCATTATTAAAAACAAATTTTATGTCCAATAGAATTTTCTTTTTACTAACAAGCATATGGCCTAAGATCTAAAAAGACCTTTCCAAGCTAGAAGAATTTCTAATTTCTTAAAGGTTTGACATGGTATCAATATGGCCAGAATAAAGATGCATCTTCTCATTACTATGAAAAAACCTTTCACTGATGGTCCTTTAGTACAGTATTGATCTCCTCAGATTCCCTTATAAGAGACAGGGCCTATTATAAAATCCAAACGCATAAATAACATACATAGTAGGAAAAATCATTTAACTTTCAAAGTATCAGCACATGCAAGCAGTGTAAAAACTACAAAACATAAAATTACAAAGAATATAAGCCAATCAGAATGTACAAGCTGACCTTGCTGGCTCAGGTCAGTAATGCAGCACTCTGAGAGGCTGAGACAATCACAAGTTCAAGGTCAGCCTTGGTGACTTAGCAATTTAGCAAGACCCTGTCTCAGAATCAAAATAGAAAATAAGCTGGTATCAAGCAAAAGCCTCGGGTTCAATCCCCAGTCCTAGGAGTGGGAGAAGGGGTGAAGAAAAGTACACCCCATATAGCACTGGTACCCTAATGCTTCCCTGAGCTTTCTAAATAAAAATGAGAGCTAATGTTCACATACATACAACAAATGACTACTTAGAAACTGAGAAAATTAGCAACGTTTAAACAACTATAAACAGGGTGCTGGCAAATTATGGAGATCATATACGGTATGGCTTGTACAAATCTGTACCTAGTTTCTGAAGGACTGGCTATTTAGCACACCTATTAAAATGCCTTTAACAACTAATACACTCTGCTATACCAATTTCAAATTTAAGAATTTATCCCAAGAAGCCACTATGGAACTGCAAAAACACTTAACTAATATTAACTCTTACCCTCAAGGTTAGAAAGAGGATGACTTTTTTAAAAGAAACATTACAAACCGTCTAATAAATAAAATACAGAATATCACTAAAAATGATGCAGCAATATACTTACTGACATAGAAAGCTGACCTGTGCACCTTTCTGAAATATCTATATTTTTCTATTACTACGTGCTATTAATTTTTAAAAAGTAAATTAATGTTAAAAGATACTGAATACATAAAAATCATTAACATGGCCTCAAAACAGATGTGTTAAGGAAAAGAAACATTCCAGAAATTGTATTTTTTAAAAATAATGACAGTTTTGCTTCCTCTTTTTGCTTACTTTATATTAGCAAAGTTTACTCTGCTTGGCTTCAGAGACGATGCTGAAATTATGTGCAAATTCAGGCAAAAGTTTTTAGTGCTTTAGAGTAAAACTGAATAAAAAACCTTCTCTGTTAGTTGCTATCACAAGCTGTGAGCATTAGCCACATTAGCATATTCCTTGTCGGGTATAGTATCATTCACAGAATCATAACTCTCTCAAAGAGCAAGGACTCCAACGTTGTCATAGAAAGGCAAAAACACTTAAGTTCTAGTTGGATTAGATACTTGGCATTCCTACTTACACAAAGCCATGCTTCCCCCTTCTGGATTCTTTTGGAATTACGTGATAATGAAAGTTAATAAGATGAAACAAATTAAAAGTAATTCCTTTCGGCTAACATATTTTGAAAGTTTACATGCCCACGTAACATAAACATAATACTGGTGCTAAGTAATTTATATAAAAATTCTGTTCTGCATACTGTTAAGGGAAAAAAAGCTCTCACAATGTAATTATCAATGTGAATGAGAAAGAATATTAAATATATATTTACTAAAAGTAAACAAAATCTGGCACTTGAAGAAGTCATATATTGGAATTTAAGATTATAAAGGTATGTTATATGCATATGTCCATCCCAAAACCGAACATCACTAATCCGTAGTGCACACACACCAAGGCACACGCGCACGCTAATTGTCAACAACCCCGTACTTTGTGCTTTGCATATTCATCTTTCTCCCTCCCAAAAGCAAACCAGGATACGAATTTAGCACGTGTCTTTCCATTGCAATTTTAATACTTGTGTTACCTATAAATGTTTCAGGTACACATAAAAATACACAGTATGAATTTATGTTGGCTGGTTTTATATCATACTACACATTCAATTGGTTCATGTTGTAGGCTGTACTCCCAATGCCAGCTACCCACCAAAACTGAAAAATCAAGTGATAAACTATGGATAACTCCATACAAAGACGGTATGCTAGAATTCTTTTAGTAGGAAATACTCTGAGTCACTCGTGCTATTTCTGACTTTGCCTCCCTGCAAGCATGTTTATACAGTTTGTTAAGAAAGCTCTTTTCCATATGCTCGGCATTTTTAAATTCTTTTTCTTTCTTAGTATTTCTTCCAGAGTCTACTCTATTTCTCTAGATAACCTATGTGAGCAGAGAACTTACCAAAACACAATGTAAAAGAACAATAAGCAGCAGAAAAAGGCAAACTGACTCGGCAGGAGGGCTGGAGGAGAAGGATCATTGCTCCCATTGCTAACAGCAGGAGGCTAGAAGGAATGTTGTGCTGCAACACTGCAGGACTGAAACAGCTGCTTCTCCTTTTTTCTCAGATTCCCCAAGGTATCGGTGCATTCTTTTTGCATGTCCTCTCCAAAAGTTCAGATTTTCATAAAGCATTCTATCGCTACCAAGTCCAAAATGCCTAAATTTATTAGTTATCAGAACAAGACAAAACTATAATGCCACATTCTGAAGTATTAAAATGATACAGTATAGGACTCCTGGGCAAGAGGGCAGCGGGTAGGAGTATTTACTGTACGATGGCTCCTAGCAGGCTGATTCTAAAGTTGAGATACAGTTAAAAACTACCTGTTTACCATAACTAGGTGCATTCCAGGAATTGAAAGGAGGCCACAGGAAGACTAGAATCCTCTCAGACACATAAAGGAGCTAAGAGCCAGTCTGAGAAGCCACCGCAGGCCACCAAGGAAGGACCATGAGCAACTGGAAGCCACAGGCTGAGGTTAAACCCAGATCCAGGAGCTGCTGGAACTGACAGCTGCTGCTAGTGCCAGCACCTAGAACTGAGCCTGCAGAAAGTACAACCTGCAAACACACTGGAAGCTTCCCTTTGAAAAGGCCTCCTGGAGTACAGCAGACCTGCTCGGGAGAAACGCCTGACCCCCAGAAGCTCATGCCATGGACCCTGAAATAATGGAACTAATACAGAAGGAAGTAAAAAACCAAGTAGACCAGTGGGCTTTTGCAAACAGTCAGTTCAAACAAGACATTCTTAAGGAAATGCAAGTAAAGACTTGAAGAGGAATTCACTAAAAAAAAAAAAAAAAAAAAAAAAAAAAAAAAAAAAAAAAAAAAAAAAAAAAAAAAAAAAAAAAAAAAAAAAAAAAAAAAAAAAAAAAAAAAAAAAAAAAAAAAAAAAAAAAAAAAAAAAAAAAAAAAAAAGGTAGCTGAGGTATATAAGGCAATGCAAATATAAAGGAATATTATAATAGAGAAGCAGAAAATCTGAAAAGAAATCTAGCTGATGTTCAGAATGAAAAAAAAAAACTTATTTAAAAGCAGGGGAAATACGCTTGAACACTGAAAGGACAGAATTTTCAGACCCTGAAAACAAGGTGGAGGAAACAAATGCCATAATTAGGCATGCCATGAAAATAAGAAACAGGCAAAGTAGCTGGATACAACAGCTGATGACTCAAAGAAAAACTGCAGAATAATTATGGATGTAAGAGAAAGAGAAAAAGACAGCACAAAAGATATAAAGAATTTATTCACTGAAATCACAGCAGAAAGTGTCATGACTCCAGGAAAAGAAATTAATATTCAGATACAAGAAGCTTATAGAATATCAAATAACCTTGACCATAAAAAAATCACAACACACCACAATCAAAACCTCAGAAATTAGACACAAAGAGCAAATACTGAAGACAACAAGAGAAAAAAATAGACATTCTACCAAAGCAAACTCATCCAAATTACTGCAGATTTCTCAATGTGAATCTTAAAGGCAAAGAGACTCTGAAGCAAAATCTTTCAAGCTTTAAAAGAAAGCAAGTGTCAAGGTTATCATATCTAGCTAAATTATCACTGGAAATTGAAGGGGAGGTAAAAATTTTTCATTTCCAAGAAACACTATGGTAGAAAAACCCTGAAGGATGACTAAGACATTGCTGTCAGGTCAAGGAGATCACTAAGACAGAGAAAAAGGGAAAAAGGGAAACCTGCCTTCACTGCTAAGTTTCAATACCTACGTATTTTACACCATGGGAAACATTATATATATAGAAAAGTTTTAAGGAAACATAGATGAAATTTAATAAATCAGTTAAAATTTAGCAGACTTGTTTTCAAAAGTTTCCTTGAAATTTACTATATGAATATTCAAAAAGGCAATCTAATCTAATAACAATGTAAAGGTTCTACTTTAATTTGAATCCAATTAAAACTACATAAAACTGCATCTGAGATGCAACACATAAGGTCAAAATCACACATTTAAAAATAATAAACAAAAGTTACAATTGCAAACAAAGTTGATTACAGACTTTATGTTATGTAATATATATGCTATTTAAGCAAATAATTTAATTTCAAACACATTTCACTTCAATTTTCTTTAATACTCATGTATAGCACACTTCAAGATACAAAACCATCAAAATTTTTTTAAAGCTAAATGTTTTCCTCTTCTACAAGAATGAAATAAAAATAGTCAATAACAGTAAACATTATGAAATTATACATTCCAACATCCTTCATAAAATAAATATACCATTAATAAAACCAAACCTCAGAACTTTTTTGTGGAGCTTACTTAAGTCTCTTATTTCTCCAGTACTCATGATAATGGTCCTGCCCTTACCCACTGAAACATACTGCTAACGCCTCTTTCTTCAGCATTTCTTTCAGAAAGCTCATTAAAACACTGTCTTATTTCTAAAATGTAAGCTTATATTTCTAAAAACACTTATATTACTAGGTAGAATAACTGCTGCCCCTAAAAAAGTTTCTGAATTGTTCTCAATAACTCAACATCCCCAATTACTTTAATAGTTTACATGTCAATAGGTATCCTTCAAGGAAAAAAAAAAAGTAATGTTTACCATGTTATAATCTCTAAAATAGTCTATGATTGGTAAAAGTAAACTATCAGTTAACCAGACTACCCAAGGAATCAAATCCCAATTTCAAAGCACTTTTCCCAAACGACCTTTTATTATTTTAGAAAACAGTGCTTAATGAGATGCCTTAAAAAATAGAAAAGAAAAACCTTCAACATAAAATTAAAATCTATTCAACTTATGTACTACACATACTGGTGAAATATTTATCATGTCTGAACATGCCAACATTTAATTAAAGCTCCCACTATTTAAAAAATAGAGAAATAATTCATTAAAATAAAATATACTGGGCCTGGAGGAATAGCACATGCCTAGCAAATACAAGGAACTGAGTTCGATTTCTCAGCACCATACAACCTGTCTCAAAAAAAAAAAAAAAAAAAAAAAGTATACTGAACCATGGAGTCTGGCACTAAATTAATGTGAAACAAAAAGCAGGAAATTGAAAATATTTTAATTATTTTCAAGGCTGAAAGTAGCTCAAGATGAAGAAGAGAAAGAAAAGACAATGAAGAAACACTATACACTGAGAAAAAATATACACTGTCTCTTACTTCCTGCTGTGGCATCTAGGTCCATCCCCTACCACAGGTGCATCCAACCTGTGGCCCGCTGGATTTTTTAATCCTTGATTTTTTTTAATGTTATAATGAAAAAGCTTTAAAAGTTTTACTACTAATACACTCCACTATCTACATTATATATTCCATATGTGGCCCAAGACAGGTCCTCCTCACTTAAAAAAATTAGGACAAAAAAGGCCACAGCTGGACATGTCTGCTAGCAGACAGAATTAATATTTTCTTCAATGACTAAGTTAGGATAGAAACAATGGACGACTTTGCTTATGTCTCTTCTTTGACAATGTCATATGTTTTAGAAAACATAAAACATAACTGTAAAGTATGACAGGAAGATTCCCCACTTGCCTTGGACATTCCACATTACAGCTACTGGGATTCTGAAACAAACCTAGCATATTTCTCTTTTCCTTTTTGCTTGTCAGAATCACTACTTATGTACATTAACTTTACTGGTAACTATTTTGGTACTTTTTTTTATTGACCTGGAAACTGACCCAAAGGCCTCTGCCCGCAGTTATTTTCCTGGCCTTTTTATTATTTTGGGTCAGCATCTCATTAACTTGCCCAGGCTGAGCTTAATACTTGTGATCCTCCTGTCTCAGCCTCAATCTCAGAAATATGTCTAAATATTGTGCTATTATTATTTTAGTATTAAAACTGAGTTTTAATTCTCTTTTCATAATTCTCATTAGTTTATATTCTTAACATAACCAGCTCTACCATACTGAAATAATCTTATATATAAATCAACTTACACTACAGTTTTCAGGTGGAACTAGAAGCTGAGTAATCTCCCCACCATGAACACAGAAGATATGTTTCATTTCTCCAGAAAATATGTCCCAAATTATGACTGAAAAGTCCACTCCTCCAGACACCAGGTATCTCTGATCATAGCGAGCCAAGACCTGATGAGGATACAGCAAACAAGTGACTTTGCTCCTATGACCACGAAGCGTTCTGTGAGGTGGCCAACCTGTAAAGGAGGTTTTGGATTTAAAATGGGAAAATTAAACTCTTAAAAGTTTTAACAAGTACAAGTAAACATGAAACACCGGAAAAGCTGTAAATTCATCTTCTAAAACCGTTCAGTCCAATGTTGTAGCTGCTAGCTAGCTGAGACTAGATTAAGGCCTGGAAAGGGCACTAATCCAGATTCATAAATGCTGCAAAAGTCAAGTAGTCATGAGATTTTCAAGAATTAGTGCAAAAATAAATGTAAAATATTTCACTAATGATTTTATTACCTCTAAATAGAAATGACAGCAGTTTTGTTATGCTGAGTTAGATAAAACAGTTAATCTATTTCATTTACTTTCTAACATGGTTATTAGAAAATTACATATATGGATTATATTAATATTTTCCTGGATAACACTGGTGTAGGACAGTATCAATGTTATTGGTAATATAGTCATTTAATAATTTATAGAAATAACAGTTAAAACTATTAATATACATTAGAGATCAAATACTTTATAATCGTTACATGATAATTATTCAAACATTTTATTATCTACACACTGAACTACTAACTACACAGCATACTGCAATAGATTGATGTTATTTGTTAAAAACAAACAACAATGTCACATTCTGCAGTTCTCCAAACCCTCCAGCCCTGAGATCTGCCGTGTACCTCTCCTGAGCATGTGCTCTCCTTGTAGCAGCTGCACGATGGCCGTCTGGGTGGCGGGCACAATGATGATGCTTCCATCCTCACGGCCACAAACAAGGCGTCCGTGTGCAGGTATGTACACACTTGCGGTTACTTTAAGAGGTTCATTACTATTGGGAATCACACTCAGTTGATCTATAATTCCAGCAGGACAAGGATTCAGCCTATCAAATGCCTCTTGCAAACTAATAGAAGTTGTCATCTTCAACCCTGTTGAGGTTTCATTTTATATAAAAAAATAAATCATGCATGTTAAAAATTAAAGTATGCTGATTCAGTAATACACAAAAAATTACTTTCATCAAATGTAACTCTTAGAAAAAATAATATATGAACATTTTGAACTTGTTATTCAATGACTAAAAGATGCTAAAAGAATTTAGAAATTACTGCTTATGGTTTACTATTACCTTCTTCATTTTCCTGCTTATCAGCTATGTCTGATATGTTCCAAATATTTAATCTTCCAGAAGAATCACCCTGAATTAATAGTTTATGAAAATACTCCTTGCATCCATAGAAGAACCGAGTGACAGGAGGACAAATTAGCAACTGCCAAGAGAAAATTCAAATATCTTTAGCTATATTTTTATTCAAAATATATTAACATTTTTTCAAGTAAAGATGTTAGATATTATGCCTCAGTACCTATACAAAACAAAAAGTGTTTATAGCACTTAATGTAATTTTTAGTATTAACACATACGTGAACAAATATCCAAATGTATTATAAGAAACATTCAAAAAATGAAAACTATATAGCCTTTCTTTAAAATTAGTATTTATACTTGCTCTTTGCTTTGCAAAAACAGATTACTAGTCACAAGGCAGTTTATTTCACTGTTGTTATTAAGTTACTAATACAAAGATACACCACTCTCCCTCCCAAAGAGAAAACTCTCTACAAAGTACAAAAGAAAACGCACTAATCCTATCTTTTTGCCAATTCCTGATTAATCACTAAGAAGAGTAGCAAAATTAAATGACCATGCTCGTAAACTAGAGGACCCCACCTTAAATAAGTGTATTTTTAACTAACAGCATAAACTTTTAGTTCATCACATCCACATAACCAATCTGAACCTAGCCTCGCTGGCTAGGTATGATCTACTAGGAACAAAAATCATTCATTATAGTTATATATATATTTTCACTTCTTAAAGCATTTTTCAGCTTAAGATCTTATACCTTCAGTGAGATGAATTGTTTATAAATACAATAGTGAGCTCCTAAAATTAAATCTAAGTATTAATCCACATACATTGAAATAGTAAAGTAAAAAATCTGAGCCTAAAAAGTAATGAAGAATAGACTTCAGTCGTGATAATGACAAGTACAAATAACCTAGTTGGTTAACTTGGCACTATTTCATGAAAAGCATTAGCCTCTAGAAACTTGATATACTGAACACACAACCATTTAACTTTTTTAAAATCTTGATCTTTTTAATTCAAAGCTACCTACCACTTAACAAGGAGAAATTGCCACAAGTGCTATGATAACTAATCTGCCATACTTTAACATATAAATATTTTACACAATACATTTTAACTAAAAATATATTAAACAGCTGATATTTAAAGAAAAATAACCTGTATGTTATTTTTTGTTTTGTTTTTATAAGGTTTTTAATCCAAGTCACTCTCCCTGACTTTAACTGGCAGTGACTGTCTAGGTGGAGTGCAATAAACGGTAGTATAAGGAAGCAAAGAACAGGGGCTGGAGGAACGGCCCAGCGGTTAAAGCCTATGTCAAGTGCTAAGTACCAGAGTTCTATTCCCCAACACCACATAAGCCAGACGTGATGGTGCATGCCTATAATCACAGCACTCAGGAGGCTGAGAGGAGAATTGTGGTGAGTCCAAGGCCAACCTGGACTCCATAGTGAGTTTAGGACCAGCCTAGGCTACAGAGCAAGACCCTGTCTCAAAAATAAATAAATAAATAAATAAATAAATGAAAATAAAGAATAGAGAGGTTATAGAGAATCCTAATTACACTTAAACATACAAATTCTGTACATTCAGAATATTCATGAAAAAGATCTCTTTTGCTCACCATCATTCCCCATGGAGACAAAACATAATGTCAGAATAATGAGGCTATACATCAGTATAGGAAATTTATTTCAAAAACAAAAACTACTTTCTTACTGCTCACAGAACATAAAGTAGAAAATCCAGGACTAAGTGCTGTTATATTTCAACTTTAAATGGACATTAACCACGGAAAACACAACAGATTTTTATTTTTATTTAAAAAATGGTTTTTCTTCATTTCTAATATCTAAATGATTCAAGCCACTACATGATTTGGGAGAGATAATGCTATGACTTGTTCAGTGAACTATTTTAGTCAGCATCATCATATGACTGTATTTGCCCTTATAAAATTACATTTGTTATCATGTTTTAATTGTGTAAGAGTGTAAAATAAATTAATACTGTTGATATGAATTATATCAAAAAGGCAATTCCATATGCAATCACCAAAAGATTACCTGTAACAGAGAAAAGTGAATGCTATATCCACATAGTAGATAGGACATGTATTCTAAATTACAGTTTAAAATGTGCTTACGACTGGAGGAATGACATGGCAGTCGAACAGTTTGCCTTGCAAGGCTTAAGTTCCTTTCCTCAGCACCACATAAAGCTGGGGTTAGTGGTGAATGCCTGTGAATGGTGGTGAATGCTGAAGCAGGAAGACTGCCATGAGTCCAAGGGTAGCCTGGGCTCTATAGTGAGTTCAGGACCATCCAGGGCTACAGAGAGAGACAGAAGGAAGGAAGGAAGGAAGGAAGGAAGGAAGGAAGGAAGGAAGGAAGGAAGGAGGGAGGGAGGGAGGGAGGGAGGGAGGGAGGGAAGGAAGGAAGGAAGGAAGGAAGGAAGGAAGGAAGGAAGGAAGGAAGGGAGTGCTTCCAATATACCGTATCAAAATGTTCTGCATCTAACACAGTGCTTGAATTGTACTGAATCTTTCAAATCCTTAGCAGCCAAAAGACCAATAAGTACAGCTGTGAAAATTATTCAACGTAACTATCATAAATGATACCTGAAGAAGTTTACCTCTTTATCTTTCCGATCTAAGAGGCTGTGCTGTCCAGGAGGGATTAAATTTTCCACTGCTTTCCCCACATCACTGCGGAATGAATCACTGGCTGGAAGGGAACTTAATATGAGAAAAATACAAGATGTACTTAATATGTTGACATTAAATATTTTATTATTCCGTATGATAAGAGTTTTTAGATAACAAATAAAAAGATTTTTAAGTTAATGCTGATTTCAAATAAGAAATCCACTTGCATTTTATACTTAGAAATTAAATTAGAAAAAAAAAAATTTTGAGGCAGGGTCTCAATCCTCAGTCCAGGCTGGTTCTGAACTCACTATGGAGTCCAGGCTGGCCTTGGAATCACAGCAATCCTCCTGCATCAGCCTCCCGAGTGCTGGGATTACAGGCATGCAACCCCATGCCCAGATTATGTGGTGCTGAGGAATCAAACTCGGGTACTTAAAGCTTGCATACAGCTTGCTAGACAAGCGTTTTAACCATGTACCTATTCCTCCAGCCCCTAAATTAGGATTATAAATCTAACTTCAATTTCTAAGTTTTTTACCTAAACATTTATTCTAGATATATTTTCATTCTTTTAAGCAATGCCCAAATTCTGAATTTTTTACTCCTAATTAAAGCCCAAAGTTCTTTTTTATTACATACCTGGCAGGCAGTTTGTAAATGTAACTCTGACCATTTTCAGTCCAAATGATGACTTTATCTGCTGACACAAAGTCGCCACCTGTCCAGGTCTGTCCATTTTCACTTGGACCTGAACACAGCAGGGAATAATCTCCGGCATCAAACACCTGCAGGAAACAAGTTCAAAATCTAGTCCATGCTATTGTGATTTAAGTAATATACGGTAACATTTCAACTGAAAACAAAACAAGTCTAGAAATATATTTAAGAAACTTGAAAGTATGACAATTCAGACAAGACATTTTGTCAATGATTCCTGGGGAACAATCACCTTCAATAGGGAGGGAAAGAAGGAAGCCTCCAGCTGTTTGAATCCTCTGCACAACCAGGCAACAGGCCTTAACAAGCAGAGAAGGACGCTGGGCGACACAGGTATGTGAAGCCTTAGCTTTATGTAAGGGAAGTACTGCAGAAGGAATGGCAGGTGGAACTCCCTAGAAGCAGGCTTCTGGCTCGTTTTACTTCTATTTCCATAACATTTCTAATCATAACTTATTTAATAGGATAATTTCCTTATTAATAGGAGAAATTACCTTGCTTTACCATATTTTATAAACACTCTAAAATATTACAAATAGGAAGCTAACTAACACACTCCATTTTATTACTTAGTTATGGTGGATGGGGAGAGTATGGGAGGGCCAAAAATAGGGAGAAGGGATTATAATTTTGATGTGATATATATGTGCACAAAATACTCAAGCTCACTGTAACTATTATGTATCACATACATATATTAATTAAAATGGGAGAAAAAAGGAAAAAATATGAAGCCACTATAATTTCACCACCATCTATAGGGTACATCAAGATTTACAAAGTGCCTTTATGATCGTTATCAAGTGACCTTTAGAATCACTACAGGAGATGAGCAGTCAGGTATCGTTATTTCATTTTACAGACAAGAAACTGACACAAATAGGTTACAATCACTTGTACAAGGTCACGTAATGGAGCAGGGACTAAAAACACTGGCCTTATAATTCCCAGGAGAATTGTTCTTTCTACCACTTTCAGCATTTGAGGAAAACATTCCACACCATGGATATTTTCCCCAGAAGGAATGAAAACTGCTCATTCTTTAATGACTCAGAGTTTTTATTTTCTTTAAAAATAAAAAGTTACTTGTATAAAGTCTTTAAATTAGAACAAATGTCAGCGGAATTTGCCATGTTTTATTATAATATTTATCAGTTTATAAAATTAGCACTACAATACTAGCCAAGAAGAGTCCAGGAAAGAGTCATAAGGGACAGCTGCCTTGTGATCCTACTATCTCCTAAAACAAATGACAAAATTATAGAAGTAAAACAATATAGTACAGTAGTAACACAGGATTAGGGTAGACAAGCAGTCCAAAATAGATTCAATGATAGAGTCCAACGCAAGAGCAAAGCAGATAAGTGAGCAGTCCAACAACTGCCATCAGAAACCAGGGAGTCTGGCTGAGTCCACAGCTCACAAATCATACAAAATGAAGTCCAGATTAAAGAAATAAATGCATATAAAGTCATGTAACTATTAGAGAAAAAAATTTTTTTAATTAAACAATTTCAGCTTGTGGTAAGCTCTTCTTAAATACATCACAATTGTCTTAGAAATCATAAAAGATATTATTTAACTACATTAAAATTGAAATTTATGGCAATAAATATCAGGAGAAATCATTTTAGTGAATTTTAGTATTATCTCAGTATTTGGTTTAATATTCATTTCTCTGATAATTAATGAAGCTGAAAACCTTCTTACGTATTTAATGGCCATCTAGATTTCCTCTTTTGTGAAATATTATTGTCCATTTTCCTACTGGATTGTACTTTTCTTCCTGATCTTTAAAAGCTGCATTTTTAAGTAATAAATTATTTTAAATTGACAAGTTAAATTTATAATAAATTTTTAAAATGAATTCTGGACAAATTCCTTATTATATACATACTCTATATCTTCTCTCATGATGTAAGATGACTTTACTTAAATATACATTTTTAAAAGAAAAAATGAAAAGGTCATGTCCATATAATTTAAGATATTTATAGTAAGACACACAAGAAACCAGTACTAGATCTTGCTTCTGGAGAAGAGAAGGGAACTATCAGAGCAAAGGGTGTGTAGGAGGCACACTCTTCACTGTATTTTGCACTTTTTTATTAGTTCACATCATATAGTTTAAGTCAAAGGAGGCTGAGGATGTAGCTGAGTGGCAGTCTGTGCTAAACATTCATGAGGCCCTGGATTTGATCCCCAGGCCGGCCCCCAATCCAAAAAAGGAACCCATACAGCCTACTCCAACCAAGTGGCTGCTACCTTTTCCTCTCTGACCCATTATAAAATAGAAGCAGTGACAAAGCTTTGGTTAAGACGCTGAGGGCCCATTCCTTAACCTCTGAGGTCAAGAAGCCCAATCGTTCCATGTTCTAAGTTTAGCATAGAAGTAATGAGACCAGCTGCCAGCAGTCAGACAATCCGGGCTGCAATTCAACAATCCCACCACCACATTTATGACATTAGGCGAGTTATTTATCCCCTCCGGGCCTCAGGTGCCTCATCTGCAAAATGGGAAGGCAAACATTCCTGCTACGATGGGCAACCTCCACACCAGCCCCACTGCTACCCAACCCTAGAAGCCACTCCATTCTCTTAAATGGAGGCTGGATTTTGTTACTTTTTCTAGAGAACAGAATATGGCAGAGGTAATGTGATCTTAACTCCAAGATTAGGTAGATCTTGACCGAATCTCTTCTTGTTGGCTTTTGTAAAGAAAGGAACTTCGAAGAGATTCCGAGGGCAAGGAACTATTACAACAATGCTGTAATGGCCAGTGGGCCTTGTGGACTGCCCATGCCACCCACATGTGCCTGGAAGCAGCTTGGCAAAGGACTGAGCCAGGCAACAGACAGCAGCCCCAGCAGACGACCTGAATGCAGCCGTGAGAGACTGCACCAGAAGCGTCCTGCTAAGCCAAGCCCAGGTTCCTCACCCACAAAACCATGTCATTTTAATGTGAAAATTTTTTAAATAATTTGTTATGCAGAATTTAAAAAACCAATGCAAGTATGTTTGATAATAGTAAGGATTAAAAATATAAAACATGGGAAGTTCTGTGTTGGACACAGCAGAAGTCAAAACATGTTAATCACTGGCTGTGAAAGTGAAGTCTGCAAAAAAAAAAAAAAAAATAGTGAAAGTCCAGCAATCTGAAAACAGTATTACATGATCCCCTTGGAAGTGCTGGAGAATGACCTTACCAAATCCAAGAAACCAGGAGGAAAATAAGGCAATAGAGTTTAACAGCAGCCTGCAAATCAATGTCCAACTTGCAGAAAACTCACTATCACAGCTTACACTGTATGATAACTAAAAGAGTAGCAAGAGGCAGAAATTAACATCAATATAGTTGTTATGAGAATCATTCCATGAACCAAAATGAAAAGATGGCAAATATGTATGTCCAAGTCTTATTTCCTCAAAACTAACAAAACTAGACATGAATTCTAAAAGGTAAGAGTCTGTACCAAGCAGCTTGTCAGGATTATCTATGAAAGTGTCCTCAACTGACATCTTGAAAGATTAAAATTTAGCTTATTATTTAGTAGTCATCTTACCCTCCAATACTTGGAGCACACAACCAAAAGTGACCTTTGCGTGAATGCACAAAAAGAGATGCTTTGGCAATTTTGACAATAAATTGGTTTGGATTCCTCCTCAAATATTGGCTCAGTATCCTGAAAAGAAAAGATGTGTAAACTTCAGGAATGTTTCGATTGCCCATTACACTGTCAGATAACACAGAGAGACAAACAGAAAGTTGAACCACTTTTTGACATGCTCATCATTTTTTACCCCTCAACAGCAAAAACACCCCCTACAAACATGGCACAAAACGTCTTTGCTGCAAAACAATCCAGGATTGAAATCCTGAAGCGACTCATACTGTCATGACTCTGGCACTAGCAGTTGATGTAACTTTGCATTAATTCTGATTTCTATAGCTTTAACAAAATAAAACAATCATTTCTTCTAGTTTCTCTCAAATACAACACCGAAAATTTCCAAGGCAAAAAGTAGCATCAATACTGTCACAAAACTGATCTGTCTTTCTTACTGATAAAGAATAACAAAGTCACACAATTGACATCAGAGGACTAAACTAGCCTGACATACTTTCTGTAGCGGTTTATCTTTTTCCCTCAAGCAAGCTGCAGTTTAACTTTTAACTGTAATAAAAGCAGCTGTGGAAAACACCTCCTTTATCTTTCTCTCCCTCATATTCTGTGCAAGTTGTTTCTCTATTTCATCTCCCTGATAAAGCTAGTGTCTCTGTCTAACGTTAGAGAAATTCACTCCACAGCACAGCAGGGAACTTCTCTGTGTGCCACATCACTCTAGAAACAGCCAGCCTCTTCTTCTCTTCTAAGAAAAGAACAGGAAGGAGCAAATCATTACTGAAAATCCAGACTGGCATAGTAAAAAGAGAAGTCCCGTCCAGTCGCTGTGTCTCACCTGCACGCCACTTATTTCAGAGGTGACAATCCACACCTTCAAGATGCCCGTCACTGAAAGTGCTACCACAGTGTCCTCTAAACCAAGAAGGGACGAGAAGCCCAGGTTACAAACGCAGCATGTCTTCTTTCTAAACATTAGTATGGTTTCTTTAATGAAATTAAGCAACAACATATTTTGCAACTAGTAAAAAAAAATGTTAATTCCTTATTTCATGAAGTACAAACCAGATTTTGAAACAGATTCCTCATAACATCGAACTCAAAAAAAGCTATTTCTAGCTACTTAAGTTTTTTAATTTCTAGCCAACATTTTGATCATTGCAAATGTATTTGATTACGCTAGTAAAGAGTAATTTAGTCTCCAAAATTTGCAACGTTTCCTTCTTTATCACGAATGAGCAAGATCACCTCACTTCTCCATGGTACTCACATCATTCCCTCCTTTCCACTACCCCCGACAGTGGTCAAGAGAAAGACATGTGTGACAGTATGACACACAGATTCACTGGTTTTCTTTGATAGTTTCCTTTCCGTCATAGTTCCTTGCTCTCCCCTCCAAAGACAGGCCACAAAAACTAGAATTTCTCTTTCCAAAGCCATAAAAAAAAATTATGTGACCTACTTTGATAGTAAGATCACAAATCCCCTATTTCATAAGAGATCCTGCTTCTTTGAAACTCAAAAGATGGGCTGGAAGTATAGCTCAGCAGTTAAAGGGCTTTCACTGCAAGTATAAAGCCTGGGGTTCGATTTCCCAGGGCCACATGAACCAGGACTAAGGAGGCTGAGATAGGAAGACTGCCTGAGTTTGAGGTCAGCCTGGGCTCAATAGTGAGTTCAGGACAAGTCTAGGCTACAGAGCAAGATGCTATTTCAAAAGAAGGAAGGAAGAAAGGAAGGTAGGTAGGTACGAAAGGAGGGAGGAAGGGAGGGAGGGAAGCAGGGAGGGAGGAAGGGAGGGAAGGAGGAAGGAAGGAAAGGGAAGGAAACCCAAAGAGCCAGGGTTTGAAGAGCTTCTGTATAACTGAAAATACACAGACTGAAAAATGGCCCACCTGGAGAGCCTGAAAGTCTCATGCCCAAATCTCCCACACCTCACCCTGTGCAGCATCTCTTCATCTGTGTCCTACGTGTCAATAATATCATTAAGCAATCATCATAAGTGATTCTTTCCTTAAGCTCTGTGAACCACTAGAGCAAATAAATCCGAGAAGGAGGTTATAGGACCTCTGATTTGTAGCTGATCAGTCAGAAGCACAGGTAAAATACCCTGGGGCCAAGGAGTGACAGTAAAACTGGGTGTTGAGGGGGACCTTGGGGAACAGAATTCTCAACCTATGGGATCTGATACTATATCCAGAGAGACAATGTCAAACTGAACTAAAACTGAGGACACCTGGCTTTGTCAGCTCTGGTACTACCTGCATGAGTGCTGATGGGGTGAAATCGCCACACCTTTTACTTCCACAAAGGTCTCTGTATTGATTTTTGAGGTGTGACAAAGGCAGGAATTTGTTTTTCCTGTCCAGCATGACAAAGAACTCAATTCATAAGTTTCATGCCAGAAACCAGTCTTAGCAGCACGGCAATAACCATAACTTTGAGAGAAGGAGGCTCCAGAGTGAGAGAGATACATGTTAAAATAAAAATCTCATTTTTTAAACTCATTAACCAATGAAATGTGGGGTAGCTTCACTAACCTATCTTAACTTCAGCCTGCTTATGTATAAGCAAACATAAGTGAACAGCAACAGTACTAACTCTAATAGGTTACTATTAAAATTAAGATAAACCACAGCTATAATGCTTGGTACATACTCAGTCCTTAATAAAGTTTAATTACCTTATTTTTTTAAAAAAATCTTAGGATTATTAAGTAAAAACAGTATCAATATCACATACAATGATTTCTCAGCAAACAGAAGGAACTGGAATTCACTGATTACACCTCCATGATCTCTACCACAAGCTGTAATAACATACCAATATATCTAAAATCCTCAAACATCTGTAAACTAGAAAAATATAAGTGCAAATTAAAAACTGCATGTTTGTAATAAATCAATGTAAGTTTATAAATGTATATATACTTACAACCCAGGAACATCCAGAACTGATAGACTACACAAAAGTTTTCCATTAAGGTTGCATTCTACTCTGTGTAAACTACACTATGGAGACCCATGGAAAGAGTAAAATTTCAAAATACACAAACTGCTTGAACACACAAAAATAAATAAATAAATAAAGCTTTACAGAGAAAGCAACTCCAGGGACAATGGGGCTTGATACTTAACTCTGGGTTCCTAGGCAAAACTGTCACCCTACAACTCATTAGTCATCCCATGTGTACGAATAACAACAGCCCCTACCCAACCGGGCTGTTTAAAAATGATCAAAGGTAACTGCTTAGCTTGATGCCTTAGATCTTAAGTACTCAATAAAAGAAGTCCTGGTGGTGGTGGTGGTGGTGGTGGTGGTGGTGGTGGTGGTTAGTGGTGAACCTTTATTTATAACAAAAAAAGAAAAAAAGCAGATAACCATGAAGCCACTAGAAGAAAAAGAGTATTCCTTAAAATGTTTACAGAATATACATTTAACAGTTAGCATTAATTACTGTTCTTTTCTTAAATAATTTTGTTTATGCTCATAGTTGTTATTGAAAGTTTCTAAAGAAATGAAAGTAGCAAATAAGTATTGAATATCAAATATATGCTAGATATTTCCCAGGAGCTTTCATTAAATTTAATTTATCTCTTCCGTTTTGAGTTTGTTCATATGAAATGGAAACACTTCCTCGGTAACAAAACAAGACTCTAGAAATATACAAGTGAAGGTACAATTTCTCCTATCACTTCCTCCACTTCAGGAAATCACTCACTAAACTTGTCCAAAGTTCACCCACAGAACAAAGGTAATCTAATATTTCAAATCGTATTCCAATATTCCTTTATGAAGGAGAAGACAGGCCAGAAACCATGGGAACCATTATTTCTTAAATATAAAAACATAACCAAAAGTACTAATTTTGATAAATTATAGAGCATTATAATAAATTAAACAGTAAGTTATAGTGCTGAAATTCCTAAAGGACATGATACACTGACCTTGTGTCCGGTGGGATCGAATAATACTCATGGAGCTAATCCAGTCTGGTGATATCTTTGATACTAAGGAGTATAACACCTCAAGGCTGGTAGCATCTACCACAAGGATTTCAGGGTAATGGCCATGGCATAAAAGCCTTCCTTCTCGTTGGTTTCCAACAGAGAACTGGTAGAACTAAATTCATATTAAAAGGAAAAAAAGGTTTAAATGTTCTCCTTTAGACACTTGATTAATACACATCCAACAAGTTTATTACACTAAACTACTCCAGTAATATTTTCAAATTGGTACTACATGGCACACATCATGCTTGTACTATATACATACACATATATCAAGCTATAATATTTTTAAATAACTAATAACAATGTTCTTAACATATCCTTCCTTTTGAATAGAAATTTTAAACTAATAAAACGTATGAATAAAATCAGCTTCACAAATCAAGAGGGAAGTTTACGCAAGTCACAAAAACAGAATTCTCAATGAATGCAAGGGGGTGAATACAAGCTCACATTACTAGTCATAATAAGCAAAATTTAGAAATGAAGGATGATTGACATTCAAATATATAAAATTCTGACTTAACTTTGTCTTTTCAGACAAAAGTATGAAGCAACTGTGTGAACAGTGTGCTAAACTTCACTGAAGAAAAATATAGGAATAACCAATATAATCGTAATCTGTTCCACTAGTGTCAAAAACTACTCACAGAGACAACTTTCCATCAACCAAAGTACAGAGGAAGAACAGCTACCAAAGAAAAACACCATATCAAAGGTCCTGTCTTACCTCAGCCTCAAAAAACTGATTCTTCTAGAAAACTGATTCTCTGAGAGGATTTTCAGAAGATGAAGACATTTCTAAATTACTAAATGCATCACATGAGAGCAAAGTTGGGAAAGCACAAATGATGACGGTATGAGTACTTATAAAAGACCCAATTACCCAGGTCCTATGACACAGGTCTGTAATCCCAATACTCTGGGAGGCTGAGGCAGGAAGACACAGCAAATCTGAGCCTAGCTTCTGCAATTTAGTGACTCAGCAAGACTCAATCTCAAAACCAGAAATAGAAATGGGCTGAGGTTGCAGGACCAGTGTGTAAAAACCCTGAGGTTAATTCCCAGTTCCACGGAAAGAGAGAGAGAGAGAGAGAGAGAGAGAGAGAGCGAGCCCTATCACACATTAATCATCACCTCCCTGCAAATAGTTCCCTTTACTTTCAAACGTGTGCTTAGCACAGGTTTCCTTTCTCTATTACTTGTTCTTAGGGAGGGAGTATGACACAATTCCACAAGTTAGACAAACCCAATTTGCAAGAGTCACTCACTCTGAGACTCAGGAAATGCTTTTTATCTCTGTAGGTCTCAGCATCCTTTTATGTACATAGCATACTCTTATTTAGAAGGATATAAGGGGAGTTAAATGAATATAATGCAAAAAATGCTTGTATATTATCTGCTCAATAATTGCAAGTTCCATTCTCCTCCCTGTCCTTTCCCCTTAACAGCATAACTGACCATATTTACTACACACATTATAACTTTCCCAACACAGTACACAATAGGCAAGTCAGAGCAAAAACATACAGCAATTACAAAGAAGTAAAAACACTAGGAATAGGTGTCACAAATTATAAATTCCAATGTCATACTCTACAATTTAAGTCAAGTATATGAGATGGTTGTTCTTCTAAAGAGTTGGAAAGTTAAAAAAAAAAAACCCAAGGATTAATTACATAAGCAATAAAAAAAAGACAGGATCCAAAAAGTCAGTTAATATATGTCAATCATGAATAGAATCACAACAGACTTGGCAGGAAAGAATTCCATTCCTTACTGCACAAACTCAAGCACAAAAGCAGCTTTGCTATAGTTTAGATCTTAAGTATGTCTTACAAGTACATGTGTTGTAGGCTTAGTCCCTAGACTCTGGGTAAGCAGCATAGCCTTTTGGAGGTGAAGCCTAGCAGAAGTGTTTAGGCCATTACAAACACACCCCTGAACAATACTCCTTCATCACACACCCACCCCAGTGCCATGTGGTACCTTCAGCAGAGGCCTAAAAGCAACTGGTCTGCCTAAGCATGAGCTGGAACCTCTGAAACCACAAGCCAAAATAAACCTTTTCTCTTCATGAGTAGACTGATTACCTCAGGTATTTGTTACTGTAGTAGAAAGCTGGCTAACATGGCTCTCCTTAGGATAACCAGGACAGCCCCAACAGCAGAGGCAGCAGTAGCAACTGGCTCACCCTACTCCTTACTGTACGAGGCTACTTTATTACCCTTCCAGACTATACCGCCATAAGATGAAAACTTTTACTGTAATTCTAGTCTTCTTGTCCTATTACTACTCCTCTCTCTCCATCTTTTCATATAATACAAGCTCAATATTTTAAAGCCTTTTTAAATTATACACTTACAATAAACTGCTGATCTTAGTCACAGAAACAGATACTAACCTGTATGCCAGTATGTGTACAGGCTAATTTTGTAAATTCAATACACCTGCCATCATTCACGTCCCAGAGGCACATCTCTCTGTAAAACAAAATAACAGCTAATTTTAGCCTAATTTTAAAAGCATTGTTCAACGTTGTCACAATACTTTAAAATGAATCTTTCTTCCAAGCCTAGTAGCTTAGGCCTGTAACCTCAGTACTCTGGGAGGCTGAGGCAGAAAGATCCTAAGACTGAACCTCTTCTGGACAACTTAGCAATTCAGCAAGGACTTGACTCAAATAGAAAACATGGGATGTGGTTCAATGTGAAGACCCTGGACTTAATCCCCAGTGCCCAGCTAACAAATTACTTTCATCTTTCATTAAAACTAGAACATTATAATAACAGTAGATTATACTCATTAGTGCTGCTGGTAAACCTTCCAGTTCTACTGACTACCCTAACTCCTCTTCTAACACATCCACCTCCCAACTATGCATGAAATAAGGGATGAATCGATAGATAAAAGGGTAAACCAAATCGGGCAAAATGCCAACAATTAGTGATATATGAGTAAGTAATATATGAACGTTAAAAAAATTTGGAAGAACTAAGCATACCTATCCATTGCTTTAACTGTAGTATACTTATGTGATACAAATTTAAGTCCATTTAATGTAGCAAACTGATAAAGTCTTAAGCTTGTTTAACGTAGCAATTCACTTTTTGATGTTGAATGCGACTTTATCCTCTTTGAGAGAGGCAGAAAGATAAGCAGCACCAAAATAACTTGGAGGAAAGGTAACATCTAAAGAGAAAATGTAATTTAAAAAAATTGGTATTTAAATCATTTGATTGATATACCTCTAAAACAGTACCAGATGTTCTATAAAATCTGTGAAGTCTCCCCACATCATTATTAGTAGTATAGTAGTATGCAAAACAGAATAATTACATACAACATGGGGAAGTGATATAAAATCTTTTAAAAATACCTATGCGTGAATATATGGATGGATAGGCAGATAAAATTATAAGCCAAATCTAGTAGAATGTTAGTATTCAATAAAAAAAATCTGAAATAACTGAATTTGCCTTCATATCTGTTACTTTAAGTATACTTATGTGATATAGATTTAAGCTCATTTAATGTAGTAAACTGATATAGTTTTAAGTTCATCTATTGTAGCAATTTACTTATTAGGTCTTTGATATAAGTTTATCCTAAGGAAACTGATTGATGTAAAGATAATTTTGCAAATTTACAAACACATACCTTCAGTATTCAGCTAAGGCATTTGAAATTTAAATTTTCTTCTTCTTTCTCATATTTACTAGTCCTTTGAATAACATGCTTGTAGTTATTTTCTGATGTGGACTAAATCAACAAACATACAGCAAAATATAGGAAAAAAATAACTTTTGGCAAATAACCCAATAAAGGGACCAGGTGTACTCAGAAGAGGCATCAAGATTTGACCACTGCGGCCTATTCAAGGAATAGGAAGCTGAGCTAAAGAGCAGTGACTTAAATTAAATAATTTAGATGTGTAAGATTAAATATGTTAAGTACTGTAACTTGGGAAACCCAGAACACAGACATTCTATAGAACTACATGATGTGATAGCGAGAACTGGGGGAAAAGGATGGGGAGGGTGTGGGAAGGTCAAAAATGAGAAAGGATTGTAAAGTTGACATGATATATATGTGCATGAAATACTCAAGTTCATTGTAAACATTACATATTGCATACGTATATTAATAAAAATAGTGGGGGAAAAATAAATCTTAAAAGTGAATTATCTTACAGTTGACTAAAAGGTACTACACTTACACCTGATGTAGCTTTTTCTTGTTCAAGAGGATATGCATGGCTCTTTTCAAATCCATAAATTATCAGGAAAGGAAGAGAATGATGGCTCAGATAATTTACTTTAAATTCACCAATTTGCTTCAGTGGCAGAACATAAATGACAGTTTTTGGAACATCAAAAATGTTTTTTTTAATTTTCTCATATGTTGGGTCCTACTATTAATATTCTATATCCTATCTCCAAAAGTAGAATATATTCTGAGATTTAAGAAACACACACAGTAATATTAATATATTTGTGCACATCAACATAGTTGCATTAAACTCTGTATAACTTGATCTCCCAAATTTATGCCAGCTGAGCATAATCAGGCTTTCAAAAGTGTTAATGTTGTCTTCTGACTAAATAAAAAACCACAGGAATTAGTGAACAGCTTTAATGTTTATGGTATTCTGTAATTTCTAAAAAGCGAAGCAAAGAACAAAATAATCATGAGTTTCAATAAATGTATTACTAAATCAGTAATAGTATAAAATTCACATTCTGAAAATCATAAATCAGGTATCTTCCTTTAGGCTTGGACAATGTAAGACAATATTTGCTCCAAAAAAAGGGAAAAACTAAAGATAAATCCCTACTTACTATTCACTCATACTAGTTAAAAGACATAAGGAAAAAAAAGCAATTAAAGGGGCTGGAGGAAAGGCTCAGCGGTTAAAGCGCTTGAGCAAGCGCAAAGCCAAGCGCTAAGTACCAGAGTCCGATTCCCCAGTACCACATAAGCTGGGTGTGGTGGCGCACGCCTGCAATCCCAGCACTCGGAAGGCTGAGACAGGCGGATTGCCGTGAGTCCAAGGCCAGCCTGGGCTCTGTGGTGAATTCAGGACCAGCCTGGACCACAGAGCGAGACCCTGTCTCAAAAAAAAAAAAAAAAAAAAAAAAAAAAAAAAAAAAAAAAAAAAAAAAAAAAAAAAAAAAAAAAAACAATTAAAAATAAATTTCTGAAAATATAAAGATGTACGAGAAAAAGAAAAACTTGATTGAAAACCAGAACACTTACCCACTTTCAGAGGCACTCACAATATACTGTTTGTCGCTAGCAGCAGCAGCTTTAGACAAGCAAGTGATTGACGCTGTATGGCCAAATAACAGCGCTCGAGGATTAACCTAGAATGCAGGAAAAAAGCCGGTACAAGCAGGACCAAGCAAAAGTTAACTAACTTCAAATTAGTAATATAGTTAGATATTCAACATAAATATACAGACACAGATTTAAGAGAAAAAAATGCTTAGAACACTGTAAACCAAGAGCAGCCAAATAGTGAACTTTTAACCACCCTACAAAGTAGTTCTGAGACAGGTCAACCCTTCTTACTTCTCAATTCAGGTTTTTTAAGTAAAAGCAAATAGAATTCACACACACAAACGCCACTGGGCCGGTGGTGCAAGCCTATATACTCCAAGCACTCTCGAATGCTGAGGCAGGGGAGTCACAAGCTTGAGCATAGCTTGGGCAACTTAGAAATCAGGGAGACTCTTGCCTCAAAATCAAAACTAAAACAAAACAAAACATGAGCTGATGATAGCTCAATGCAAAGACCCTGGGCTTTACCCCCACTCCAAAAAAAAAAAAAAAAGAAGAAGAAGAGGAAAGAAAAAGAAAGGAGGCAAGGATGGACGGAGGGAGGGAGGGAGGGAAGAAGGGAGGGAGGGGGGAAGTGAAGGAGGGGGGAAGGAAGGAAGGAAGGAAAAGAGAGAAAATAAAAGCAACAAGAGATGACCTTAAAGCACTTGAAGAGTCTCTGAATTCACACCCCCAAACACAGGAAATACAAGACAGATACCTTTCCAAATGCTGATACAAATATTAATTATCAGAAGAAATGGCATTCACAAACTACTGAGACACAATGCCCAGAAGAAAGGATAACATAATACTCACTATTCTAAAAACAGTTCCACAATTGTTGCCAAATTTATCTACTCTGTACCAAATAGCACATCAGTTCAGATTACTTAGCAAATTCATGGTAATTCAGAATACATCTGAATTGAATATGTAATGCATACAAATACCATTTATAATATATACTAAAGAATAAATTGCATAGCCATATATACAACATACAGTTTATAGAATACAGGAGCTGAAGGAACGCTGTTAAAGTGCTTGCCTAGCAAGTGCAAGGCCCTGGGTTCAATTCCCCAGCCCCACATAAAGCTGGGTGTGGTGGCACACTCCTGTAATCCTAGCACGCAGGAGGCTAAGGCAAGAGAATTGCCAAGTCCAAGACTAGCCAGGGCTACATGGTAAATGGACTACAGAGTTCAGGACCAGCCTGGACTACAAAGTGAGACACTGTCTCAAAAAAAAAAAAAAAAAAAAGGAATCCAACCAATATCTTCCAACCCATTCATACCTTCAGGGTGTCTATTTAGGAAATAATCTGTCTTAATTCAATTGAAAAAAATCAAACTGTTCTAAATTTAGTATTTCATGGTAAGAAGTACTGACGTTGTTCTACAGTTCCTGTATGTGATGATTTTTTTAAAAAAAATTCCGAGCCAGGCCTGGTGGTAAAGGCTTGTAATCCCAGCACTCTGAGAGGGTAGTGCAGGAGGATCACAAATTCAAGCCTAGTCTGGGTGATTTAATGACATCCTGTCTCAAAATAAAAATGAATAATGGGCTAGAGATGTATATAACTATGAAGACCCTGGATTCTATCCACAGTACCACAAAAACAAAATTCCAAATTTAATTTATCTTGGCCATTCTTTCCATTTAAAATTAAAAAATAAAAAAAAAACACTGTTCATATTTGTAACAGGCCCAGAAAGTTGGTTCATACATCCAAAATTTTCTCATAATTCAATCCCAACTCCATTCAGAGATTCAATATTATTACATTAGAAAAAAATATTCTTGGTGGTATCTTTAATTTCCCTAAGAAAATTAAATTTACCAACTCTTTATATTTCCGATGCATGAGGATGTGCTAGATGATTCTATTTTCAATCATAATAAAGTAAAACTGGACATACTTCCTTAAAAAAAATCTTTAAAAAAAACCCACAGGATACACTTGTATTTAACCACCAGAGGAGATGACAGGTGAGAAGAACTATGCTATCCTAAGAGCAGAGTAACAAAAGAAAGGAAACCCTAATCTCACAAATATCCTGGAGCTTTACAGGTAGCAGAACCTTAACAAACATTGCGTATAAGAAACGGTATTTACATCTTTAGACTTATCACCGTCTCTCTAAGGACTTGGGAAATTACTGCTTCTGCAATTTCTCCCATACATTTTATTGCTACCATAGGTGTAGGCCAAGCTTCTGTTCTTTTTTATAGACGAAAGGAAAAGAGAGACCAAGATACAAATGGCAGAGGCTTCAGCTAACAATGAATCCTTTAGCAGCTGGGAGGGAGAAAAACCATGACCCCAGGGGAAAACATGGTGTGCCACCACTCCAAATGTTGCACTTATTTATCTTGGTCCTTCATGGGTACAGCTAGCTGCCTGGAAAGCACAGTACTTCTTGAGACCATCATGCTCAGTGAAGTAAGTCAGAAGCAGGTTAAATATCAAATGGTCTCTGTAACATGAGAAACCCAGATAACAATTATTTCATAGAACTAATTGAGGGGAATAGGTTGGTGAGGCAGAGGGAGGGTTGAAAAGGGAGAGGGGAAGGATTTGCAATTTTGCCACAATATGTATATGCACAAAATACTCAAGACCAATGTAAATATTATGTATGACATTTATACATATCAATAAAATAGGGGAAAAACATATACATCAAAAACGAGCAAGCTTTCTGTAGCATTCTCTGCTTCTGGGCAAATAGACTTCTTTCATTTTTTATAATGATATATTTCTCTCCTAATCCCCATCCCAATTCCCACTTTTCCCATCATTTTTGTCCCTCTTACTTGAAAAATCCATGTAAAAATACAGTGAAAGAATTGACCTAAGCTTCACTGCCAGCATTCTAATATAATACAATATGATTTTCCTCTTTAATACCGCATTAGAGAATTAATTCTGAAGGCCTATGATGATTTCCACTTACTTTCCAACTTGCACACCAAACCCTTACACAGTGATGTCATTTTTCTAGTTTTTTTACATCACTGGCCTGAGCTTCCTTAGTACAAGAAATGTGCTGTTTCTCTCTAATGCTGAGAAATGCCTCAAACTCAAATGGCACTTATTAAGTTAATAAGTCTGGTTTTAATTTTTGCTGAGTATTATCAATTTCACCCACACACACTCTGAACCCTACCAAACGTGATCCAATCATTTGGCCTTCTCCCAATTCCTTCTCTATGTCCGTGTGGAACACAAGAACAGTGATCAGCAAAACCCTCTATAGTCTCAACGTCATTTCAGAATCCTGCTTTCAAACTTTTTACTAGAATCAAACCCTGGAAATCCCCTGAAGACAGTGTCCTCTAAAGCCCTGTCGCAGCGTGGCTGCCTGTCTTCCATGACAACATGCACTATGTATAACAGCGGTGTTCTCTGCTCCTCACGCTCCCCTCTACAATGTCTGGCTTCCCCACTCCCCCGCGCCCCACGTAACTCTCAGCATTTTCACACCTTACACCAATCAGAAACTACTTTACTGCATTCGTTACAAATAACAAAGTTACTCGCTCTCATTTTTTGAAGAATGTGACGCTGGCTCACTAACTCACTTCTTGTTACTTGTGCTATCTGAATTCCAGCTGATTTAATGTCTTCACAGATAAGTTCTGAAGCAAGCAAGCCTCTCACTCCCTAGCTTCCTTGCCTCTGTGACCTTGTGATACATCCCACGGTACTACCGGCCAGTCCCATGGTCATTACTAAACAAACTCCTTGAAAATCTTATTCAAGCAACAGTGCCCAAGCATGACCTGCCATTCTAACTCATTCCATCTTACCTCCCAAGCACAATTCTTCAACTCCACCAAAACCTCAGTCAGGTTTTCACCCTACTCCCACTGCATTATCCACAGTACACCCTAACTCTCACTTGCATACACACTCAAATCTGAAGTGTCACCCACCATCTGTAAGGTTTGCCAGGAAAACCTCACACTAGTTAAATGTGCTTGCTGCTTGGTCTGGGATATATCCCAAAAACTGAAGGTGGTTGGGAAAAAAATGCAACACCAGCTGACTGTTTTCATATTCAATGAACGACATCTAATTCCGAGGGGCCCCTGAGCACTGCCCAGCAGTCCTACCTGACCTATTTAGTCTACTCCCACTCCCAGACCTTCCAGGTACTCACCAGCAGCTTCTCTCTCCTCAAAACTCAACAGCTTCTCCCCATCCTCACTTTTACCTGAGGACCTTGTCTATTTTTCTGAAAAGCAGTAGATGCATCAAGAAATTTCTATGTTTCTACCAAAAGAGCAACCAACCTACTTTCACCCATATACTCAAGCTTCCCTATCACAGTGAACGCTTATTGCTGTTACCAAGAAAAGTCAGTCTAGCACTAAATTCTCCCTCCGTCTCTGAACTCACCTCAACCACCTCCTCTCTCTTGAACACCATCCATATTACTTCTTTTATTATTCCCTTCAGTGTATGCCAAAATACTTCCCACTAAAAATAATAGGAATACCATCATCAGGTAAGACAACCCTGCTTCTTGAAAAACTCAGAAAATGCATTCGACAAAATCCAACAACCCTTCACAATACCAAAAGAAGAAAAACAAAATAAAATTTAAAATTCTCAATAACCTGGAAACAGAAGAGAATTATGCCAACCTGATAAAGGACATCCATGAAAAACCACAGTTCACATTACACTTAAAGGTGACGACTGTGCCAAGCCTGGTGGCAATGGCCTATGTTTATGATCTTAGCACTTTGTGAAGTGGAAGTAGGAGGATCACAAGTTCAAGCCCAGCCTAGGTGACTTGTCAACGTGGTGAGATCCCATCTCAAAATAAAAATAAGGATGGAGGAATAGCACAGAGGTTAAAGCACTTGACTTGCAACAGCAAGAACCTGAGTTCGATTCCCAAGTTCCACATAAAGCTGGGCATGGCAGTGCATGCCTGGAATCCCAGTACTCTGGCAGCTGACAAAGGAAGATTGTGCTGAGGCAGGTGGACTGCCCTGAGTCCGAGGCCAGCCTGGGCAACACCAGTGAGTTCAAGGATATAGAGTAGAACCTGTCTCAAAAAAAGAAGAAAAACACTTTTTAAAAATTAAAATTAAAAAATGGAATGAGGATGTTACTCAATGTAAAGGCCTTCAGTTCAATCCTCAGTTCTAAAAAAAAAAAAAAAATGAAAAACAGAAACCTAAAAGATAAACAATTTCCTTCCAAGATCAAGAATAAAGCAAGGATATCCACTCTACCACACCTATTCAGTTTTATATTAAGGTGTCACTCAGGATGATTAAGAGAAATAAAGACATAATAAAGGCATCCAGGTTGAAAGAGAAAAAGTAAAACTATCTTGTATATAAAAAAATCCCAAAAAACCACTAAAAAAAAAAAACCCTTAGAAATAACAAGTCCAATAAGGTTGTGGGCTATACAGGTTCAATAAATAAAATTCCATTATGTATCTCAACACCAGCAGTGAACAATCTGAAAATAAAATGAACTGAATAATTCTATTTATAACAGACTCAAAAAATTAAAGTCTTAGAAATAAATTTAAAGGAGTACAAAATTTATGTACAGAAAACCGCAAAATATTGTTGAAAAAAATGAAGAACACCTACCTAAATAAATGGAAACATATTCTATGTTCATAAACCAGAAAATGGAATTTGGTAACTTTTCAAAATGATCCAGAGATTCTAAACATTCCCTACCAAAAACCCAATCAGCTTCTTTGTAAAAACCAATAGGCTGAGCCTATTATTTGTGTGCAAAATTTAGAAGATGCCTGAAGGGCTTAAACAGTCCTGAAAAACAAGAGTAATATCGAAAGACATACATTTTCCACAATGAAATTTAAAACAACAGTAATCGAGGATAGAAACAGAACAATGGAATAAAATTGAGAATTTATATGTAAACCTATGAATCTATATTCAATTAATTTATCATTACAGTATCTATCATGCTGAATAATCTTTCTAACAAATGGTGCTAGGACATTTAGCTAGCTATATGCAAATAAATGAAGTCAAACTTCTATATCACATTATATATAAAAACAATATAGAATAAAGACATAACTGCAAGAGATAAAACTATACAACTTTTAGAAAAACATAAGAATATATCCTCAAGAACTCAAGATTTGGCAACAGGTTCTTAGGATTTCTGCCAGCTCCTCCACAGACAGAGAACTTCTATCTAGAATATACAAAGAACTGAAAAAAAAACTAGAACCCCCAAAACATAAAAGACCTGATTTAAAAAATGGGCAACTGAAATGAATATATAGCATAGAGAAAAAAACTCAAATGGCCAATAAATACATGAAAAAGTGTTCAGCAACTTTAGCCATCAGAGAAATGAAAATCAAAACAATAGTGAGGTTCTATCTAATTCCACTAAGAATGAGTATAATCAAGAACTCAAAAAACAACAAATGCTGTTGAGGTTGTAGGGAAGAAAAAACTCTCCTGCATTATTGGTGAAACTGTAAAATGGTACAACCATTATGGAAAGCAATAAGGAGACTCCTCAAAAACCTTAAAGTAAATATTCCATTTAACCTAGCTATCTCTTCAGTGTATCTTCCCAAAGGAATTAAAAGACACCATATAAAACTGATACATGCATACCCGTATTCATAGCAGCACAACGTATAAGCCAAATCTTGGTAGCAGCCAATATGCCCATCAACAGATAAATGGATAAAGAAGATATGGTATATTTATAGAACAAAGTACCACTCTGCCATAAAGAAAGATAAACTGGAACCTTCGTAAGAAAATGGATGCACCTTAAATTAATTATGCTTAGCAAAATGAATCAGACACAAAAAGTTAAATATCACATGGACTAATATGAGAAAACCAAACCATAAAAAATGTAAAAGAGATAGAAGAAAGTAAGAAGAAAGATGCTGAGAAGCAGGAAAGTGGATGTGAGGGATAGAAGGGGTGAGTATGGGGAAAAGAAAAATGACCACGATGTGATATTTAAATACACCCATTTCTAAAGTTGATTGTTATCCTTACGTATCACAAGTACATACTAATAAAAGAAAGAAAAAAATAGGTTCCTACATATGACCACAAAAGCACTAGAAAACAAAAGAAGGTAGATAAATAAGACTTCATCAAAATTATGATTTGTACTTCAAGGGACACCATCAGAAAATTTAAAAGATAACCCACAAAATAGGAGAAAATACTTGCAAATCATGCATCTATCTGTTAAAGGATTTGCATCTAGAATGTATAATATAAACTTTTTCACAATTCACCTTTTTAAAAAAAGACTGCTCAATTTCAAAATAGGTAAAAGGAGCTGGGCAGGATGGAACATACCTGTAATTTCTCCACTTACTTGGAAGTCTGAGACAAGAGAATTATAAGTTCCAGAGTGGCCTGGTCAACTTAATGAGTCCCTGTCTCAAACTAAACAATGAAAAGGAATGTAGATGGAGTGGTGACATGCCCTGGGTTCAATCACCAATACTGAACAACAAAAAACAAAAACTTTTTCAATTCAATCTTTTAAAAATGGGAAACAGTTCTGAATAGGTAGTTCTCTAGAAAAGCTATACGGTCAAAAAGAGCATTTAAAGATACTAAAATCTTCAATCACCAGGTATATGTAAACCAAAACTACAATGAGATACAACTTTATACCTTGTTAGAATGAAAAAGATAACTCTTGGCAAGGAAGTGATAAAACTGGAACTGTTATACATTTCTGATGGGAATATAAAATAGTACAGTGTAGAAATGGTATGGCATTCCTCACACAGTGACTCATTTACCATTCCAGATGTTGAGACAGAATGCGTGACATCCACAACATAAGGGAGGAAAGATTTATTTTGGTTCACAGATTCAAAAGGTCTCAGTCCACTCCCTAGTGGCAAGCAATGGAGGAAGCACTCGGCAGAAGCCTAACTGCACAGACGCTGCACACTAAGGAAGTCAGGAAGCACGGTGAGCAAGGAAGGGCTGAGCTGACACACACCCGTTCAAATCATACTCCAGGAAGCCATTCCTTCCGGATCAAGCCCTGGGAGACACTCCTCCCAGGTCAAGTATCTGATCCTTCAAGCCAGGCCCACCTCTTAACTATACACATAAGCCATAGGTATTCTACAACATTCAAATATCTAAGGCTTTTCTGGGACATTCCACATCAGAATATAACATACAGGGCTAGAGGAATGGTTCAGCGGTCAAAGCGCTTGCCTAGCAAGCACTAAGAACCCTAGTTCAATTCCCCAGCACCACATAAGCTGGGCATGGTGGCACATGCCTGTAATCCCAGCACTCAGGAGGCTGAGACAGGAGGTTTGTCATGAGTCCAATGCCAGCCTGGACTCTGAAGTGAGTTCAGGACCAGCCTAGGCCACAGAGTGAGACACTCTCTCTCAAAAAAGGATAAAATATAACATACAGTTAAACAATTACTATATAATCCAGAAATTTCACACCTAAGAACAATAAAAACATATACCTACAGAAACTTGTGGACAAATATTCACGGCAACACTATTCCTAAATAATAAAAGTTGTAACAACCCAAAAGTTCATCAACCAATAAACAGACAAATAAAACACGATATACCCATTATCTGACTTTCCCATCTCTGTGACTCAGTATGTGACATGCGCAAATTAGGGAAAAGTATATTTTAGCTCACAGTTCAGAAAGTCACAGTCCGTTTGCAGGAAAAAACTGGCACAATAGTTGTGGAGAGGAAAGAAAGGCCACCAACCCCCTGAATGTCTTCGGTATAGTGGGAGCACTTCTAAAATGGAGAGAGCTGCCCTCGAGTTAGGGAAGCCAGACCAGGCAGTAGAGCTTTGCTGAGGGCGATAGGTGTGCCCATGACACCTCAGAGGCCACAGTGGTGTTGAGTCCTCCCTCACTGCCTACTCCCAGCCCAGAACTCAGAGAAATTTCAGCTCCCCACACAGAAACTCATATGCATTCAAAGAAACCTCTAGTCCTTTATAGTTAAGGCCCTCAAGAACAGAAACCTGGGAAGAAAACAAGGCAACAGAACACCCACAAAATGCCTGAGAACACAGAAACTAATGTCATGGGCCCTGAAACAGTGGAACTCATAGGGATGGAAGTCAGAAAGCAAATAAATGAGCCAAACAACCAGTTCAAACAAGATAGTCTCAAAGAAATGCAAGAATTGATCAGCAGGCTTAAAGAGGAACTTACTAAGCAATTAGTGGTCCTAATGGAGGACACAAAGATCACTGAGCATACTGAAACCACAAGTAAAAAGCTGGCTGAGGAAATGCAAGACAGGAAGGAACATTTTGATAAGGAAGTGGAAATTCTGAAAAGAAATCTAGCTGAACTTCAGGATATGAAAAATACATTTGAAAGCAGGGGAAGTTGACTCAAACATTGTGAGGACAGAATTTCAGACCCTGAATACAACAAGACTGAGGAAACAAATGGTATAATTAGGTACGATGCCAAAATTAGAAATGAGCAAAGTAGCTAGACACAACAGATGATGGATGATTCAAAGAGAACCAAACTCACAATCATGGGTGTGGAAAAAAAGAGCAGAAGATAGCACCAAAGGTAGGTATAAAGAATCTATTCACTGAAATCATGAAAGAAAATTTCCCAAATCTAGGATAAGAAATTAATTTTCAGAAAAAAAGCTTGTAGAATACTAAATAACCTCAATCAGCAATAAGACTCACCACAACATATCATAATAAAAACCTCAGAAATACCACATACAGAGAATATTAGAAGCAGCAAGAGAAAAACAGACATTATTCTACCAAGACAAACCCATTCAAATTACCACACATTTCTCAATGCAAACTTTATAAAGGCCAAGACAGCCTGGAGCAAAACCTTTCAAGCTTTAAAGGACATCAAGTGTCAACCCATTGTTGCATACAGCAAAATTATACCTGAAAATTGAAGGAAAAGTAAAAATTTTTCAGGACCAAAAATCCCTAAAGAAATATGCAACCACTACCCCAGAACCGCAGAAAACACTTGAAGGAATCTTTGAGAGAGATGGAGAGACAAGCAGCACCAAATAACATGAAGGAAAAGAAATAACAAAAGCGAAAAGTATAAACAGAAAAAAATAGGCATTAATTTTTTGGGTATCCCACTAAAACAGTACCAGCATTCTCATCAAATCTGTGAAACATCCCCCCATAATTATTATTTTTATTAGCATATAGTTTGCAAAACATAACAATTATTCAACATGAATTTGTATAAAATCTTAACCTATGAAAACTTTTTTGATGTGTAAGTGTGTATAGATATTTAGCTTGGAATGGAGTGGCAAAAGGCAATGGTTTTGATTTGAGACATTATTAGATCTAAAAACAGTAAGAGTCGGTAAATAAGTGGTTCTTGGGGTCATTTCCCTTAAGCTGTCATTGAGTGGTAAAGACAAACAATCACATATCCTTAGTCCATTGGCTAAGAATTCAAAAAAATAAATAAAAAAAATATAAAAGACAAAATATTAAACCACTTAGGGTAGATATCAGATTTGAGAACTGCCAAAAACCAGCAGACATAAGTTCTGATGAAAAATATAGTCAATTTGCATACTATCAATACTAATGAAAATATATTGTGCATTCTTGAACCCAAGAATCATCCTGTATAATTTTTTTTTTTCAGTGTTAGGAATCAAATCTAAGGCTTCGTGCATGCCAGGCCAGTGTTCTACAACTAAGCTAGATCTTCAATCCCCTATGTATAAATTTCTAATAAAAGTTTCTTATATTTAAAATGTAAAAAAGACTTTTCAAATACTCACTTCCAATTCTACTGATAGATCCCAGAGACATATCTGTCCATCATGACATCCTGTGACAATCGTGGCCCCATCATCTGTTAGAAGTACAGATGAGATGCAATGTGTTGGTGCTCTGCGGCCCCAGAGGACGATGGGTAGGACAAGGCTGTTTCCTGCCATTGTGTTTTCACACCTGGAAATGTTTTTTAAAAATCATGTAAGATATTACAATATTTCCTCTAAAAACATGTTACACATTTTTATTATGAAGCCAGTCAATTTCGGATTTTTTGAAGCCCATCAATTCGAAAACAAGAATACATTCTCACTGATAATTTTAGCCATTTAAAAACTTGCTATTTCTCAATAAAAATGACAAGTTTATCAGACCTACTCACAATTAAGGTTCTTAAAAATTTAGACATAGATCTTCACTGTAGGAATTAACAATTTTTAAAATTTATTAATGAAAGGTCAGTGATTTAGTATTCACATTTATTTAGCACTTCCAAGCTTATGAGGTAATTTTATGCATGCTATTTCTTTTTAAATTTCCAAACACACTGTCCAGGTTGGTGGACAGAAAATGAAACACAGGCATTACCTGCCCCGAGACACATGTGCGGCAATTCAGAACAATCAAATCCAAATCCTGACCTTCTGTTCCCAAGTTTGTGTCTCTACAATTAGGACAAGTCAGATACAAAATCTGTTAACAGAAAGTATGACACACAAATTTTACCATCACCAATAAGTGAGAATTATGAAGAACTTCCAAAGTGTCCAGAATTCCTCACAACATTGTGTGTGTGAACATAAATATGTAACAACCATTATGCTTTTTAACGAGTCATGGGGTATTATGATCACCTTCTTTCACAAAGTCACTAAGGCTCAGAGTGACGAGCTAACAAGTGACGGAGTCCAAATCAGAACCAAGGCACAATCTGACTCCAGAATTTCTGACCTTTCTCATTCTGCTGTGCTACTGGTAAAAAATGAGGTCTCCAAACCAGTAAGAACTAGTAATGCTCAGAAAAAAGTCTAGACTGTTTCACAGGGTTTTAAACATGAAAAGCATATTTGTATTGAGAAACTCATTCAAACATATCTCCTCCAAATCTGTTATGTTTAAAGGTCATGAATGTTCTGTTGTTAAGTGCTGAAACTTGAGGGAAAAAAAATTATTCTTAAATGCATTCCCTCCAAAATAAAAATACAGTGTCTGTTAAGGGGATTTAAATTTAAGAATATACCTAACCAGCATACTCTGGAGTACACCTCTGGTGAGAGAGTACACACATACAGAATTATTATTATTACATTTTTTGAGACAGGATCTCACTCTGTAATCCAGGCTGGTCCTGAACTCACTATGAAGCCCAGGCTGGCCTTGGACTCATGGCAATCCTCCTGCCTCAGCCTCCGGAGTGCTGGGATTACAGGTTTGCACCACCATGTTTGGCTTATGTGGTAATGGGAAATCGAACTCAGGTACTTATCACTTCACCCAGCCCCCAGAATTATTTTTCATATAACAAAATTAGAATTTAGCTGTTGAAACAAAATGAAAGTGTTATAAACTGTGCTAAGACCCAAATAATATGAGTTCAAAGAAGTTATAAAGACTAGAATATTCAAAGACTGCATCAAAATAATAGGAAGGTCTTTGCTAGATATTACTAGCCACTAGGAAGTTACTAAAAGCCCGAAAGTGATGTTCCATTAAAAAAAAAAGAAGAAGAAAAAGGAGGAGGAGGAGGAGGAGGAGGAGGAATGGCATAGCAGTTAAAATGTTTGCCTTGCAGTACCACATAAAGCCTGGTGTGGTGGCACATGTCTGTAATCCCAGCACTGGAGGCTAAGGCAGGAGGACTGCTTTGAGTCCAATGCTAGTTAGCCTGGGCTACAAAGTGAGTTCAGGACCATCCTAGGCTACAGAGCAAGACCCTGTCTCAAAAAAAAAAAAAAAATCATTAAAATGAAAATAAGACAGAAAAAGCATAAAGTAACTTTGGAATGCTCACTGAAAGCAATCGGTGTTGCACCTTTTTTGGCTACAAGTAAAAGGCATAGATTTAGAGAAAAATTAAAAACATGTATTAATAAAACTATTCGCATCATGAAAGTTTCATAAACTACCATGACACCAAAAATATTATCTCCACATTCTTAATTGACTTTAGGAAATGATACTCAACTCTGAACCAATTTTAATAAATCTGGAAGAGCGTGTCCCTGGCTGCATGACATATCCAAACAGTGACTTTCTGGAAAAGAGACTCTGGACAGAGTGCACTTTTCTATGATGACAACATTCAGTTGTAAGTTATTATCACCAAAGATGATTTCTCCCAAGTACATAAGCAAGCTCAAAGCATCGAGCCCACTCTGGTGAGTTCTGAAAGAGCACCAAGTTTCTCCTGGTGCTTGACAATCCCACTTGGGCATACTAACTAACTCAGAGAGAACAGAAATAAGGACATGCAGGACTAATGAGTACATAATAATATAAATGCCTAAAAACATTTTTTCTAAAACCTAATAAAAGTGAAATTTTAGAAAAGCCACCAAAAGCACTAATGAAATAATATGAAAACAAAGGCTAATGTGGCCTAGGATGACAGAATAATATTTCACAGTCAAATACTTCTAAGAAGGATTAAACAAGACTACCACTGAACTGGCAACCACTTCAACAAGGTATGGGTAAATTAGCCAAGACCTCACCATTTAATTAGGCAGAATCTAAGTTTGAATTTCTTTCAACTAAACACATGATGATCCAAGAGACACTGGATTGGTAATGTAAGGGAGTTTAAGGAAAAAAAGGGGAGAAAGGGAAAATGTATATTCAGAGCAGGTAGTTTTTTAGTCAACATTCAATTATTCTATTTATTTGTTAATAATCCATTTTAATGTCTCCAACATTATCATCTACTGTTTGAAGAAAATTAAACATATTCCCAAAGAGTTTTATAATAAATGGAAATGAGTAAAATCACGAATAGAATTCACAGAAACCAAAAAAGAAAATCCTTTTTTTAATGGAAAAGGCCAAAAATAAAAGTGATTAAGCAAATGACTACAATAATGTGATATGGTATTAACTTTTACAGAAACTCTGAAGAAATTATCTTCCTGCTGCTCTAATATATTTTATAATACATAGATAATACAGTTGAGTGACATGATATAAAATTTAACATCACCTTATAAATAGAAACATGCTAAGTCTAGATGCCTCTAAAAATGAAACAACACTTGAAACATCTGCTTTTCATTTATATTTATACCAAAATCGGGCTTAAAGTTACATTTAGAAGTATCTACTAAATAAAAATGTTTAAAAGATAAACCTTGCAGGTCAACTATTAAAGAGTTCTAAATTCTACTTTCTCATTTAGCAATAGGTATACAATCTTTTTAATCCCATCATTTTATTTCTGAGGTGTAGTGTTCTCATCTAGAGTTAATAAAATTCATACTGAATTATTTTAAGTCAAAAAATCAAGCATAAGGAATAGGAGTCTCAGAGATAAAAATTTAGCCAACCCTTAATCCTTTAATTTTAGGTACTTATCTATTTCCCTTACCCCCCCCCCCATTTTATTGATATGTATACGTACAAAATTTAAGGTTTACAATGGAGTTGAGCCTTATGCACATATATATCTTGTCAAGGTGACAAGGACTTTCTCACTCTCCTTTTGTTTCTCCTCCTACCCTCATCTACCTCCCTCCTCCCCTACCCGACCCCCCTGTTTCACTTTGTTTTTCCTTTTAAGTTCCATAGGAGTTGTACTCTGGGACTCTCATATCAGAGGGACCATTCGATGTTTCACCTTGTGCTTCTGACTCACTTCATTAAGCATGCTGTTCTCAAGCTTCTTCCATTTGCCTATGAAAGCCTCCACATTTTTGGACTTTGTTGATGCATAGTATTCCACTGTGTATCAATACCACAATTTGTATATCCACTGGTCTGTTGACGGGTATTTTGGTGACTTCCACATTTTAGCTATTGTTAGTTGTGCTGCTATGAACATGGGTATACAAATATCTCTTTTGTGTGTTGTTTTGACTTCTTTTGGATATATTCCTAGGAGGGGTGTCGCTGGATCAAAGGCTATTTCCCCTAACTTCACCTCTTTGTCAGCTCCGTATGAAAACCATATAACTGTACTTCACTCAAAAACAACAAAAATAATACTGAAAAAACACTAGAATACAGAGGAGTGAGGAGAAAGAATGAATCATGGGGCCTGATGAAACATGTAGTCCACAGCAAGAAGAGTATGATTGTCCAAACTGAGTGATAAGAAAAGAGAGAAAAGAGCAGCATGGAGTGAGGGAAAGAGAGCATGAATGAGACTAAACAGGAAAAAAGACACAACTTAGTTTCAAAAAAGGATAACTTAGGAAATACACTCATAAAGTAACACTAGAGAATTCAACAAAAGCCACACCAAGCTACTTCAAGTGTATGAAAAATAAGTCTACGTGCTATTTTGCTTTTACTTTTTATTTTTAATCATTTGAAATAGAAATAATTCTGTAGTTGGCAGAAATATATAAATAAATAAAATCTGGCTTCCTGACCTAAAATGGAGAGAAATATAGCTCTATCATTGTGTAGATTTTCTATTTTGTTGGGAATTTAATCCCATGAGTAGTTTTCTCAAGATCATACTGCAAACTGATCTTGGAGCTTAGAGGTACACATTGATCTTCCGATTCCTAATGAAATTCTCTTCAATATTCTGTATGTTTTTGTTTACCACAAAATTATATTTAAAACTTCATTATCCAGGCAATCTAACTAATCAAGAATTTACCAAAACATATTACTCAATGAAACATAAGTGCAACTGCAGTGTTTACACATAAAGTCATATGATGTCTGGGAGTGGCACTTCAGAGAAGGACATAATATAGGGTAAGAGGTATTGGAAAAGATAAAGATGAAAGGGATCCTTCTTCAGGAAGGAAGGACTTCTCACCCCAGGGCTGAGAGGGCTTCCCACACACGGGTGTGAGCTGTCACCACCCACTAAGAACTGTCTCAGCCAAAAAGAGGGATGGCTTCCCAAAGTTCTTGTCCCATCAAAGAACCATTCCCCATCCAACAACTAATCAGTGCAGACACATAAAAGCCCAGCCTGCCTCATAACTCAGGATATCTCCAAAAGGTTCACTCTAGGTTCAGAACAGGCCTCAGGGTCAATCACCATTCCTGTGTGACTCACAGCAACACGTTTACCCTTGGGCAAACCTGATCTTTCCCTGGGTGTTGATCCCTACAGTGCTCCCTAAAAATCTGAGTACTAATCTCAATCTCACAGTCTGCTAACCAGGGAATGCAAACTGTGGAATTAAGGATTAAAGTGGTAAGGACAACTTTAAAGTTGTAAGTTGTAAGAATGCCTAGTCATTACAAAGCTAGCCATGGTAGCACACACCTGTAATACCAGCAATTTGGGAAGCTGAGGCAGAAAGATCACCAGTTCAAGCGTCCCCACCCCATCAGGCAACTTAGCAAGACACTGTCTCAAAAAAATAAAATAAAAAAGTAATCACCAGTAATCAAAAAAGTGTCCATTACTTTATTCTCAAAAACAAAAACTAAGCAAACAGAAAATAAGACTGTTTTAACGCTAGTCTGTATCCCTCAAGAACGAAACCTATTTAAGCTTAACATGTTTGTTATTTAATCATTATTAAACACACTGCATTCCACCAGAACCTGGCAGCTCACTTTTATTAAAGGTCAATATGTTTTTACTGAATGAACAGAGAACATCTATCATTTACGAACCTTTCACTGTATACAAAACACGGGTTTTACCTGCAATTCTAATTTAATCTTTTTGAAGAAAAACAGTGCCTCTATTTTTTTTTTCTTCTAAAGCTAAACTTCCCTACACTTCCTACATTCTGTCAAGGATCTTACTCTCGCTTAATTATATTATCATTTAAATTTATTAATACTTGTCTTTCAAACATATTTACATATTATTCTGTTCAAAAGACCTTCAATTATTACTCACTTCTAATGTAGATATAATTCATTCTCTCCTCTACATACATATATAATTGTAATATATTTACTACCATAAACATTTTGTTTTGTTTCATTTTGTTTTGTTTTGACACAGGGTCTTGCTCTGTAGCCCAGACCAGTCCTGAACACAGTGGTATAGACCAAGCTGACCTCGGAACAATATGCCTGCCTCAGCCTCCCTAGTGAGTACTTGTGGTCTGTGCAGTCAAGGGTGGCCACAAATTCATGGCAATCCTCCTGCTTCAGCCTCCTAAGTGCTGGGATTACTGGCCCATACCACAAAGCCCAGTCTATGTGGTATTTTCAGATGGAAGCTCAAATTAAAACAGTTGAAATGTCTCTTTAGTTCCAGAACAACCACCTCGTTTTTTTCATATTAACTTCTATTAAATAACACAAAAAAATTACTTCTTCAATGTTCCACATTTTAGATTATTCTCGTTGTCTTTCTACAAGAATATTTACCTAAGTTTCTCCAGCCCTGTTTTAGCTATAAACTAGAAGACAAATCAAAAGGCTCTGATAGGCCCACGACATCCTGGCAATAACATTTCCTAGGCAACGTTGTACACTCTGGACTGCAGAACCACAGGAACATGCAACATCGGTCACACTGTCCTGCTAGCAGTGATGCCACTATGACCTTTTCATTAAGGGAATGATATCACATTTACATAGTAATGTGGGGTTTTTTTTTTTTTTTTTGAGACAGTTTCACTCTGCAGCCCAGGAGTAATGTGTTGGTTTTTCCTTTTCAAACCATCTATAACAGATGAGTGACACTGACAAAACCATTCTGTTCCACCAGTAACATACAGTCTCCCGTGTGATTTCTAAAAACTGCAAAATGATTAAAGTCATGTATAAAAAAATCAAGTACCAGGCTAGAAGAATAAGCACCTGCCAAGCAATCACAAGGCCTTGGGTTCTATTCCCCAGCACCACATAAACCAGGTGTGATGGTGCAGGCCTGTAATCCTAGCACTCAGGAGGCTGAAGCAGGAGGATTGCTGTGTGTTTGAGGCCAGCCTGGGCTGTAGAGTAAGACCCTGCCTAAAAAAAAAAGAAAGAAAGAAAAGCAAAAGAATAATCAAGTACCAGATAAACATTAATATTCCCATACTGTTTTTCTAACTCTCAAATGCAAAAGTAAGATGCATTTCTATCCTAGGGCATTTTCACAGAAATGTCACAGTATCTTGTCAGGCTGTGTAGTTTCTACGTACCAGGCTGGCTCCCTGAGACTTGCAGACAAAAACAAACTCAAACTCTCTCATGAGAGTAGGCACACATGAAGTAGGCCTTAGATACCCACTTACCCATGGAGAATACAAGAAGCAAGGACTGCACATTGAGTAGCTAAATGTACTTGCTGCAGAAGTAATGAAAGAAGAAAAGTTTGTAAAGGCTTATTCCAATTCTCAGAGAGCATTCCTACATCACTAGTTAAAACAGGATGTCCAAAGTAAGACCACAAAGCATACGTGACACAATAAAAGAAACAGTAAGACTATGAGTTTTACTTTATTTTATTTATCTATTTATTTTGAGACAGAATTTCACTCTGTAGCCCAGGATGGTCCTGAACTCATTATGGTGCCCTAGCTGGCCTCAGACTCATGGCAATCCTCCTGCCTCAGCCTCCCAAGTACTAGGATTACAGGCATGCGCCACCATACCCAGTTATGTGGTGCTGAGGTATCAAACTCAGGTACTTAGCACTTGATCTAGCACTTGCTAGGCAAGATCTTTAACCACTGAGCCATTCCTCCAGCCCTGAGTTTTATTTTTCTTTGTGCTTTTGCCAACAATTTGTTGAAGACTTGGAAAAACCTTAACAAGATAATGAAGACTGTTACAGTCCTATGAGATAGTGAGGTCAGAAAATATACTGAAGAAATTACAGTACTTAGCTCTCTGTTCGGAAGAAGGCATTTCTGGAATCAAAAGGTTGTAATGGACATGATTTTCTGAATACTTAAGCAACTGAGAAGATTACAGTTGAATATTTAACCTGATACTTAAATCGTGGAACCAGCAGATTGGTAACAGGAGACTACACTTATTTCTTATTGCTAAAACCATACTGAGGACATGAGTTACAGGTTGCAGGGCTATCTGGTCAAAAACAAAGCACCATCTTAAAGGTGATTCATAGATTTAGGAGTATATAAATCATGTTTTAAATTTCTACAGCTCCCATTAGGCTTTCTGAGCTCTTTCACTTAGTCTCTCTCTATCCATCAACCAGCCACATCAATTACAACAGCTAATAACTAAGTTAAAAGCAAATTACCCATGCAGACCCTTACATATTAGAGGAAAGGGCCTCCACTTGAAAGAACAAACTCCAGTTTTCTCCTGGTACCTAATTCTCATTCCACCCAAATATCCAATCACTTACACTTCTTTCCCTCATACTGCCATCAACACTAAACTGACCCAGCTATACCTCTCCTGGGTATATATCTGCAAAGAGTTAAAGATATCATATTATAGTGATACATGAATATCCATGTTTATAGCAGCACCATTCACAACAGCCAAAATCTAGAAACAGCCTAATGACCATCAACAGACAAATGAATAAAGAAAATATGGGCCACATATACAATGTGTTTCCCAAGAGAACAGGTCAAGAGAATGGGCAAAGCTAAGACTGGGCACCCCACGGGCCATGGAAGCAGAAGTGGAATCAAGGTGTAGTTAAGTTCCCAGTCCAGGCCCTGGCCCATCTGGGAACAATACAGGAGAAGGAGCTAGGACAGGCAGCTCATTCCTCCTCATCCAGTTTCTTGTTGATGCCCTACAGTAATTTGTGGGCTTACATTGTTCTACAACCTAGCCCATTTTTATCTTCATTTTGAGATAGGGTCTCACAAAGTTCCCAAGTCCAGCACAGACTGGGCTCTAGCAGGTAACCCTGCTGCTTTAGCTTCCCAGAGTGCTGGGATCCCAGACTGAGCCACCAGGCCCAGCATGACACATAACTAAGTGAAGACTTTGGAAACAAAACCTCTAGATGCCACGGGGGGGGGGGGGGGGGGGGG